>JAYKKI010000001.1:76300000-76642500 GCA_039881145.1 Druceiella hillmani | reverse complement strand
ACTGTTAGAAAGGAAATTCTACGTAATCGTTACATAGTAGGGTATAAAAGCTTATTTCGTCGCTTCAGACGACTGGGAGCGTGGCGTCTCCTGTAATCCGGCTACTCGGAGGTCGGGTGCGGTGGATGGTTTGGAGTCGAGTGTCCTGACTCTACAGGCTAAAAGCAAATTCACGCACTGACGTGTGTCACGGCGGAGTCCGGTTCACACCCCTACTTGATCAACCTTGGAGGTCAGAGGGGCGGGGAGGGCGTCAGGAGGGAGGGGTAATCTCGGGCTCACTCCGAGCTTTACTCATCTCTCTTTGGCGGACTCTGGAGTAGATCCGATGGGTCAACTAATATAAAAAGCTCTTTCACGGGTGTACCTCGGTAGAAGCCCAGACCGGTTTAATCAGAGACCCTCACAGCCGAGAGTCCCCGGGCCGAGCAGTGGTTGAACTAGCGACAGTCAGTGGACGATCAGTGACAACCCGACAAGTACAAACCAGACCCGTTCCTTTTTTTAAAAGTAACAAAATTATACTTTGCAATTCGAGAGAATTTATAACTTGTCGAAAATTTATAACTTGTGTGGTGCCCACCCTTTGTGCTCTATTCATAACCCTGTTGTGTTTTGCGGATGTAAGCTTCCAATTTTCACCAATTTTATATCATAAATTTCACCAATTTTATAACAGACTTAGGTACAAAATATTTATTTATAATTTACTGCACAGTCAAAGCTTTCAGTAAATTATCTATTTAAGTTTCTTAAAGATTCTTCTGGTATAAACATACTTTTAAGAAAACAAAGTGAATTATTTTTTTAACTACTACACAGTTGCGGTTCTGTCTCAAAATCAAAGATTTATAATTTCAAAATCATTTTATTTAAGAATTTGTCTTCATTCATACAACATAAGGTGTTATGAAATACATATACTATTAATATAATGTTTAAACGAATATTTGGACATAAGTGGGTACTGTAATTTCTGGAAACTTATCGGCTGGACCTTTCCCTTTTTTTTACTGACTGACGTTATAATCTTAACCGGTTAAAGACCGGTAAATAATGAAGTGAAACAAAGACAATAAGAAAACTAAAGAAAACAATTTCACAATTTGAATTTGGATTACAAATTTTGTATATTATTTAATTCAGTATATTATGCAGTTTTGTATTGAAACTGCAGTCTTTCATGGATAGTTCGCCGTTCTATTTATCTAGTGCGATAGTACTATTTTAATATCTAATATATACTTTTTTATGATACTCTGTATTAATGTGTTCTCGTTAGATATTGTAGAGTATCCTGTCGGATGTAGAAATTCAACTTGCGATGCAAAATATAACAGTATCATATGATCAGTCGGCGAATCGGTTGTAGTTTTCGACAAGAAATATTAAAAAAAATATGAAACTCGTCGCCGTGGTCAGTTGGATCAACACCTTATTTTGAAGACTTATTTATTGTAAAGAGAACTTTTATAAAACTATCTTTTTAATTATGTCTAATTTTTTTCTGCTATAAAAAGATACATACAAAATTAATATGAGTTTAATTTATCAAGGAAAAGTGTCTCTATGATGAATGACATCTAATTTAATTTACGTCGCTTAGAAGCACGGGAATAACACAGGAGCATTTATGAGTTGACTGTTTAATAAACATTTTTGTGTCCGATAGCGATCTGGAGACGCTTTATTAAAAATTCCTGTTTCGATATGCAGTAGTGCGATAGCTTTTCTGTAATGAATCGGGGATTTTACGAAAAAAATTAATGATGTAACTTCGATTGCAATTAAATTTTTCGAGCCCATTTATTTTTATTTAATAGAAAAAGTGTAAATAATTGGTACATCTGTTATACGCCCTCTACACTACACGCGAAGTTACCTCGACGAAGTGCTCGTCGAAGTTGATTGCAGTCCCAATTACGTGACTACACACTCGTGCAACATCGCGAGGAGTTTAGTAGCCGTGAGTCGCCCGCACGCACCGACATGTAAAGAGTATGACGTCTATCCGCAAATTGAAGTACACTGAGTAGTGGAGTGTGACACTTCGTGTAATTTCACAAAGTCCTTCGACTTGGGTGCAAAAAACCGACAGCGATCGGAAGTCGCCCGAGGCGAGGCGAGGTTGCACAAGGCGAATCGAAGTACCTCTGTACACTATTTTCTTCGCCTAATTTCGATCAATTTCGCGAGTAGTGTAGTGCAGGTTTTATATTCAATCTTTTTAACTATGACATTGTTTGGATAGAGTTGGATCCTTGTCTGTGTCAATCTTTTTACATCTAGCTCATGATTTCCAAGAAACGTTTTTTAAGATATTTTAAAATATATGTATACGCTTTAAACAGGACGATATTATGTTTGATTTACAATTGTGTTCTCTCTTATACAGACGTATTAACTGTGCCCAACGGTTTCTTATGCGTGAAATTCGGAATAAGAAGTTATTTGAATTTTTTTTTCATATATTGCTCTTGGGCATAAACTATTATGCCCAAATCAAATTTCAGCAAAGTCCGTTTCGCGTGATCGACGAACAAATTAACATATAGACATATAGCCAAAAATTCTAAAAACGGGTTTTCTGGCTTCTATCGTCATTCTTTATGCTATGATTTAGCATCACTCTTTTTAAAATATTTTCCATGTACCAAATTTACTCTGTCAAAATTTTATTATTTGTATAGATTACGATTGTGTATCTTAGTATCTTATTATTCTATTCCAGATTTGAAGAAAATTAGAGTATAGAGCTTTGGTATGCAAACATACATTTTTGTAAAGGTAAAATAAGTATGATTAGTTATGGGAATATTGAGGCAAAAAAGTGTGGGAAAGAGATTTAAAAACTATTTAAAAACAATGTTTATAGTTCTCAAATAATTTGTTTCGCGCATAGTGTTAAATAGAATATTTTAGAAAGATGTAATTTCTCAATAACTTTTAATGAACAACGATAGTGCTGCGATAATACGTTATAGACTTTTTTCACAACGTTTAGATGAAAATACCGCCAGTTTGTAATAAGTTGAGTTTACTCGTCAACTAAATATCATATTGTATAAATGTAGTCATAGAGGGCGCTGGTTCATTTATAATAAATCACTTAGATTCTTGGGTTATGGTTACGTTGAAAATAGGGGAAGATGGGAAATTAAGAAAACTTAAGGGAAATTTCAAATTAAATAAAAGAGCAGAAAGGTAGCCTAAGTTCAATTGCATATTTATGTAGTTAATCTATTTATTTATGAATTCCAAATTTATCGAAATTAACTATTTATTTTGCAAGAATAAACTTTCACGTTAAATTCCAAACAAGCCTTCGTGTTATTTTGTACCTGACGTTGATTGGGTAATCAGGATCACTTTACCTTTAATTATGAAATACACAGGTTGGCCCATTTACAGTGTTCCAAATTTTTTCAGATAGATAAATCATGAGAAGTCGTTAAAAAGCACATTAGTTCTGCTATAATCAATAGTATTTTTTGAGATATCTTTACTCAAGCCACATAAATCACGTTTGTTCGAAAACTATTACACTAAATCACTCAAATTTGGTAAGAAAATAGAGTAGTCATCTAGCAAACATGCAATGAACGATTTTCGTATTTATTTTCTTCTGCTAATTTATGAAACTTTTTGCTGATTTTTCCTGTTTTCAAAGAAAAAACGTGCGTATAAAAAATCCTTGTAGTAAAATCAGTACGACTAGAGATTTGCTTATGATCTTAAAAATTGCCTTAGGATATGGTGATAATCTAGAGGGAAAATCGTAGTTTTCACGTACCTAAAAAAATTCGTTTTCACAGAGTTAGTCTTCACATACGTAAAAAAAATTTGAACCACTGTAAATGGACTACCTGTATTAGAACAGTAACCCGTCGATGTTTAACTGTTTACATTTCATACATCCAGTCATCAAGGAGAGGTTTTGATATTTTTCTTTACAAAAAATGTAACAATAATCATTGTTATCGCTGGTTTTATTTTGCTTCCCCATCCTTTTCGTTCGGCGTTTTAATGCTTTCTTTTTGCCTTAGATTTTATAATGGTCTTCTGTTTCAATCGGTTTCTGATTTTCAGTTTCTTTGGTTTCCTTTTCAATGAAATTATTTTCTTTATTGTATTTATTCCTTTGCTTTTCTTCCAATTCTTTTTTGAAGATTGTGCTGGTGAGTCAGGAGCTGGTTAATCGGGAGTTGGTGCGTCAGAAGTTGTGCGTCAAGACCTTGTGAGTCAGAAGCTGGTATAGAAATAGCGTAGGAATAATTATTTATCAGCTCAATTTGGCAATCATTTTAAGTAACCATGCTGCGCATAATTCTATCACATCAGAACCGTCTTTTGCTACGCAAGAGACACACAGAGTCACGCGGAAAATTTCGTTCGCAGTTTTTTGGCGACTGTGAAGTTATCCGTTATTATGAGGACAAAAAAATCGTTTAGAACAAATGGTAACGTATTCTGTTCTTGATTATAACCCTACCCAGCCCATCGAAATAAGATAAAAGAGTATTTCACAGCTAATTTGTAAAGAATTGATATCGCGCTTTTTGTACTCATTTTAAAAAACTAGCACAGAAATTACCGTTTCATATAGACAATTTACAGAATAGTGTACTTAATTATACGTAAAATAAAGGTATACGTAAAAATATCATGATTTACTTAGTTATTATGCAAAGATATTTGAATTTTAGTGTTAAATTCTTTTATCGATGAATTTAATTGGGTATAGTATCGTTGAATGCAATTTTACATCGATAGAAATTTAAGTATTGCTCTTTTTAGAGTTCAGTAGCAAACTACGAACCTTATAAATTCATTATGTCTGTCCGCCCGTCTTCTGTACATATATAACAGAGCAGTAGTTATATCATTTTCAAATATTTTACAATTATACATATTTTGCAGGTTTATGCGTTTAATCAATTCATGGAAACTTAATAGAGATTTTTCGTCCACCTCATCAAATGAGGTCTCTGTCTTTTAAAATGCAATTAAACATATCATGTAATATTTTTAGTTAGTTTCATTATTCGCCTTTTTTCAATCGTTTATTTTAAAAATCCGAATAGTTATATTAATTACCTGAACTGTTACTCCAAATATTTTACGACAGAGTTAAATTTTCATCGAATTGAATTGGCTTCAAGGGATTTTTACAAGCTGTTTTAAAACCATTGACTATCTTTGGAGTTTCCTGTACCGATTAAAGATTTTAGTGAATAGTTAAACTATCTCGAATTACCTAATACCTCTTTCTTCATACTCTGTCATAAACCACTTACATTCTTCAACAATTGCAAATTTTATATTTTTCGACAAATGCAAAACTCACATTTTTCGACAAAGGCAAATTTTAAGTTATTCTGGAAAGAAAAGTTTGATTTTGTTTGTAGAAAATTTATATTGTATATAACAGTATTTGTTATTTTGAGTGCAGTGGATATTCGCTTTGTTTTCCTTTTAGTACGGCCTTATAGGTAGCGTTATACTTAAGATGGCGGGAGGGTGAGTTTTATTTCCAACATGGCGAAATGACAGAAGTCGGGATCACACCCCGTCAGTGTTTTCTTTAATAATTTTTTTTAATGTGTAATTTGACATCTGCTGCGTATTTTATATTTAATATAGTATAACTGTTTGTCATAATGTGATTAAAAAAACGAATCTAATACTATGTAAAAAATGATCTCTTATTAATTAATAGGTGCGAAATTTGATTTGAACGTCATATTATGCAGGTGTTTTAAAAATAATGTCAAGCGGAAGCACAGATGTAGAGAATATCAAGGCCTATCCGAAACTAAGGAGGGGCGAAACACCGGATTTTGAACTAGATTATTGACGTCATTTAAAAAAAAATGTCCAAACAACTTTTCTTTCCGGAGTCCATTTCAAAAACTTTTTTACTTAATCACCTTTTTGAATGAGAAACTTGAAATTGCTGCTTTACGGAATGATCCTAAATCTGAACCCAAAGTGTATTATTCAACAATTCTAATCTTCTGCCTGTTTGTCTTGTATTTCTGATAATTATTTGATATCATAATAAGACTTACGTCTTAACGTCAAAAAAAAAGAAAGTCAATATTTTTGTACTGAATATACCAATCAATTAACTAGATGATAAAAAATCAAGTTTCTATCACAATTATTCATGTCACTAAGAAGCATTTTGTCTTCACTCTGTGAGTTATTATAAAGGATAAAAACACAAACAAATTTATAACTCAGAAACTATGAAAAATCGC
Source organism: Druceiella hillmani (assembly GCA_039881145.1). Taxonomy (NCBI): domain Eukaryota; kingdom Metazoa; phylum Arthropoda; class Insecta; order Lepidoptera; family Hepialidae; genus Druceiella; species Druceiella hillmani. Next base: position 76,636,237 of record JAYKKI010000001.1, on the reverse strand, counting down.
TTAACATACGTAGGAATATTCGGGTAGGCCTTAATATTCTCTAACTCTGTGTTTCCACTTGACACTATTTTTAGGACACTGTACAATAGTGTATGACTATAAATTGTTTCGTCTTTCTTCACTGGGAGCTTGGCGTCTTCTGTAATCCGTCTATTCGGAGGTCGAGTGCGGAGGCTGGTTTGAGATCCGGGAGTCTGCCGCTAAGTGACTCAGGACTGGACGTCCCACTTAGCTTGGCATCAAAATGGGTGTACGAAAGACGAGACGTTTACTTTGACTATGGAGGGGCGAAACGATCAATGGCAGAAACCCAGCAGCCAAGAGTCCCCTGTTGAGTAGTAATGGGGTAACGGCCGGGGCGGTGACAACTTGATCATTGCAATCAGACTTGTTCCTTTTGCTGCTACGTCTCAAAATATTTTAGCTATTGTTTTTAACACCCTTAGAATAATAAGTACTCCAGAAGGCGAGAACACGAGCGTGTAGTGTGTCCAAAAAACTACGCATAAAATGCGTAGTATCAAAACGCGGCTGTCAGTGCAATTTAAGACACAGCTCTGAAAGGTCGTATATTTTCTACTTGACAATATAGGTTAAAATGTAGGCTTGTGCTATTCCCACCTGCAAAAATATCACTGAATTGCGAAAGAAACAAATAGGGATTAATTTCATACGTAAATAATATAACCTAATTTAATTTTCAATTAACTGTGCAATTTTAAAATATCGAAGTAGATTATTATTCACAGAAGATCACCATTTTTGTTGGTGTTGTCACCTCTTAAAAATTGTTTACCCAAATTAAAACGTCTTAATTGCTTGATAATGAAAAACGCAAAATTTAATCACTTAAAAAAGCAGGATTTGGGAGATGTCGTTTGAGAATTTGATGTAATATTTGAAATTTCCGTTGTCATATTCAATTTTAGAATATTTTACCTATCTACACATATAATAAAATTGTAATAGAGTGAATCATGGACATTGAAAATATTTAAAAAAAAACATTGATTTAGCGTATAGAATGATTTAAAAATTTTTGTCTCTGTATGTTAATTTGTATGGTTATCACGCAAAATCTACTGGACGAATTTTGATGAAGTTTGGTATGGTAACAGTATATAGGAGCAATATATAAGAGAAAAAAAACAATTTTTTTTCCTATTTACTTGCGAACGTAGGCAGAGCTATTTGCATATATAATCATTGTATGTAGGATTACAGAGATGCGCGAAAGAAATTAATGTTACATTGATTCATTTTTGCCATCTTTAATTTTTTTTAATTAACATAAATAATTTTTTCGTCCCTGTTTTGAATTTCTTCAGTATGGGATCGATTATTTTTTAATTTTTATTGCGGGCTTTTTAACGTCTCTTTTTACTTTAAGATACCAAGCTAATTTTTTTCTAGCTCTGTTAACAAAAAAATATTCATTTGCATATGTACCAAAAAATTTGTATACTAATTTGTACATACACTCGTATGCACGCATGCACACACACGCAAACGCGCACACGCACAGGCCCGCGCGCACACATTAACACACATATTTAATGATAATGTATTTTAATACTCATTTTAATTAATAAAATGTGTATAATTTTATTAAATAAAATACATTATCATAGTACTGCCGCAAGCGTTAAGTTGACCACAGGCTTATATATATGCGTCGATTTCCTGAAGTTGGTGAGTAAATTTATTCTGCTGGTAACACTGTGCGCGTAGGGTGGGGTGCTAGTAGGAGGAGCGCGGTGCCCCCTCCACTGATTTTTGGCTTATCGCGACCGCGAAGAGATTTGTGCGTATGCGCCTTCTGGATTACTCTATATTTTAAGCTAACATTTATTACCCATTAAATTTAATTGTTAATTTAGGCATAGTTGAAATCTTGAATTTTTATCATACTATTAAACATTTTCTCTCCTTTTATCATCTTATCATCTGGATAAATTTGCATTTGTCCCTGAATATTATTTCTTATAGGATGTTTTACCACTTAATAAATAAAAATTTGTTTTTTATCCACAAAATGGAAAAAATATGCATTTTTAACCGCACGAGATTGGTTTGTCGTTTTGCACAGTATAATTTTGTTTGATAGTTCTTTAAAAATTAATTATAAATTGCTAAGCATTTCTATTTGTGCTTAAAGTAAATTTTTGGCGTCGTATTTAAAAAAAAAACGTAAGGAGTGTTTTAATGGTATAATTTTCGTACGTTGGTTAATAAAACATGTTCTTCTAAAATTGTTAATATCTATTTTCATGGTCGTTTCAAAATAGAGTATTCACACATATGGTACATTCAATATTTATCAAATTCTTTCAATACTGATATTTCCTCACAAACCGATATTTTAGTTACTGTAACTGACACCACAAAAACAATACAAGGACCGAAAACGCAAAATAAATACTTTGTTTCATGTTATTTTGGCAATAAGTTGTGTTCATGTTTTTGAAATACCAAATAACAATTATTTGTCTCAAATATTAAAATATTATTTATTATTAAAATAGTTTAGTTTTTTTTGTATTAAATACAATACATTTGTTTTTAGTTTAAAATACTGTTCTTTTCTGCATTATATTAGTAAATATGGTTCAGAATCGTTGTTTAAAATAAATACACGTTACAATTAAGGTAGAATTATTATTGAAACAGGAGAGATTCTTATTTAAAAGAAATTCTTAACAAATTATTAAATCTTCTAACATGTCAGTAGAAGACTAATTATTTTAATTCGTTTGTGATTATTTTATTTTGGAGATTATAAAAATAAAACTTTAAACGAATATTTGTCGTTTTTTATTTGTTATTTCAGCGTTCCGGGATAACTTCGAGGTGTCGGGAACGACTTTAACCACTTTGTAAATCTGGTTGTTCTGGATAACTACCAAATTGTTATTCCATAGCCATGACCCAATACGGGACAGACTTACTGCAATTGCATACGTATATTTTAACACAAATATTGATGCCCTTTTTCGTCTCAATATCGCATTAATATTTTAGTCATTTTAACAAATAGATCGTGTGCTCATATTTTTAATTAAATTTTATTACAGTTATGAACGCTTTTTCTATGCGTTCATAACTGTAAAACCAAGATTGAAAATTCAGTTTATATATTATTCAAATATATTCTAAACAGTTAATTTCTCAAATATATTGAAGATATGGCGCTATCAAAAGCAGCCATTAAGGTGGGCACCTGCCGTCCTGAGGTAAATTTAAATCGTAAATTAAAATCGTAAATTTGAGGGGTTATATTTATTTTAAAGTCTTTAATGAAATAAAAGGTCTGAGTTTATTTTTTTATAGGATATATGAGATAATAAATTTAACTCAAAAATTAACACTCAGTAAGATTATTTTGAATAGTTTTGTATAAGTTGTGAGATAAAAATCATTCCATTCAGAAGTTTAACATTGTCTATAATATATTAATATTGAGTATAACTTGGCAAAGAAGTAAATTAAAAATAGAAAAGGAAAAGTATGAAAATACATCATACAAAATGAGTAGTAAGATTTAGTAATCATTTATTAATATACAGACTTGCATATACACTGTTGATATATATGGTGGACTTATTGCTTTGAGAGGGGCGGTCTGAAATCGAAACCGGGTATCCGCCGGGTGCTGCGCTATGAAAGACCGTAAGCCTGTGGTCAACTTAACACACCACGGTGCCGATTCATTGACTACTTCGAGAATACAATTTTATCATAATTACGGAATTATATTAAAGTTATGCATTTCTTATGTTATTAAATAGCTTTTCATTTAATAATAATCTAGTTTGTGATATTTAAATAAAGTATTAATTAGGATAAAGTTCAATAGCATTTTAGTAATGCCATTTCAATAAAAATAACAATATTAGAACGAGCGGAACAGAGATGTGTTGTCGAGAAAACATCTCAGGTTGATTTATGGTCTTTAATGTTTTGAGTACTGGCTGTGTGTGGCTGAGAAGAGTGATTCTTAACTATTCCGTTGAAGTAATATGACAGAACGCCAGACCAATTCAACTTAAACTTTATTACGATCCGTCCACAGACAATTGATTGGCAGTGGACGGTCCGTCACCGTTAACCTCCAGTGCGCCCCTCTGGGCGTACTGGTGGTTAAATCAATTGTCAGTGGACGGACCGTAATAATTTGATTAGAACAAACCGATTTATTTCTTTTGTTGCAATTTAATTTTTTATCCTACAACGCAAAGCGAAAAGAGGGTAATAATTGTTGAATGTGTTGTACAATACCGGTAATTTAGTGTTTTTATTATTCTTTTTTTCCACGAAGTTTGTGTTTACGATAAAGAATTACGAAACGTTATAATATAATTATTATTAAAAATACCGAAAATAAAAAACACTGTAATTTAAAAAGAAATTACTTTACAGTAGTAAACATATAAATTAAAAAAATATTTTAGATTATTTCCTTTTTTCATCTTCAGAGGGAACCGCTAAAAATGTTGTTTTGCTAATTCTTCAATACCTTTACTTTTATGTCTGCCTCTTTATAATCTTCTGTAGCCTGAATGGCTGACAGAATTTCATGTGTCAAGTGTCGTTGGATTCGTATTAAGGAATATATGAGGTTATCTGCGTATACTGTGGTTAGGAATATGATTGGCTACTTTATTCGAACACGAAGTTTTGGAAAAACAACGATGTTGAACTTAATTGTAGATGAATTTAATCTTAACGGCAGTTCTTTAAATTCCAATGAGGGTGGAATGGAATTAATTTGTAATAACATTATATAAGGTAAATTTTTGATTACTATATGGATTAATTTAAAATATATGTAAAGAAATTTGTATATAAGGAAGAAAATAATTTAAAGTGCAATACAACGTAAGACCCATAGAATTGTAAATGAAATTTCAACGTTTTATGTTAAAAACTATGTTTTTGTATAAATACCACAAATTTCCACTATGATAAATGACTTCTTGTCCGTAGACATTTCGATTTGAAGTAAATCGTCAAAGTAAAAAGTTTGATAATAATGTTTCTATAACTTTCCTGATTTCTGATAACATCCATCGTTCCTTCGTAAGATGTTATGTTTTAATAAACAAAAACCTTAATTTCGTAAACACGATCATCCATCCATTATTGATTTTTTCTCTTTGATCAAATTTAATACAATTAGAATTAAATTAAATCTATTTTCGCCCGATTTAATTATTTATTAAATGGTTTCAAAATTTATAAAATTAATTTTGTTCTGAGTCTTTTAGATAAGTGTAATTTTGTTATACATTAGACAAAAGTAAATTTTCTATATTGATTGACGGGTGGTTAAATTTCTCATTTATGGTACAAAAGTTAATTTTATGTCATTGTCTTTAAATGCTTAGCCAGACCTGTCAGATAGCCAGTTGACAATAAACTAATTTCGTTAACAACAAATGGATAAAAATACTCATCTTTTGTTTGTTGAACACTTAAATTCTATTTTAGGGATTTATATGTTTGCATTCTACTTAAGCCTTAACTTCCTTCCTGCCGTACATACACGAGTTTAATTAAAACAAAACTTATTACTTTTTGTTTTTAATTGTTCTCATTTGTGGTTAAAATATTCTGTTCTAAAAATCTTGTCGAATGGAATATCAGGGTGGATCTCCAAGTTTTCAATTATTTCAACAAGTTTTCGTAATTTTTATAAAAACTTTTTTTAATTTAATTCTATCTCTTGAATATCAATCTATAGCCGAAGCAGTGACGCTATGTGGCAAAGGCATTTAGATTTCGGGGTTACAATTAGTGCAAAACATGTTTGAAAAAATGGATGAGGACGGTAATGACATGTATTACCTGGTAATGATTTTTTCGTTACTGGCAATGATTTTTTGTTGGTAGGAATGACGAAATAATAAAATATTTTTATTTGCATTGTTAATTTATTATAAAATAATTAAACTTGTACGAACTCTCATAAATCAGTCTCAAATAATCAACATTAAAAAAAAAGAAACGATCAATCATAATCCTTATAAAAATGCACACTTTAAATTGCAATAAAATGTCTGGCACATCGTTTTGACATTTTTAAACAGGTCTCTAAAAAAATCAAAAAACACCTTTCCATCTTAAAACTTAACTAAATTAGTCTTCCGTAATAGTCTTTCGATTTAAAATAGTCCTAAAATCACATTTTTATTCGCATCTTTGTAGGAATCATCTTGTAAGAATTTTTATAAATCAGTCTGAAATAATCAACAAAAAATGTTGTTTCGACAATTATAAGAAAATCTCTGAAAGATCTACAAAACACCTTGCTATCTTAAAAGTAAAATTCAATAAATTGGACTTCCATATTAGTTCTTTCATTTTAAAATCACATTTTAATTATCATTTCTTATTAGTTAGTACTTATTTCTTCTTCTTTTTAAAAGGTTGATTGCTAAAATCTTAGGTATAAATCACTGCTGTATGCAAGGCCACTTGAGAGCGACTGCCACCAAAATGGAAGCTCTGAACTTCTTGTAGCTTCTGAAGCTCTCTGAAGCTCTTACTTCAACGCATAATTTTCGGAAAAATCGACGTGTAACATAGCTTCATCAAAACGTCTTTCTCTTTGGACGTCAATTGTTGTTTTTTCTTTATGCCTTTGCTCGTCGTGATTTCTTTAGCCACCCTTTTCCATTCGTAATATGTTACTGGTAAATCATCACGAAATACCTTATATGCAGGAACTTTTCTTTCACAAGCAGCGCAGGTTCTTTCTAAGCATTCTGGGTTCCAAATGTCGCAACACAGAGTTTCCAATAATTCATTAGAATTCTTTTCTTTATGAATACGCGCCTTGTATAATGCTTTTATTAGCAGATCCATATTGGTATGTTGCATGCATAATCTTTGTCTTGCTGCACTGGGAATAATACCCAAAAGGGTCTTTTTTGCAGAAAAATGAGTAAGAGACGTGAATCTTTTTTTCCTTGATATATTTCTTGTACAGCTCTTTCAAAGGTGCAGCCAAAAAACGCTTTTGGCGCTTGTCTTTATTTTTCGTAATGTATTCTTTTTTCCAGCTCTGATTACACTATTACTATCATCGTTATAAAAGCAATGAATAGATTCAATGTCGTCAGTCTTTGCAGTCTGTAGCACTTTTTGTTCATTCTTTTTAATGTTTCTGTGTTTTTTTATTAATTTTTTTGTTACTCGCCATCAATTGGAAATCACCATCGTCATTAATAATAGGCCTTTTTTCCGCAACTCTTGACGTCTATGTTCTCTCATTCGGTACATGGCATTTTGTTGTTTAAGTTTTTTAATAATATCAATCATTTTTTTTTGCTTTTTCTGTTCTTTGTAATGTATTTTTCTGACGATCAGTGAAACTTCATGGGATGTGCATATACGATTTCCAGCGCCTTTCAATGGATCACTTAACAGCTGTTCTTGCTCATTGTCTCCTTTGTTTTCTGGTACTGCTTCTACTCTTATGGGATCTGGTAATTTTTGTTTATTTTCGTCAGTCTTCCTCTGCCTGTATTGTTTAGAATTTTTCTTCCATTTCATTCTTTGTGTTTTCTGTAGTGTTTTGTTTTTTTCTGTAATACTAGTGATTTTTTTCGAAGCTTTCCTTTTTAAATATCTCATTCTTTGCTTTTTTTTCTATAATATATAATTCAGGATCTCTTTTAATATCCGCATAGCGGCGCCTTTTGCAGAGCCTTTGTTGAGCTAGGCGGTCTTCTTTAGATTTTTTTATTTTTGCCATAATACCTACAACAAAGAATGTAATTTATTTAACAAAACTGACTGCATAAACTTGTGAACTATTTTATGTCAACCATTTAGGCTACAGCAAAGAAATCAACATAATATGGTATCTGCCACCATTTCAGGGAACGAACTATTTTTACTTTTTTCACGAAAATTTGTCTGTTTCCATGGTATATTAGCCAATTTCTATATTTTTCTCAGCGTTTGGGCTGAAAGATCTAAACTCAAGTCAAATCATGAGTTCCTAGCTTATTTAGAAGTGACCATTATAGGTTTTGATATATTCGTAATTAAAGTAGTTTTCTTGAAAAAGTGCTTAAACAAACCAGTTATTATATTTTTTCCTATATTTGTGCAGTAAGATCGACATTTTGGCCACTTTTAAAGTTTCTTACTCATTTGTAAGTGACTATCTCATTTTGAAATATTTTTTGAAAAGGTTATATTTCTCCGAGAGTACATTAACAATTTTCAAATTGGATGTATTGTATCTTAGATTCAAGTGATATTACCTACCTACTGACATTCTCCGATAGGCTAAAGGCGCTCTGCAATTTACCCGTTACTAGGAAATATCATTACACTCAATACATTTCATTACCCTACACAAGAATGTCATTACCTTACATCATTCGTCATTACCATCAACATAAAATTACTCGACAATGATGTTGCTGGCAATGACGAATTTGAAGAAAAACATGTCGCGACATGTTCAATTCATGTTATTAAAAGTCACATTTAAGCTAATCTAAACTATGTTATTTTGCGTAATTTAGAGTAGTATATAAAAATTGATATAGTGATACTTACTCGGCAACCCAGGATTCTGGCAATGATGATATTTTGCGACAATAACGGGCGACAAACAATTTTTGACATTTTTTGCACGTGTATACACGTGCGCGCAGTAAGACGGATTAATGGCGACTGGGGTTGTAACGCGGATGAAGCGGGGGAAATGTCGCTCGGCGCGATAAGCGTAATTGGTGTTACTTATTACTGATTTTTATTCCTGTTTCGGCTAAAGACGATATTTGGTCAACAATTTTTTAATCACCTGAATATCAAGGTACATTTGTTAGAATAAAATAATCCTACATGTTAAACCAGAGCAACTATTACTGTTATAAAAAATATTCCAATTATATCAAATATTTATGTTCCGTTTTTTAAATATGTGTGTTCCATTAAGTACATATATGGTATGAACGTGGAAGGCAATGACGAATCACTAAATTTTTATATCATAAAATGAACATAAATACACTTATTTTGACAATTTAAGTTGCAACTTTTGAGAAGACCTTTTTATCGACTTTTACCATAGTTTTAAATATTATTAGTGATTGCGGCTCAAATAGCAGTCCAAGAACCTGATTTTTCTGCTGTTTTGGAGATTCACCCATCAACGAAGGGGGTTTTTGCAATAAAAAATATACAGTAATATTTTTTTAATACATCTCCTTCGCGACACACGAGTCTCTAAAACGTTTTGCGGTTTCCTCCTCAGTACTCTAACTTTTTACCTATTTTCATTTTGAAAATATGTTTAAAAATATTTAGAAATAAAACCCCAATATTTTATTGCACATCATAAGATTATGTAAATTCTATATTTTCACTAACGCGATCTCTGAAATGCATATGTGAAAGTATCAAAACCACTATAGTGCACATTAGCAGCGAATGACGTGATGTGTTTATGTGAAGTTGTCATTATGACACATCAATAATATAATAATTTAATATTATATTATAAATAAATAAAATAGTAATAAAACTACTGCAAACTATTATACTCTAACCTTAATACTACAACCACTTGGGTGGGTGGTTTGACCTCGAAGATTGTCTTCACGAATGTTAAATAGGTTAAATAAATATTTCAGTTTATGTGCGATCTATGCAAACAAACGTATTCACTATTCATTTTATAATATAAATTTATGATTCTAAATATTTTTTTGTAAAATGTGACACCTCTATTCGTAAACAAAATAGTGCTTATGGCTTGTATGAATAGTTAAATATAAAAATATTTGCTTCTACAAACAACTTCCAAATTTTTTTTCTGCTCAGTGAAAGTAGAGTAGATTTACATTTATTCGTTATGACGGTTACATAAAGTTTTTAATTTATGGAAGTATCATGACGAATAAACTGAAATACTACGGTAATCTCAATCTTAGTAGGTGCGGTGACTTAATCCTGTATCGTCTTTCTCTGTGCCTCTTTTGGACGCACGGTAGACATTATAATGAGAACTGTTAAGAAGAAAATTATTGTGATTCACGAAACGTTATATTTATCTTTCCGTTAGAGCACTTTCTACATAATTCTTGCGAATTTGCCTTGTCAGAATGTTTCACATTCCAACGCAGAGTCAAGAGTTTTAATACATTTATTTTATAAATACAGCTTTTTAACGATTCCTTGGTATAAAAGTACTTTCAAGGTGTGCTATGTGGAGTGCCACTAGATGGCGCTTTTCTAGTTTGTGTGTGTTTAGATTTTAAAATGCTGTAAATTAAATACGTATAAGGTTATTGTTAAATTATATTCTTATTATTATCATAATATTGAATAAAAGTAGAGAAAAAATAAAATATATGAGAATTTACAGTATTGATATTTTATGTACTCGTTACGTTGTAGAGTGTAAAAGCTTATTTTGTCGCTATATTCGACTGGGAGTGTGGCGTCTCCTGTAATCCGGCTATTCGGAGGTCGGGTACCGTGGATGGTTTGGAGTCGAATGTCCTGGAGCTACAAACTAAAGCCACGTCCACGCACTGACGTGTGCCACGGTGGAGTCCGGTTCAACCCTCTCGACCAATCTCAAGATGGTCAGGGGAGGACTTTGAAGTTAGGTCCGAAATGTTAACTAAAGCTTTCTCGGGTGTGTAGCTCGGTGGAAGCCCAGGCCGATTCAATTTGATCCTCATAGCCGAGATTCTCCGGGCCGAGCAGCGGTGGGGTTAGCGACAGTCAGTAAGCAAATCGGTGACAACCCGACAAGTGCATCCAGACCCGTTCCTTTTGTTAAATATAACACAATCTTACTTTGCAATTCCAGAGAGTAATGTCAATATAATTTGTTTGTGATAGGTTGTATGAAATTTATTTCAATATTTTTTTGCTTGTTTTTTATTTATTAATTAGTTTTGTTTCAATATTTGCTTCCTTTCTTTTTATTCTCGGCCCATAACATAATTTATAAAAGGTAGAATTTCCAAGCGTTGACAGCTTTGTACGATACGGGAAAAAGCTTTGTATCAAAACAATATATTTTTCGTAATTTATTGCAATGTCAATGAATTTAGCAAAGTGGCTTTTATTTTACTAACACGGCTTCTTAAATATATTCCTGCTGTAAATATAATTTCACGCGAACTGCGAAACTAATTTTTTACAAATGTAGCTACTAGGCAATCAAATGTTATTATATTTGATTATATAAAAGCGTCGTATATTTATATATAGATGTATGGACGTATATGCATACATGTGAATCCAGCTTATCATTTCTTTGAAATATACTTTACGAGATTTCACATTTACACTTTAAATTGTTTACAATAGTAAGCTTTCCTCGCAAATATATATAATTCTTATTGTGACATCTTAGGAAAGTGTTTCATTTCTAAATAACAAATTGAAAATACTGGGGAAATTGGTATATATAATTTTGGTTTGAGCATGTTTTTGGAAAGATGGTTCCATATGTTTAGTTATCGTGTTTTAAGTGTTAATTATTTACAAATATGGTAAACAGATTTAAAAAAAGAACTACAGAGAGAGAGAGAGAGACTTTGGAGTTTCTTCTCCACATCAACGGTTGTTATTGTTCAGTTTCATGTACTGTATAAAATAAAATCATTAATATGTTTAAATTCCCCCTAATTTCTTTTGTTAATGTTTTTAATATATTGCGCGATACACGACAATACGGTATGGATTTTCCCGTAATGGTTAGATGAAAATGCCGCGAGTGTGCAATGAGCTGAGGCTGCCAGCGAACTATATATTACATAAATATGTTCATAGATGGCGTTATAATAAATTTATGAGTTTTGTGAATTCACATTAATTTTTGTTTTACCTTTATTTTTTAGACATTAACAATTTGATATATATACACTTTACTGTAATAAGTTAGAAAAAATCGTATAACGGAACATAGAAAATAACCTCTTCTTAATTAACAGATATGGAATTTGATTCAATTGTCATACAATAGCGTATATATGACTATTTCGTTGTCTCCCTCGACTGGGAGCGTGGCGTCTCCTGTAATCCGGCTACTCGGAAGTCGGGTGCGGAGGATGGTTTGAGGTCGGGAGTCCTGGTGTTGAGATGCCCATGTAGACTGGACGTCCACACTAAGCCTGGTATCAATATGGGTGCCACGGAGGAGTCCGAGGCGTTCAGGTTGTTTAAGGAGGGGCGAACCGGGCCAGGGGGGAAACCCAACAGCCAAGAGTCCCCGTGTCGGGCAGTAGTGGGATAGCGGCCGGGAGTGGGCACTCAGTAACAGCCCGACCAATACAATCAGACCCGTTCCTTTTGCTGCTACCTTTCGAAGTACTTACGTCTGGTCCTACGTACCACCAAGCTTAAATGCTAATTATATATTTTTCAATTCGGGATAGATTCGAATTTGACTATGAATATTATTTCTTTAGAATGTTATATCTGTTATTATATGAATAAAACTTAAGGTTTTTTATCCTGGGTGATTGATGATGCATTTTAAGGGTGTGAAATTAGGCCACTAGGTCATTTGGTAAAGTTTAAATCTATTTGCTAGATTCTGCAAAAAAATTGACAAAAAAAACAGTGAAAATATAATTTGTTGAATATTTGTCACTGGTATTTTGCTTAATGTAAATTTCAATTGCCTCGGTTTTTTCACATTGCCTTAATTCAATCCAGGAAATTACACAGATATAATTTAGCGGCGGCGGATAATTTTCAGATATTTATCGTTTTAATAATTGAAGTTATGCAAAGAGAAAATGCTAATATTTTTATAGGTACCATCATATGTTAAAGCGGTAGAAATAAAATTGTATTGTGGTCAAGCTAATATTGTGACAAATTTAATTTCCAATAAATCAAAATAGTTATAACTCACTCATTTATACTTTTCTAGCAAAGTTCTGCAAAAAAGGTTCTGCTTCTGGCAAAGCCTGCTTTTATCTCTTTACTTTTTTCGGCAAAGTTTTTCCTTTTTGGATGGGATTTCATATCCAAATATTCTTTCTTTCTGGATTAATCTAACTTTGAACTCAATATGTTTTTCGATATATATTAGATTAAATGATATAAACCCAATTTTCAATTCTGGAATTATTTCAGTGCGAAATTTACAATGAATTTAACAAACATAGTCAAAATGTATCATTGGTTGTTATAGGGCTGAGAGCGTGGGACAAACCCACGGTTAATAAAAAAACTTCTTTCAACAAAATTTTTTGATTATCTTGTATGTACACATTAATTTACAAAATTATTTTGGTATTTTTGCAAATAATTTTTTTGTTTGCTACTTATTTTAAATAACATGGGCGCATGTTTTTAAAAAAATTGAAGAAGACGGCGAGAATTAAGTAATTTAAATTAAAATATTCTAAAAGTTAATTTCACGACGGAAATTTCTAACGTTACATTAAATTTTCCTACAATATTTTCCAAATATCGATTTTTTAATAAATGAAATTTGACTTTCTTCAGTATCAGATAATTAAGACGTTTTAATTTGGGTAAAAACTTTTTGAATGGATGACAACAACGAAAATGGCGTGCTTCTGTCAATAATAATCTACTTCGATACTTTAAAATTACATAGTTAATTGAAAATTAAACTAATTAATATATAAAAACTAAGTACATAAGTATGAAAAGTAATCCCCATTTATTTCTTTAGCGATCCAGTGATATCTTTGCAGGTGGGAATAGCACAATCATTACACAAAAACAGCACAATTAAGTGATTTTGTCACATACAAACCACACGACCGTTCAGAGTTGTTTATTATATTGTTGCACTGATAACACGCATTTTACACGTGTGTAAACTTTAATACTGTTATATACTCATACAAAAGGAATAATTTCAAAATTTTACTTTTTTTTATTTCGAGATACGAATTGCTACCTAGTTCTCATTTATGGAACATTTTATATGTCTTAACAAAGGAAAATTTTATATGTCGATGAAATTAAAGGCTTCCCCACTGTACAGTTTATATCACTTACAGTTTATGGTAAACGTACTCCAATGTGTAGAAATATTTACTGTTTTCTAGTGTGAATATTTTTATTCAAGTAGTATTGAGTTTTATTTTAGGAATGTATGTTTGTACTTCACTTTCGAATTGATGTTCTTTTTGTCGAACACATATATCGCCAAATTAAAACGAAACTATCGTGTTTTATTCCTTTAATTATAATTATCTTTTATTGAATTAAATATTAGTTTATTTATTAAAAAAATAAAGTTATTTATCATAAAATTGTATAATTGTGTATTTTATGAGGAGTAATGTTACTAAAAAAGGCATTGTCCTCAAATATTTCCTTTATTTTTTCTTTCGATCATTTTTCGCATTTAAATTATCGCATTTCAATGAAGTCAAAGACATAAAATAAATTTGCTTTCAAAATTAAATTTACTCTATACGTTTGAATGATAACTTCAAAGGAATTTAAAATATCGTTTGCAAAGGTCGAGGGTCCTGATTCTATAGACGAAAGCCAAATCCACGCACTGAGTGGGCCACGACAGAATACGTTTCACCACTCCTTAGACCATCACAGCTGAGAGTCTTTGGATCGAGCAGTGGTGTCTGACAGTTTTTAAATGTAGAATAATTTCAGAGAATAATGTCTTGACTTCGTTGGTCCCGTAGTATACGATAATTTGATTATGTTACTTTGTATGAATTTGGTTACTTTGTTTTTAATCTCTATCCATACCGGTGCCGTTTATGAACTGTTAAACGTAGAAGCTTCCAAATTTCATAGATTTTGTATGATTGGGAACAGACCTAATTAACAAAAATAGATTCTTCGTGCTTTACTGCAAAGTGAAAGATTTTTTAATAAGGTTTTCATTTTATTAATATATATTTTTAAAGGTTTTACTGTTATAAATGAAATTTCATGAAAATTATTTGACTTCATTTTTCATGTCTGTGATAGTCATGTTGTGGCTCTGCCAGTACCGATGTACAATAATTGGTTATATTAAATATTTCTAAGATCGCAATCATTTTTTTTAAAAGTTTTAAATAATTCGTATTTACGTGACAAATCAAATCTCTAAATAATAAGGAAATGTTTTCATTGCTATAAAGGACGAAGGGCCAAAATGTATGGGACTTGGTTTTGTAACGATCACAGAGAGTGACAATGTCTACGAAAACTAACATTTTATAGGAAAATAATGTTTATTGACTATAAAATATTTTCTGAAAATAAATTTGCTCTGTACCTTTGCACTTTGCATTTTTTGTGAAAAATATTGGAACGGAAAGATAAAGAAAATGTTTGAGTTGATTTGAATTATTTAAACACGTCATGAGCATAGAAAAAATATTTTACCAGGACGAATATTCCGTCTTTTGCATTACGTTTTCCAAAAAATATTTTGAATTTTGTATTAGCTATAATATAATAAAACGAATAGTTAATGTGTTTGTTTATGTGGATTACAAACAAATAGAAATATTTATTTAATCTGACCAATGTGCCCGGATACAATCTTTTAGATTAGATCAGCCATGCAGTCCTAGTGTTAAAAATAATACAGAATAGTAGCTTGCAGTTGTTAGAGTAGTTTTATTACCAATAATGTCTCCTGATTGATAATGGTATATTGTACGTCAACCGAAATTTTGAATTCTACAACGACAAACTGACTCCCCGAAGAAAACGTCGATATTCGTTCAAGTTCTAAAATATCAAGTTACTTCGTCGTGATAGTGATAGAAAATAAACTATTCTACTATTTACGAAAATGGAACTTAAATTTTATTAGCATAAAAACAAGTATTTAGTTTAATAAACGATAAAAATAATTAAAGGAGTAAAACTCGAAAATTTTGTTTTAATTTTGTGATTTATGTATACGACTAGAAAGAAGGACGTTAAGTCCGTATACTTAAGTAGACAAGGACGTAAAATGAAGCACAAACATATATTCTTAAAATAGAACTCAATTGCTCGAAAGATAAAGCAACGAATATTTATTTACGTTTGAGTAAGTTTACTATTAACTCGTCATCCGTCAGGTGTGACGAAGTCTTTAGTGACATCGACATTTAAAATTATCCTTTATACCGTAAACGAGAGTTACGCCATGTTAATAAACATATGAATAATTATATGAATAACATACTATCGTAACTTTTATTTATATAATATTATTTACACGAATTTAACTTCCAGTGCGAATTGGAATAAATCTTTCTAAAATGTGGTTAGAAGAGGTATTTTATATGCTACGTATAATATAATATGTCACATTATAATTTCGTCACGTTTTTTTCCATACGTTCATCTGTAACAGTCTCACTGTTCCTTTGGATATATGTACGTAATTTATGGTGAATAAAGGCTTCATGTGAGTTATTGAGTGAAGCCATTTTTAATGTTTTTTATGCTCACTCCATCGAATGGAGTATCATTGAATAGGTCTTGTAAAATGAAATGGAAATTCCATTTATTATTTTCTTCATTTAAAGCCTTTTTTCTTTCATGAAATATTAATCTTTAAATGGATATGTTTAAAAAATTTAAGGTTTCGTTTGATTAAAGCTTTCAATTAAAATGTTTTCGGTTAGCTTACGTCAACAATTTTAAGATATGTCAACTACGAAACCCAACTTTATGCGTATTTGTGCTTTCTTTATGGATTTTTATGGACTTAGATGGTCAAAAAATTTGTCGGGAGAGGTTTTTTTTTATAAACCGTGGGTTTGTCCCCATGGCTTTGTCTCATACCTAAAACAACTGATCATAAATTCTGACTATCTTTATAGAGATCATTATGAATGGTGCACTAAAACTATTCCAAAATTGTAAATTGTGTTCGTGTGATTTGTTCTAATACATTTCCAAAACATATTGAGTTCAATATCAGATCAAAGGAAATATAGTTAGCGTTCCTAAATATGTTTTCTTAGATATTCTCATAGAAAATATTTCAATATTAAATCTCATCAAGAATACTGCACTAAAAATGGCCAAGTTTCTCCTTAAAAAGTTAACCGTAAAAAGTAGTGTGTAGTTTACCCATGAGTCTCTAAAATTATTACAATTTCTTTTTGCTTAACTCTGATTGTTAAAAGGATAAATATCTGAAAAACATCAGCCGTGGCTAAATTATACTTCCAGCGTTTGCTGGTTCTGATTCATGGGGGTATCAGAGCAGTTGCAAGTCGAAGCACTTGACCTTGATTGAGTAAAGAGTACAGGGTCCGATAGTGCGGATCAGAACTTCTCGCGATCCATATAGTAAAATATGTCGGTATTAAGAAAGTTTCATATAAATAAATATTGAATGATGGCAAATTCAGATTTCAAAGTCGTTGGATTGCAATCCTGCCCGATAATATATTTTTCCAAAATAATGAAAATATTAAACAATATTGGAATCAATTTGATAATGATTGAGATGGATTTTCTAAACATCCGAAAATATTATGATTCCAATCATTTTCTTTATTTTAACTTATTCTCAAAAATTGAAAAAAAATCATGTAAAAACAATCAAAAGTATTACTACTGAATGTATTACTACTGAAATTACATTTAAGACTGCATTTATGCATTTAGGATATTGGGATTTGTCATACCAGGAATTTTATAACACCAACTGTATTGAGACTGTGTACATGACTCTCGCTCACAGCAAACTGGACATGAATTCAGTTATTTGGTCTCCATATGAGGTGACCTACATAGTTAGGTAGGCGATGATACAGTAAAGATTTTTATAGGTACCCCTCGAGTTTTATTTTGGATATGGTTCGGGGTACTTTTCTGCAATTAAGAAAGACAGTTGCATTTGGCTCAGTATTTATTCACTGCATTCAAAATGTTAAAAGGTTAGATTGACAAGGCTTCGGCGTTGGGATTAATATGTTTATTCTTTGTATCGGATTGTTATGTTATCCGAAGACGTGAAATATTTGGTTGGTTCAGGACTGACGCCCTACTTTATAGTAAGGAGCCGATCCCATTATCAAATAATGAGCCTGCTTTGAACCCTGAAGTGGTCAACCGTGTTGCTCGAAATTGGATTAAAAAAGTTCTAGTCAAATTGTCGTGTTTAAAATTGCCGTTGATCACTTTAACGGCTCAGTGGCAAAACGTGATCAACCTTGATTTATTTATTTTTTTAGTAGTCAACTAGCGTTTTGTAATTCACTTTAGTGAAACGATTTCAATAAATTTTTCGGTAATTTCTGCCATCTAAAAATAAGAAGTGTAGCAGTCTTTCTTTAATGAATTTGAACACTTATTTTGTGGTTTAATTTCGACTGCATTAAGGAATTTGTTTGGGTCCAATTTTATATTAGGGTTTGATTACTCTGTAACTAAAGTAGTATTAAAATGGAATATTTGTGGACTATTGCTGTTTCTCTGGACAAACGTAGATGGCGGATTTAAAGTGATACACACGATAATAGAAGTTTTAGTTTAAAATCATTAATTTACACCTCTTTCAATATTTTTATTCTGTGCTTATTTGGATATGATTGATCTCTTCTCTTCCCGTAATCTTAACTGAAACGGTAATCTTTTATAGAAGAAACATTAGTAGATTTCCTTATTTAATACTATTGGCATGCAATTTATAATTTTTAATTTTTATAAATATTTTTACGACATTTGCTACTTATATGTTATATTGTTTATTTTATAGCATGCCTTGTTAATAAGCGTGTTTGACTTTTATAATGACATGTTACGATCGTATTTTTTCCAGTTAACAAATTCGAAGAAAGTAAATAGGGTTTAGTCTAAAAGTATATATTTTTAGAAATATAGGTTTGGTTAATAATTGGAAGAGTAAGTATTTAAAAAAATATATCTATACAGAAAAAATAGTCAGTAAATACGTTTCTCTTTCTTCTTGGAGGTTCTTCGCTATTATAATAATTGTTTTTTTTTAATATTTCTATTTTCTGTATTGTATTAAATAAAATATACTTAGTATCTCTTAGTACATTTTTAAAATGTTTGCGAAATGCTACGATAATACGTTATGGACGTTTCCATAGTGTTTGGATGAAAATACCTCCAGTGTGTAGTCCACTGAGGTCACTAGTAAAATATACTCGTATATTACGAGTACATAAGTGTATTCCTAGATGGTGCTGGTTCAACTATAATAATAACGTGACGTTTTTGTGACATGTACAATTTAAATCCACATTTTAATTTCTTTTTTACATTATATTATATAGCTGTTTACCATAATATATTAATAATATATATAGCAGGATATAAAAATTATCTTTTATTAATTAAATTATATAAAGTTTATTCAGGTGTCACATGATTTAGCAGCGCATATATGACTATTTGGTCGACTCTGTCGACTGGGAGCGTGGCGTCTCCTGTAATCTGGCTACTCGGAAGTTCGGTGCGGTGGATGGCTTGAGGTTGGGAGTCCTGCTGTTGATTTTTCCATGTAGACTGGACGTCCACACTAAGTCTGGTATCAATATGGATGCCACGGATGAGTCCGAGGCGTTCAGGTTGGCTAAGGAGGGGCGAACCGGGCCAGGGGGGAAACCCAGCAGCCAAGAGTCCCCATGTCGGGCAGTAGTGGGATAACGGCCGGGAGTGGAAACTCAGTAACAGCCCAAGCAATATAACCAGACCCGTATCTTTTGCTTCTACATTTTAGAATGTTTTGATTATAGTTCTGAATACCATCAAGGTTAAGGTCAATTTAAAGGTTAATTTTTTTTGGCAGGTGTGTATCACATTTTCTGGATATATCTGAATTTGCATTTGCATCTTTGGGATGTTGTACCAATTAATAAATAAATCGTATGTATTTAATCCATTAGATGAAATAAACACGTGCAATTTTAGGCGTACATGATGTTTGGTCGTTAGATCATTTTTCAAAACGTAATCTTATTTGCCAGATTTTGTAAAGAATTAAATGCTTGCACTGAGAATATAATGTGTTAAACATTCATCACTATCAAGCATTATTATGCTTGTTTAATAAATTTCAAGCATCAAATTTTAAAAGTTCGCATATGTTTTTCATGTAACGAAGTTGGTTACGGCCGTTATTTAGTTTTTATATCGGGGGCTAAAATATAGGCTATCCTAAATGTTATTCGGCAGAACTATTTAGTTAATGACCTCCACGTTGACACGTGACCACGATCGCGTAATTTAATTGAAAAAATAAATGAATTGAATAAATATGAAGAGCTGAAGCTGTATAGCGTGCGGCGAAAGGATATTTTTTAAATTTCTTTGAAACAAATTTAGTATTTAACATTTTCCAGTAAGTCATAGGCAAAGTAGTTTAGTTATAAATGTGATATTTTCGATGTGGGATGACCACATAGAGAATATCACGTTTATTATTCTTTTATTATGTTACGTTTGTACAAGCTAAGAGTAAGAACTTTTATTATTCCTTTATCTATTAGAAGAACTTTTATTATTCTTTTATCTATTAGAAGAACTTTTATTATTCTTTTATATATTAGAAGAACTTTTATTATTCTTTTATCTATTAGAAGAACTTTTATTATTCTTTTATCTATTAGAAGAACTTTTATTATTCTTTTATCTATTAGAAGAACTTTTATTATTCTTTTATCTATTAGAAGAACTTTTATTATTCTTTTATCTATTAGAAGAACTTTTATTATTCTTTTATATATTAGAAGAACTTTTATTATTCTTTTATCTATTAGAAGAACTTTTATTATTCTTTTATATATTAGAAGAACTTTTATTATTCCTTTATCTATTAGAAGAACTTTTATTATTCTTTTATCTATTAGAAGAACTTTTATTATTCTTTTATATATTAGAAGAACTTTTATTATTCTTTTATATATTAGAAGAACTTTTATTATTCTTTTATCTATTAGAAGAACTTTTATTATTCTTTTATCTATTAGAAGAACTTTTATTATTCTTTTATATATTAGAAGAACTTTTATTATTCTTTTATCTATTAGAAGAACTTTTATTATTCTTTTATCTATTAGAAGAACTTTTATCTATTAGAAGAACTTTTATTATTCTTTTATATATTAGAAGAACTTTTATTATTCTTTTATCTATTAGAAGAACTTTTATTATTCTTTTATATATTAGAAGAACTTTTATTATTCTTTTATCTATTAGAAGAACTTTTATTATTCTTTTATCTATTAGAAGAACTTTTATTATTCTTTTATATATTAGAAGAACTTTTATTATTCTTTTATATATTAGAAGAACTTTTATTATTCTTTTATCTATTAGAAGAACTTTTATTATTCTTTTATATATTAGAAGAACTTTTATTATTCTTTTATCTATTAGAAGAACTTTTATTATTCTTTTATCTATTAGAAGAACTTTTATTATTCTTTTATATATTAGAAGAACTTTTATTACTCTTTTATATATTAGAAGAACTTTTATTATTCTTTTATCTATTAGAAGAACTTTTATTATTCTTTTATATATTAGAAGAACTTTTATTATTCTTTTATCCATTAGAAGAACTTTTATTATTCTTTTATATATTAGAAGAACTTTTATTATTCTTTTATCTATTAGAAGAACTTTTATTATTCTTTTATCTATTAGAAGAACTTTTATTATTCTTTTATCTATTAGAGGAACTTTTATTATTCTTTTATATATTAGAAGAACTTTTATTATTCTTTTATCTATTAGAAGAACTTTTATTATTCTTTTACATATTAGAAGAACTTTTATTATTCTTTTATATATTAGAAGAACTTTTATTATTCTTTTATATATTAGAAGAACTTTTATTATTCTTTTATCTATTAGAAGAACTTTTATTATTCTTTTATCTATTAGAAGAACTTTTATTATTCTTTTATATATTAGAAGAACTTTTATTATTCTTTTATCTATTAGAAGAACTTTTATTATTCTTTTATCTATTAGAAGAACTTTTATTATTCTTTTATCTATTAGAAGAACTTTTATTATTCTTTTATATATTAGAAGAACTTTTATTATTCTTTTATCTATTAGAAGAAC
Organism: Druceiella hillmani; assembly: GCA_039881145.1. NCBI lineage: Eukaryota > Metazoa > Arthropoda > Insecta > Lepidoptera > Hepialidae > Druceiella > Druceiella hillmani. Next base: position 76,614,190 of record JAYKKI010000001.1, on the reverse strand, counting down.
TTTTATTATTCTTTTATCTATTAGAAGAACTTTTATTATTCTTTTATCTATTAGAAGAACTTTTATTATTCTTTTATATATTAGAAGAACTTTTATTATTCTTTTATCTATTAGAAGAACTTTTATTATTCTTTTATATATTAGAAGAACTTTTATTATTCTTTTATCTATTAGAAGAACTTTTATTATTCTTTTATATATTAGAAGAACTTTTATTATTCTTTTATATTTTAGAAGAACTTTTATTATTCTTTTATCTATTAGAAGAACTTTTATTATTCTACTATCTTTAATTACTTAGTATTATTTCTACTATCTTTAATTTCTTTACCACGACCTAGGTTTCGTTTTATTACAACATCTTCAGGTGGGATATTAGCAAAGATTTTTGCTAATATCCCACCTGAAGATGATGATTTAATTGTGAATTCTTTTATATATTAGAAGAACTTTTATTATTCTTTTATCTATTAGAAGAATTTTTATTATTCTTTTATCTATTAGAAGAACTTTTATTATTCTTTTATATATTAGAAGAACTTTTATTATTCTTTTATCTATTAGAAGAACTTTTATTATTCTTTTATCTATTAGAAGAATTTTTATTATTCTTTTAACTAAGAGTAAGAACTTTTATTATTCTTTTATTATCTTACGTTTGTACAAGCATTAGTTTTGAGTTATTGCATTGATTTGAAAATAAATTTCTAAAAATATTTTCATAGCATAAAAAATTGAATTTTATATTAGATTCGGTTATGTATTAATTAAATTCAAGATATAAGAATAGACGTAGAGACGAGATGAGAAATATACGTAATTAAATCCTCACTCTAAATGTATCACAGATATAATATGCGCATTGTATTTATATTATATTAGCTTTTGCCTACGGCTTCACTCGCATATATTTTCTTTGCTGTACATTTTTTCTTCAATAATAATGTTTACATCTCAAAAGTCCCTATGATACGAATAAAAATCATTTATATTTTAATCTGAATAACGTTTACATCTTCAAAGTTCTTCTGACCGAGATAAAAGTCATTGCTGTGGTGTGCTTGGTTGATCACAAGGCATACTGTCATTGACGGCGAAGCGCACCGCGGGGTTCCAGGTTCGATTCCCGGCCGCTCGTTGAGCGGGGCTGGACTCACCAGTCGAGCTGGTGAGTCCCCCTTCTGGTTGGCTGTAAGAGATTGCTCTCGTAGCAATAATTCCGCCATATGTATCAATTATTAAAGTAAATAAATAAAAGTATATTATATGTTAGCCTAGCACTTTAAGCTGTTTTATCATCAGTTTTAAGCGCGCGTGCTCTGTCTCATGGCCTGGGTGCTATTCATTGAATTTCAAGTTCCTTAAATTTGATTAAAAATTATTTTAAATTGTAACATGTATCTTCTATTTTACTTGAATCTGCGCGTAGATTTTGATTTGTTACTGGTTGCTAAAATCAAATCTTGGACTATATAGAGCCGATTTCGAGCGACACAGCTGATTTTTGGTCCCAGAACCTAGTCATTTTCGGTGCTTGTTCTGCCATGTTTGAATTCATATACCCGAAAATGAACAGTTTGCAATCATAGGAAAATATATGAGGTACACGACGTAGGCAATTTCCTCTCATGAACTTCCTTTACTGTTCACCTTCGCTCAGTTCTCTTCTAGAAAAAAAGACTTGCATAACACCATGAATTCCAATTTTATCCATTTTTCATTGCCACTCGAAACACTTTTGTTTCGGCAACTATTAAACAACGAATTACTATTAAGATGATTTCTATATGCGCAGCAAATATCCAGAGAAAGTTCGGAGAACGCAATTTTTAAGAATGTGTATAAAGATGACACTAGCGACATCTATTAGTATGTGAACCAAGCCTTTTATTAAACCATCCTTGTAAGTATAACGATATTAAAGCTTGAAAATTCGGTGAGGCGTAAATTCTCAGTAAGCGTAGACGTCCGTCAACTATGTGCGCCCCCGATCGTTTACCTGTTCGGGTAGTTGTAGCTTGCGATGTGCTCCCATTATACTCCCCACTATGTAGCCCAGTGCAATTTTAGAGCGCTGTTAAAGTGTCGAAGTTCAGAGATTACTGATACACCGCCATTTTAAGGTGTACGTTATGTTAAATTATTATTATATTATATACCCATGTTCTGTGACATACTCAAATTTCAAGTAATCTTTTCGCTTAATTTTCTTAAAGTCAATATGAAATTTTTATAGTAAAAATGCAACAAATAGATAGAAAACTCATTTTAATGTATAAACTCACATAATATTAATGTGCTATAATTAAAAGTATTTTAAGTTTTAATCCAAGGTCGTGACTATATTATTGACAGTTCATTCGAAATCGGTCGAGTAGTTTCTGTCTGAAATTCGAACAAATAGACACACAGTAGGCAAATATTCGGAAAAAAATGCGTTTTGGGTTCAGAGAAGCCTAAATATCAACATTTCACTATTTTTTTGAAAACCATTTGTAATATAGAGGCGCAACTCTGTTACAGTTTTATAATAGTATAGAAATATTCGGAATTAAAAAAAAAACGATTAAATAGGAGTTGAATTCTCTTAACTTCAGTTTAATTACTGATCTAAATTCGGAAGCTCAAAGAAACAAAGCCTTCATGAGGTAATAGATACTATCTAGGAATAAAAGCATGTTGTTAAAATTAGTTGTTATTCCTTATTAGGTTTTTTATTCAATTTTAGAGCAAAATGAGATATATTACTTGTTCCCTAAGGAGCAAGCTCTTTGAATAATCCGGTCCAACAAATTTTACGGAGACTTATCAAATTTTAAGGTAAAATGAATAGATAAAACTTTACTATAGGATTTTAATAATTTACCCATTTCGTTCTTGGTTGTTAATTCTAGCTGTAATATTATAAACATGAAAATTAAGTCTTTTGTTTGTTTATTTGCTCGTCAAATTTTACGTCACAACTTTGAATAGTTGTGTCTGTCTATCTCCTGGAAGTTTTGTATCCATGCAATCTGTGTTAATTTTTATCTCGCAAGAATATTTATTTTTTCGTAATTAAAAATATCACTCCGTTTGGGATAAGACATACTTTCGTCGTGAGTGATTTGTATCGTCTTAACCTATAAATAGACTTGATTTGAAAGATTTACACAATATTTCCGTTTCACCACGCGAGTAAAAACTATTACCATGAATGTCCATAATATTTTTTTAAACAAATAGAATCAACGTGTAACTTAAATAATTTTTCTTAAGGAATCAGGAATCCTACGTTTCCGTTTGCTTGATAAAACACTTCATAACTACTTTATTACCTAAAATGTGTTATGAAACTTTTCCCCGAAGTTCGCCAAAAGAATAAAAAGAAATTAAACATAGATAAATTAAGGATGGAAAAAGAAAATATAAAGGGTAAAATAAAATGATCGTAGAACAATCTTGTATAGTTTAGGTCCGCGCCTTTCTTCTCGTAACTAATTTTAAATACAATGTTAACTAATTTTAGTTTTTTAAGTATTGACTGATCTATAAAACTGAATATGATTACAGACAAAGGATATTTTGTGCATGCGGAAAAAAATCTACGAAAACTGCAAATAATTTTTTGCTAAATTGCTTTTAAAATGCTTTTATTAATTTAATTTACTTCAGTGGATTGTTACTCTTTTTTATTTTGCGACTTCTATCGTTGAAATAGACTTTACTTCAAATGAGCTCCTGTTTCTTTTCTAGACCCCGTGCAATATAATAGTGAAAATCCCAGTCAAATTTGATTATAAGTGACGCTTTATATTATCTAAATTTCAGTATTTAATGACCTTACTTTACCTTATACTCTAAGAAAAACAGCAGCGAAAATGTCCCCATCTACACTAGTCAAGAGTTTTTATGTGACTACGCCATTACTCGGATATTAGTTAAAAAGATATATCTGTAAACAGACAGAAAATATTCCAAAATGATCTAGTTAATCACTTTAGCATACTTATAGTCTTTTGAATTAATCTTATATAAACGATTGTTTTAATGTGTAAATTTTTATATCACTACTATTTTATATATTTGTAACTTAAATGGGTTAAACAACGTTTTGACTACTTTCCCGTATTCAATATAATCGTAGTATATATTATTTTGCTATTTATTTTAATTTACTCTAAATATACAATTTATAAACGTTTTTCTAAAATAATGAGCTTTTTGGGTTTCTACATTTTCATTAGTTTGTTTGAAATGTATTATTTTAATATTTTAATTTCAATTTTATTTATATAATGAAAATATCGATGTACTTAATGACGATTAAACTCATTCATATATATTTTTTTTTAAAACACCCCCAGTAAATTTATTTTAGGCTCATTTGGAAGAAATCGAGACCTTTCTTAGAAACCTAAGAGGTTTTTTGCTACTATCACATATGGAAATTCTTATGGTTTCTTTTTTTGAGAGCCTTCCACATTTAGCACGTTTAAATATTTCACAATATGTCTTCATAAAAAATTGTCTACGGTTGTATTTACGTGGACTTAATATGGTTACGTGAAAGCTCTGGCAAATAGCTTACCAGTTAAAGGCACAATACAAATGTATATCCAGAGATGGCGCTTGTCCAAACCAGCTGTATTAAATTACATTCTGTTAAATGTACGTTTCCATTTATTAACATATTTATGTTAGTATCAGCAGTTCAATAGAATTATTAATAGAATATCAATAGAATTATTTTACGTTTTTAATTCAAAATAGCATAATTAAAAAAAAAACCATTAAAAATGATGAGAATTAATAAAATGCTCATGCGTGATTCGATTCATGTGTATCTGGATAGCTTATATATGACTATTTTTTCGACTCTATCGACTGGGAGCGTGGCGTCTCCTGTAATCCGGCTACTCGGAAGTCGGGTGCGGAGGATGGTTTGAGGTCGGGAGTCCTGGCGCTGAGTGGCCCATGTAGACTGGACGTCCACACTAAGCCTGGTATCAATATGGGTGCCACGGAGGAGTCCGAGGCGTTCAGGTTGGCTAAGGAGGGGCGAATCGGGCCAGGGGGGAAACCCAGCAGCCAAGAGTCCCCGTGTCGGGCAGTAGTGGGATAGCGGCCGGGAGTGGGCGCTCAGTGTCAGCCCGACCAATACAATCAGACCCGTTCCTTTTGCCCAGTGTTTTTTTTGTATTGGTCAATTATTTGCACTAGTCAGAGATTCACTAGAATTATGTGGTAAAGTTACACCTGCCAAAGTAGAGCTGATTTGCGTGGTTATATAACTTGATACGTTTTTTTCACGTAGTTTGTATATAGTTAAAGTACTCATCTAATAAATTCTCGTTTCTTTTTTAGATTTATGATGTCGATACTTTTCACGGACACATTTAGCAAATTGCTATAATTTTAAGAATGTTATTTAGAAATTGTTCGAAAAAGAGACATTGAAGCGACTATTTCGGTCATTTGGGGTCGGTGTACATTTTTGAATCCGAAGTTGTAAAAGAAGCGAGTGAAAAAACAAATTTAAGTATTTAGTTGAATTAAGAATATTTGTAATGTTCATTAATGTTGGCGTCAAATTCGTAAGTTTGTAGTAAATACTGTATGGCAGACAGAAGGTTATTTTTTTATATTAGGCGTTTCTAAAATAGTTCTGGTGTTTGGGAAATTAATTGATTTTTCTGAATGCTCTTTATACCTATCTATATAACCTAGGTTTCGTTGTATTACAACATCTTCAGGTGTGCTATTAGCAAAGATGAGATGTTGAAATACAACGAAACCTAGGTCATAGTAAAGAACTTAAAGAAAGTAGAAATAATACTACATCACGTAGTTTCATTTAATTATGAAATTAATTTTAATTCGATAAGCTAATTCATACAAGTTTCTTAAAAACTACGAATACACAACTGACATTTAAAAAGTACTCACGAACCAATTTAATTGTGAATAATGAATTTCTCCAAAATTAACGCCAAATATGTTCAATAAAATTAATTTTGTAGAAATTATATCAGCGAAGATAATTAGAAAAAAATTACGGAAATTTATTTTCTTAAACATTTTCCGTAGTGGAAAAGACAGTCTTTTTTGATATCAATATTGACATAAGCCATAGACTGGGTATTTCCATTTCTTGAAGTCTGTACTAAAAGTGATTGTTAGAAAAGGCAAAAAGAGGGGTTGGATTGTCAAGCTAGACAGAAGTTTATACCAAGCTTATTTTGAATTTCGCATGCTATTCTTTGATGGTTTTGAGGTGACTCTGAAAGGCGAGTTTTTATTTTATTACCCCTGTTGTAGCCCAGACCGGTTCAACCTGATTTCCGTAACCAAATGAAGTAAGTTCGCGCGAGAAGTAGTGTGACGGCGAATGTTAGTTAGCGATTAGCCCGATCAGTACAAACCCGACCGTAACTTTTATCGCACATTTGATTGCATTTATTTATTCCTACAGCATAATTATGCATCTTAAATATAAAAATTACCTATTTAGTTATAAATATACGGGTACTTGCAGTGAATGCATTTATAAATAATATTGTTTTTAAACTATTAATACTCGTTTTCAGAAATTGACTTCTTGTTTACGGTGTATATAGTTAAGAAATGACTTTACATTTGTTGAATACATTTATGTATGAAGATGCATTTTACGGTAACAGGGCAATCTGTTTGCCCCATTATTCGTTATGCACGTTTGCGACTTCATATTTACAGCGAGAAAGACGCATATTTTGGGGTAGTGCAATAACAAAATATCGCTCGCTCTTTTTCTCTTTTTGTATTAATGTACACACGCTTTCGCATTCTGATATAATTAATAAACTAATTTGCCATATTTCTTTTATTTAATTAGTTTAATAGGTTGAGTTGGACTAGTAAGTCAAACCATGTGTTATTTTATATATTTTATTTTATCTATTTATTATTCTGCAAGCTTAGAAAACTAAGTATACAGTGGCACACTTATATCTACAAGAGAAATCTCTTACAGTCAACCATAATTAATTAAATGAGAACATTAAGTGCTGTGGCAGACTGTAAGTGATTTTTAAACATTCATTAATTCTACTTATTATATAAAATATACAACAATGCATGGTAATAAAATAACATTAATTAAGAACCTAAGTAAAACGACATTTTAGAAGTAGGAAGGGATAAGGATGGGTTATAATGGAAGGGATAATGATCCGCTGAATTATGACAAATAATGTAATTTAGGACGACTTTTGAACGCAGACAACGAAGGCGCACTTTGTATGTTTGCTATCAGTTCATTCCACAATTGAGTAGAAAATACGGTGAAGGATTTTCCATAAATTCCGTTCTATGCTGAGGGATTAGGAAGGTTATACTTGTTTTTCGATCTAAGTTCGAGGACGTGGGATGACAGGTATTGGAATCTTATTGGACGACAGGTATTGGATTTAAGGTATGAAGATGTAACGGAATTATTGAGGATATTATATTTAAAACATAGAAGATGGAGATTGCGTCGACCATGAGTCTTTAACCATTTAAGATGTGAACGATTTTCGGATATATTATCCAATTTTTTAAGGCTGAAAATGTATCGAATATACATACTTCGATGAATATTTGTCATTTATAATTAAATATGCAAAACCGATAAATATTATAGGAGAATTATAAAATAACTTGGACTGTAAATATGTTAAAAACATGAATTCTTTGGCGGGAATGTGACACAGGGTTGTATAACGTTTACTTTAAATAGTCAAAGAAATAATGATATATGCCTTAACGGTAGCAATGAAGCTAAATATATCGAATGTCAACTGTTCTATCAAATGTAGAATCTACTATATGTATGACAAGACCTACAAACAATTTATAGAGTAAATATAATAAACAAAATCGGGAAATGTCAGTGTAAAAAATTATTAACTTTTTTTCGGCAATAAAATGTAATTTAGTAAATATTTAACAATATTAAAAGTCCCAAATTTAAATTGTCAAATACTTATTAACTTTCTAAAATTACATTAATGTGTGGAGAAAATAATCATCTTATGATGCCTGGTATTTTTGTATATATACTGAAAGACTGAACAACACCGAGTATATAACTCGGTGTTGTTCAGTCTCTTAGATTCGACTGCATTTTTAAAATTTTTTGTTTTATTTATGTTGCTTCATATCTCCGACATTTCGCAACCAACAGTACTTAATTATTGAACAGCTCAGATGCTGTGATCCAGTTTTGATGATATGGGTCTAACCAATTTGGATGAATCTTTATTTGGAAAGGAAAAAAAAATATTTGGAAAGGTATATGCCCAGTATGGTCCCATGAAAATTTGGTAAGAATCTGACCATGAAAATTGAAGATATACCATAGAATTACTCAATGGATTGAATGTATATTATTAAACAACACAGGAGCTGTGATTGAATTTCTATGATTTAGGTCTAATGACAATCTAATAAGACGTGATTAAGGGCCACATAAATTTTCTCTTCAACAAAATCACGGCGCAATGATGAAATTATCCTAACGTAGTAAGAAAATAATAGACCGAATAGGTAAGCAGTATATACGGGTATATACAATATAATTTCAACCTTTGATCCGTAAAACATGGTGTTGCTGTATACCTAAACCTTGAGACTTAAAGATCTGCTATTTTTAAATTAGTATTGTCGGTTTCAAGCAGAGACTCTGTCATTGAATTCTGGATTCTAACTCCTCATTCCTGATGTTGCAGGAATACTACCTGCCTAAAGCGTAAAACTTGAGGATCTCCTAAGTCTTGACGCTGTGCCTTTTTAAATTTGTGTATATATATATATATATATATATATATATATATGTATATATATATATGTGTGTGTGAATATATATGTGTATATATATGTATGTATATATATATATATATATATATATATATATATATATATATATATATATTTGTATGTATGTATGTATGTATGTATCTATATTTTTATACATATAAGTATACCGTCTCTCTAAATATATATACCCCTCCTCCTCCCCTTCCCCCTACTTTTTTCCTGCACCTATGCAACCAGGTCGAGCCTCGACCGCACCTCAATGCGAATTAGAGCACAAGCATTTTGTTTTTTAAACCATACGTATTTGTTACAACTTGTGGCGGCAATTTATTAACTAGAAGTAAAGCCAACATTTGGCTTATCGGCCAATCAACACCAAATCTGAATCAGTCGAAAATTACCTTCTGTTGGTGAAGTATTACGTTTATTTTTTTACTACAAAAACGAAGAAAAGAAAACTGTTAGGGATTCTGTGACTGTAGTCATATGTGAAGTGATAATTTTGTGGGGAAACCAAATAGATTGAAAAAAAACATGTAATCAGTAAAATAGAAAAACACTTCAAAGTGTAGCCACACTTGCAGTGTTGATAAATGAAAAAAATTAAGAGAACAAGAAAAAAAGTTACATTAAAGGAAAAGAACAAGCCTGGCAACAAAAATTAAAAGATTTATTTGATATTGCTCATTATGAAGCTTTAAGTATTATGACTATGAGAAGAGGATAAGCAGTTTTTATTAGCAAAACGGCAGGTAGATCGCCGGGGTTTAATTGGTTTAGTAGATAAAAAAGAGTGAGCAATTTAAAAAGAAAGCGGAAGGCCTCCAAGAATTCCGGGAAATTGAAAACAGAAGTATCTTGGCTTTGACAGAAAGTATTTAATTTATTTAGCGAAGAAACTACTGTATCTGATTTCGTAGTCAGAGTATTTAAAAGCACAACCGCCACAAACAAGTGCTCACAATGACAAAATTAATAGTTACTTCTTACTTAATTTAGAGATATCAAGGCTAGCAGCCTTGATATCTCTAAATTAAATGAAAGAAAAGCTGCTTTGCTATAGTGTACTTTGAAAAGGGCAGGTTGCGATTCTTCAGAGATTAATGTTAATAGATCTTCTATTCGTCGACAGCGTTTGAAAAATCGAAAATCCATAGCAGAGTCTTAAAAGTGTGTTAAAACCTGATTTACCATTAACGACTATTTAGATATAGTGGTTATGAAATTGTAGATCGTCCACCAATTTTGGTATCAGGACTTGGAGTCGATCAACTTCTAGCGGTTCCAAAATATTATTGTGGAACAGGCGAAGCATGTACGTCAGACAATAAATTCATGGGGCTTGAGCATAAAATAAAATGTTTATGTTTTGACACTACAGCTGCAAACACCGGTTTGAAAAATGGAGTTTGTGTTCTTCTGGAGTACAAAATTGAGAAAGATATGCTTTTGCTAGCTTGTCGCTATCATATAATGGAAATTATGTTAGAAGCTGTAGTGGGGTAATCGCTGGGTCCGTCTAGTAGTCCTGATATTCAATTGTTTAAAAGGTTTAAGAAGAACTGGGACAAAATTGAATAAAGTGATCATGAAATACTAAATGTTGCTGTTGACAGGATTTAATTTACTCTAAAACAACTTTAAGTATATCAACTTCGAGGTGACTATAAAGAGTTACTGAATCTTACGATCATTTACTTGGGAGAAGATCCTGAAAAATAAGTTTCATTTACGAGGTTTGTTGGTCTTCACTGTGCTATACGGATGGCTAAAGCTTCGTATTACTTGAAGTTTTCCTATTTCAACATCAGTTTAAACTGACGAAAAAAAAAGAGAAAACAGTGAAATATATATGTATTTTCAGTCATAATAAATATAAAATACTGGTTTCAAACCCTGTCGGATATTTAGCACTGAGAAACGGCTAACAATTATTAAAAGACCTTGCATCCTTTGAAAGTATAAACCAAAGAATGGCCAAAGTCGCCATGAAAAAATACTTGGCCATTTATGGTACTTGTCGAAAGAATTAGTGTCTTGCATTTTCGGCGACAAACTTTCAAGATAAGTAATATATGGTAGATGCACTGAGAATCGAAGATGTATGGTATTGCCCAAAAAGAAAAAGCATTGATGTCGAACACATCACCAAAAAGATCATAGAAGATTTTGTAATTTGCGATTCTTTACGACAATTCCAGATACTAGATCTCATCAGTGTTTGAATAAAAATATTGAAACTTGGGAGCATGACCCTGATTTTATGGGTGCAAAGAAAATCGTCCTTTCTATGTTAATGAATGATATCGCTGAGCGTAGAAAACCAAAACCGATTTTTTTTGGTAAAAGAGTACAAAAAAATTAACACTTGTATCCTGATTATAAATTATTTTAACATTGAAAGATATTTTTAAGATATTTATTTGTAATTTTAACATTAATTTTTCATGTAAATATTTTATATCAATAAATACAAGTTAGTCATTAATATAGTGTTTGAATTTTTCTTTATTAAAATTCAAACCTGTGTAAGCCTAAACATTATTAAAAAAATACTGAATAGTGGGTGAATAATGGATAGAAAATCAAATGAGATTGTGTCCTGTAAAAAATTGTAAAAAAATTGTTTACCCATTTAAGGACTACCCAAAAATAAACTTAGGATTGATAGTAATCTTTTTGATTTTAATTCATAATAGCGTTTTGTATTGACAATTCGGAATTAAATCAACTTTGCTTGTTGGCTTTTTGGCACGAGTTTAAATTCTACAATATATGATATTATTAGTTACCTTTGCAATATTAATTAGATTTTAAATACACTTTTTAAAACCCTACTCTCAACACAAGTACCAAACATTAGTTGTTTAAAATGCTAGTATACTCGTATTATATAGAATTTCGTATATAATTTGAATGACACAAAAGAAGTTTGTCTATGGTTCAAATAAAACTTAGGCAATGGATACTTGTGATGTCTAAAAACACAAGCATATCTATTTTAATGTTGTCCAAGAAGACGTTTGTACATTTTGCTTTTTATAAATATTTCTAAAGCAATTATTTACATACCTACTTTTTATAGATGATTGCTATTTGAAAAATTATTTGCATTTAAATGTTGATATGTATAGAGTGTTTGAATAGGCTATAATTTGGTGTCGTTCTATTTTGTGCTCGAAATTTAATACTGTAATAATTCTACTAAAATAATCGTGAATTTAAAAAAATTAAAAAAATACTGCAATTATGATTTGATCTTATGGTTGTGACGGAGTTCCTGGTGGTAGATTGGTGTAGGTCGATTCTTACGATAGAATGTGTATGCTTATTTAGTAGCCACCCCCGGACGGGACTATGGCGTTTTTTTTAAATCTACATAGAATTTTGACTACGCGAAGGTCTAGTGATCAATATGGATCGAGGTCCGAATTCCGGGCGACAAATGAGATAAATACTAAATATGGCATCAATTTGTGGATCTCGGAAAAGCCCGATTGATTAGAGAGGAATTTCAGTTTGTTTTGAGAGGAATTAACTGGGCTGGAGGGGTATCTCAATATCCAACACTTTCTATGTTGGTCAGTAGTGGAAAAACAGTTGGGAGTGGGCGATTAGTAAAAATCCGGTCAATACAATAAGGTTTTATGTGTTAAAGAATATTTTAGAGCTGCAAACTTTTAACGTTTGTAGTATAAAGTTGTCGCCGTGGTGTGTTGGGTTGATCACAAGTCATACGAACTTTGGCGGCGCGGCGCACCGCGGGACCCAGGTTCGATTCCCGGCCGCTCGTCAAGAGGGGTTGGGCTGGTGTCCCAGTTGATTATAAGAGATTGCTCTTGTAGCAATAAGTCCGCCATATGTATCTATCAGATACATTAAAGTAAGCAATAAATAAATAATTAGAGAATATTTATGATCAGCGTTCGAGAAGTTTCAAATAATATGAAAGTTTATTTTCGTTTTCCCTCCGGACTCAATAACTTTCTAGATTTCATTTTCTTTGAAAAACATTTTACAAAATACGCATATTTTCTTGTTTTGATATTTGAAATGAGAGAGAATGGTTGGAAAATTACCAAATAATCGTTATAATTTAACTCTATTTTTTACAAATTTAATTCAAGAGACACATCAATTTTTACCAAACATTTTAAAGGGTGTACAAAAAGTTTTTTGTTTTTTTTTTAATCTCAGGAATATACCGGCAATCTTTATTTTAATAACATATTCGCACTGTGACTTCAAAAATCATAGAGATAGTATTTACTCGCCAAAAATCTAATTCTCTTTATATAAAAGATGTATCAGATTATAACATTTTGAATATTATAGTTTAATAAAACTTCAAGCGCCAGGATCTGATTCCGTTTTGAAATATTGATCTGTAAGAAATATTTGAAATGAGTTTCATTCTGATTTAAAATAACGCAGTGTAAGAAATATTTTAAACGAGTTTTATTCTGATTTCAAATAACACTCTGTAAAAAATATTGAAATGAGTTTTATTCTAATTTCAAATAACGCTGTGTAAGAAATATTTTAAACGAGTTTTATTCTGATTTCAAATGAGGTTGTGGAAGAAATATTTTAACTGAGTTTTATTATGATTTCAAATAACGCAGTGTTAGAAATAATTTAAACAAATTTTATTGATATTATGTTCTTGAAGGCTTTCAAGGGTTCGGAAGGTTTTTTGGTCCCATAGATTTGACTATGATAATTATGTTTGATATTATGGGTAGAGTAATTGAATCAGAGCCTCACGTAATATTAGCAGCATAAAAAACTAAGTTTTATGCAACCAGCAAATAAGGTTTAAACTTAAATATTTGTGATATGATTTTATTTTGAAAGTTGAATGAATTAACGAAATATAATATTATTTAATTTTTATTCAGTTTGTCAATTCTAAGTGAAAGCTTAACCACCCAATGATCGATAAAATAATAGTCAACACCATAATGTCTTCTTGGATAATATATACCATTAAGATGGATTATGTCTAACTATTGAAGTATTAATTACTACTCTTTCTGGTTAGTTATATTTCTATGATGTGAACGTGAACTCTGTGGCCGAAATATCTTTTAAAAACTAGCTTCAAAAAAGTAGGTACTAAAAAGTAAAAAATTATTAACTCAAAATTGGTGCTTATATATTCACAATAAATAACTAAGTATTTATTTTTCAAGTCGATGCCAGCACTGTCATCTAACTTAAACAAATTTATAATTCAATTTAATTTAAAATGTAAATTTATAAACTTAACTTCTAATTTACTCACAATACGAAATAAATTCATAAAGGGCGTATTTATAATGTAAAGTTTTACATTTGTTTAAATTGAATGGTGGTGACACCGAATGTTTCGAACGAAAATTCGCTAGCACCGAATTTAAAAATATGTAACTTAGTTATTTATTGCAAATACCAACTTTTTTGAAGTCGGTTTTTTTGAAAGATGTTTTATTTTAGAATTTTGTGATACATAGATTAGTGATACATAATAATAATCATCACACTATCACTAACATTTAATTATTTTCTTCAATAGAATATTGTATAATTTTTAAAAGTCACGGGCAAAAGCTAGACTATAGACAGTTTCGTCTTTGCCTAAATTTGTTTATCAACAACGCACAGAATTGGAGCGATAGTAGTATCCGCCAGTGGTTAGCTGTTAGCCGTTGAGGAGTTCGGTTCTCTATATCCTAAGTTCAATATCAGATTTTGCAAAGTAACAACTACCACTTGAGAAGTTCCGTTTTCTGTATCCAAAAGCAATATCACATTTTGTAAAGAAATATCTAAAGTAACAACTAAACAGTAGCAAATATTTTGAATCACGATTGATTTACTACCACCCGTTAAGAAGTTGCATTATTTACCAGAACTCAGAACTCATATCCTGACGTAACCTGACTTGATGCAGTTATTTTGCAAGGTAAAAACTACCTGTAGCAAATATCTTTAATCACAGTTGATTTACTGCCGTCCGATAAGGAGTTCCATTCATTCATCTCCAGAACGAAACACAAGACTCTGACATGATCGATGGTCAAATTATTTTACAAAGTAACAACTACCAGTAGGAAATATCTTGAATCATATTTAATTTACTACCATCCGTTAAGGAGTTCCATTGTTTGTCTTCAGAACTCATCATCAGATTTTGCAAAGTAACAATTACTGGTAGCAAATATCCTTAATCACGGTTGATTTAAAGCATTTCGTTAAGGAGTTCCATTGTTCATTTCCGGACTTTATCATCAGATCATCATCATATTGTAAATCATCATTATATATGAAATCATCTAAACAAATAAGCGTATTGTGTAGTTCAATATGCACATTCCGAAAATAGTAATAAATTTGTAAGAAGTAATATTTTTTTATATTGGTACATATCTACAAATTTCGAAGAAATAATATATTAAAGTGTGAATGAAATGGAGTTATAACTTTGTCTTTTTCCAGCATCACTTTCAAAGACAAGAACCGGTCCCATTTTATTTTTTGAAAACAGCTTTTTTTATTTACGCAGGTTGGAGTCCCCTTCGCTATTTTTAAGGTAAAATTTTAAACAAATACTTCTATAAAAAGTTAGCTGTTTTGGAAAAAGGGGTAACATAAAGCTGCGAGATGTGTTGTCTTCTCAATGCTGCTACGCAAGATGGCGTTCATAAATTTTGTGCTAAAAGTTGAATTTTGAAAGTAAACTTATTCCGATGCACGTGTTGACAATTATTACGCACAAGAATTTAAATGGAAATTAAAAAAAATACAATAAAAAATAAAGAGAAATAGTTACATATCTGTGATTTGATCTCAGCGTTGTGTACTAACTTATATAAACTTATTTCGTCGCTGCTTCCGACCGAGAGCGTGGCGTCTCCTGTAATCCGGCTACTCGGAGGTCGGGTGCGGTGGATGATTTGAGGTCGGGAGTCCCGGTGCTAAGTGGCCCATGTAGACTGGAGGTCCACACTAAGCCTGGCATCAATATGGGTGCCACGGAGGAGTCCGAGGTGTTCAAGTTGGTTAAAGTGAGCGAATAGGGTCTGGGGAACCCAGAAACTAATTCTCCGCGTCGGGCAGTCGTGGGAAAGCAGCCGGGAGTGGGCGCTCGGCAACAGCTCGACCAATACAATCAGACCCGCTCCTTTTGCTTTTTTTGTTTTTTCTTTTCATATTTGTATCGGCAGGAGTTTTTAACTGGTGCTTGGTAGATTTTACATATTCAGCAATTTTTAAAAATTTTTGACATTATAAGTATTTTCCATTCATTCAAATTCCTTTAGTCGCTATGGAATTATAAAATTTAAAACATTTTCCATAATTTAAAGCAATAAAAAGACACATTTTTGCGTCCGAGTAAGTGCTGATGATAGAGTGACGCAATACTGTGTCATATTAAGTACTGTAGCACAATGTTGTATTATAATTTTCGCTATGTTTTGCGTTCCTTTGTTGAAATAAAGGCATTTCTTTTTCTTATGTTTTTTATTCTGCCACTTAAATCACTATCGTGAGCATACTTCGTTACTATAAATCCATCAGAAAGTGTTAACAATCACATTTATAATAATGCATTATCGCGTTTTAATGGTGAAAATATCCTTGACCCAAATGACTTCGTTTATTCCTCCGTCCATCAGACAAGATCAAGACAGAAACTTGAAATTTACATATGATATTTAGTTCCTGAATGAATGACATAAATTTATTAAATGAGTTATATTTAAAATAACTTAAATTTATTTTCCAAAACATGTAGAAAACATTTCAAAACATTTCCCAAACATGTAAATGGTAGCTGAAAAAAAGTTTATTTCGAATACACATATGAATTATCATAACCATTTCAGGTAGAATGCAAATCTGGTTTTTAAATTTTTTCACTGAAAAATAACGATTTGATGGAAAGTTGTTATTTTTAGATTCATTCCATTACCAGGTTTATCTCAAGAATTATATTATATGCGAAACTTAATTCGATCGATATTTTTCTCACATCTATTTCTCATATAATATGAAATAACAACCACAAAGAGAGTTAAATAAGCAGTGTTAAAAAAGTTATGAGTATTCAAATCAAACTATTTTTGAGAAATTTTTACACCTGTGAAAGACATGCTAGACATTGCATTTACAAAAAGCATAGAAGTATGTGATATGAATTATTTAAAAAAATGTATGGTTACAATGAGAGAAATATATATAAAAATTAATTTTAACTGAAATTTTTTTTTCACCAAGCGACGGCCACTGTTTTTTACTTGTTGCATTTTACTTTGTCTTATATATTTACGGAACATATTTATTTGGTGTTGCATAATGAAAAAAAATTCAGTTCCAATTTTCAGACCATAAAATTATGAGGTTCAATAATTTTGGCTTAATTAGTATTGAAAACGAAATATCTGTTTTTTCACAAGTATATAGTCCTCGTCACGATCTTCTTATGTAATAATGACATCTAAGTTATATATGAATTCTTTTTTGAAAACTTGTTAAACTTTTCAGATGGTCAATGGAAATGAACACTGCATTTATTCTTTTGATTATAATCAACTAATGCAATTGCATGTGGTTAAGAAATTAAAAAAAATTGTTATTTTTTGCAGGTTCCCCCCATTGATTTATTTATAAGATTTGATTCTGTACAGGGGGAATAAGCTGGCTGTAGTCTAATGTCAGCAGTGGAGACGTCATTCATAGCAATAACTTTGTTAAATCCGTTTTTATAGGGGTATAGCTCAGGAAAATTGTGTATTACACAATCACATAAGCACTACTGAATTTATTTTAATGTTTATTTCTTGTTCACTCAATCGTATCTAGACTATTTAACTAACTGACCTGAGTTTTCCGGGTGTAACATTGGCAGCCTTTTTTGGAAATGCAATAGCCGATGTTAAATCGCAATTCTACGTGTCAGTTAGTAGGAAAACAAATCTTCTAAGTAATCAGATCGCATTATGATTAGATTTATGTATAATTATTTCATGAAAATGTTATATTGGAGACAGTATCTTTTTATATCTAAAATAGGGATAATGTTTGTAAAAATGTACAGTGAACTTCACTATATCTTCGTTACGCATTTATTTCTTGAATGAAAACGGATATTGAAGAGAACGCTTTTCGGCTCAAGTGTTTGTGGATATTATTCTTTGAAGTACGATCCCATTTAAAGTTTACTTATATAAATTATGAAATTTACTTTTTTAGTAAAACCAATTATATTAATTATTAGAATCTTAATGCTGGAACTGGATAGTATATTAAGTTTATTCCAAAATATTAAAAGTAAAAAATTCTTTAATTAATAGTGAAACAAATGATTAAACTATGAAAAAAGCATTAATTTTGTTTATTTATTTATTAAAACCAATCAAAAAAAGTAAAATAATCTGATTCTATGCAAGTTGAAAAGCAGTAAATATTTAAAATTAACATGGCAGTGGCGAAGTGGAAAATTCATTTCATTGTTACCCTTAAATCATTGCATTTCTTTATTTCTAAATAAAATGGCTAGATAAAAGAATAGAATGCTCCTAGCATTCGCTTCTTTATTTTAATCAATCAGGGGAAAACACTTAATTCGTTTTTTATGTATAATATTATTGTATCTTATTTTGCATTAAAATTCAATCTTTTCGACATATAAACAAATTAGAAGATGTGTTTTACATTTTGTTTAAATGTGAATATTTATGAAACTAGCCTCTAAAAACTAATAAATGCTCGGAAATTCATATGTTTTTTTTAAATAGCTTGTAACAAATAGATTTAAAAGAAGTGGCTTTGGCCTAAAGCTTTTACACGATATGTATGTGTAGAAAACATTTATATGACCATACAAAGATGTCACTAATTGTAACTGACGTGCATTACATACATTTAATTTTAAATTAAAATTCATCGACATACTTTAAGATTCAAAATTTTAAACGAAAAATTACATTTTCAATGAAAGTGATTACATAACTCATTTAACTTTTTTAACGAGAATAAAATGAATCCACAACTATGTTACTGTACAGGATCCTGCAAATAAACCTCCAGTATTTGAAAAAGCCGCTGTGTGAGTTGTACTTGGCGTACTGATGTGGAGGGGGTATTGTTTGAAAGGGGTGTATGTGCGATTTTCAGTGTACGCAATGGCTTGGCTCGATGTGCATCTTGTGTTCGTTGTAGAAGAATTTATACGTAACGGTGGTTTTGTGATTACTACTCAGCGTGCGTTTCGGATTCAATTCGAACTTCGCCGACATGATCGTGTTCCTGATAGGAAAACAATTCAGATTTGAATAACAAACTGTAAACAAACAGCTTTGAAAAGAAAACCTACTGGCCGACCTCGGTCTGCAACAACTCCGGAAAATGTGTCGCGTGTGAGAGCGTCTGTCCAACAATCCCCAAGGCGTTCAGCACTTAAACATTCCGCTACCCTGCAATTGTCTGATTGGAGTGTAAGAAGAATTCTGCATAGAGAACTTCACACCCCTTCAAAATTATGTTTACCCAGAGATTAAGTGATAGAGATTTTGAAACTCGCAGAACTGTGTGTCAGAAAATTCTTTAGAACATTCCCCCTGGGGCTTTGTTTATTTTTTCGGATGAGGCTCACTTCCACTTGTCAGGTACGTAAACAAACAGAATCTCTGCTACTGGGCTGCAGAGAACCCTCGGGAACTTTATTAACGACCACAACACAGCCCTTATGTGACAGTTTGGTGAGCCGTTGATGAATTTGGTTTATGGGGACCGTATTTTTTCGAAAAAGTTGGCCCAAGGGTAACGGTTAATTCAGATCGTTACTGTCACATGGTAGATACCTTCCTCCGACCTAGGTTAAACCAGTTTGTTGTAGACGATGAACACCAAGAAGTCTGGTTTCAGCAAGACGGAGCTACAGCTCACACTTCTTGGCATCCTATGGAAATGTCGAGGGAGTTATTTCCTGGAAATTTTGTCTCTTTGCGAGGAGACATCGCTTGTCCAAGCTGTTATTACTATTTGTCATTTCTTCATTTATTTCATCATTTGGTGGCAAATATTCTGCAACAACCAACTTACTATCAATGACAATTGAACTCCAAATCTCTGCCAAAATTTTTCCAGCCTGAGCAAAGTTTTTAGCTCTAAATCGGCATGAACCATATTTTCACGTGCACCAAGGTGATTTCCGAATGTATCATGCGGCAAAACCAGACCGAAAGGTTCAGATGTGCCACGCGTCTTTCAACTCTATTGAATGTGCTCCTACCAGATGCGTTTGTTGCAACAAAAACAGCATCTAAATCGTGATCCTTAAAATATTTGATTGCAGTGGCAATAACTTTCGGATATCGAGGATTTTCATCAAGACTTCTTCATCTACGGAAAATATTACCACTGGCTTTGCGGCCAGATTTGTGAATTCAGGGAGTTGCAAAAGACGATTGAAATCGGTATGGTGTATTTTTGCAGTAGATGAAGAATGTTTTCCCAATTGATTGCAATGTATGTGGGTTTGCTGTAGCTAACTGCATCCGGTATACCCATTTCTCCTTTTTTTTATGCGTATATCAGCATTGACAGAAGGTATTAATTTATGGCGTTCTGCGTGATCTGGAAAAAGGACCCGACATTCCATGTGCATTATAGCAGGTGAGTGTTTCTGAGCGGTTCTCATATCTATGGGAACCCAGGCCTTGTCGTTCTGTGAAAAAAGAATGCATATGTAAAGCAGGTATAAAATATAGTCATTATTTATGAGATTTTACTTGCAATATATTTTAAGCACCTGGGATAAGAAGAAGACCTGACGTGGGCCAAGAACAGAAGCAAGAGTCTCCAGAAATCTAATGTTTGATGTGCAAAAGTGTTGATCTGGGTGAGATTTGTGTAGGTCTGTGGTTGTACGAACCAACTTAACAGGAGCCGTTTTTACATGCTTTTTGTCTTCGTTAGTTCGTGAATCGCGTGGTAGTAGGTTACGATAGGTGGTGTTTCAGGATATTTCAAAACCTTCTTTAAGAAGAGCTTCATGAAGGTCATCGAGAGTACGACATGTACAAATCATCTGCGATCGTCTTTTTTCATTGTCTTGACTTCCGAACATAACAATGTTGATATCAGCTTTAATAATTTCCGGTTGATCCTTCTCTAGCCTTGGATGTCCAGGATTGTCTGTAAGTCGTATCTGTAAGTATAAATTCAATTTAGCAACATTTAGCAATTTAAATAATAAACAAATAGCATTAATAAACAATCCTCGTAATTACTTTGTTCGTTATATCTAGATGTTGTTCACAAATCTTGGGTAGTAATGTTTTCTGTTTTACTATATTTGTATTGGTACTCAGCATTACGCTTTGGAAGACTCTGCTTTTCTTTTCAGCGTCTAAGTCTGATATTGTTGTTTTTTTCCTCTTTTTATCTATGTCCTTGCATCCTAAACCATTATCATGGGCGAGGAGTTCAGGGGTTAATTCTCGTTTAAACTCGTTTTTTGCTATTGGACTGAGTCGATGTAACGTGCTTGGACTTTACTCTGGTTGTATTCTGGTTGTCATCGTCGAATTCATCGAAATTTGTGAGTTTCCTTTCAGCTTTCCGTTTAATTCCACTAATCGGAGAACTTGATTGTTGATCTGTTGTTAAATCCACTGTTGTAAGAGGCGTTTATGCAAGAGGTTTAGTCATTGTTAATTGAGAGTCAAATAAATTAATAGAAGAGCTTGAAACACTTCAATATGCCTTTAGTACGACTTTCCTAACAGTCATATGCATCAAGAGTTCGGAAGATAATGCCTAAATTATAACAGAATGAAGGATATAACTCGTCTTAACATACACATAGGTATATTCCATACTATTTAGCTTCTTCTTATATTATAAGTATTCCGTTTTGAACAACTACTTGTATATTAAGAAAAATGGGTACTTACGGTTTCAGTAGGAGTTTTCAAGTTGAAAGCAAAGTTTGAGAAGATGATGTCTGAAAGACAATACAGTTAGAATACAACAGCGTCTTTTAAAACTGAATTGATAAAAGCAATAGGTACCTATTTCGTTGACAAATAATCCGGACAATACAGTTTGAGATAGTAGGTACTCCCCGTTTTCAATACGTAAGTAGACATGGATAATTCTTACTGTTTAGTAGGAGTTTCCAAGTTAGCATAGGGAGTTTTGAAAGATGTTGTTTAAAATTATAATAAAATTATGTGCATCTCGCTTTTACATAAATACATGTAAGTACGTACTGGGTAGTACGGTAACCTACCTTCATGAAAAACTTCATCAAATTAATTTTTTTTCTAGCAGCTTCATTTTTTGTCTTGTCCAACGTTTGGTTCTGGAAACTTTAGACATCCTTGGCATATTCCGCCTTAATAGCTCTTAACTTATTACTTTCTTCTTGAATGCGTTGACCAGAATGAGCTGGATAACATTGTAAGCATCAAATAATTTCTTGTGTAAATCGGCGTTCGATACCATGTTAAGAACCAACAAATACGTAATAGTCATAATCTCACTGTAGCGGGAGGGTTCAATTACATACTTGGCTATACTCATTAAACTCATTGTTTTGACTGGCTGGCTGGATGCCCGCGCTGGTCCGCTCGCGTGGGGTTAGGAGGGCGGCGCGGGTGTGTTGCCATTGATACTATCTATACATTGCCGCTATGATCCGGGCCTGTGCGGAACTACGCACGTTTTGAAATTATAATTTTTACTTACTTTTGTGAACTTGCAAACAAGAACAATCTAGACCCCCTCCCATCCCCACGTAAGAAAAAATAAAACTTGTTCGGACCCTCTCTCCCCTCAAATCGTTTTACATAATAAAGCAATAGCCCCTTGTGGAGAATCGATGCCGATCTCTACTCGTTAGGGAGTTGAACATAACATAGCACATGTGATGGCGTGAAAGAAAAAGAATCACGAAGAAACATGATATTTTTAGTAATTAGTATCTATCGTGATTTTTAGTAATGATTAATCATATATTTTTGTTGCGTTGCGTAGTCCATATCGCATACGTAATGCAGGTTAAGTATGCATTCAAATACAATGGCATCTATATTTCTTCTTGTATGGAACCATGTAATTTATTTACCTTTTAATCAGCATCTAATATATTTTTTTAGACGATATCTACATTTCCGATTACATACCATAGCCCTCCATCTATGGCGAAGTAACAGAACTCTTGATCAAAAGTTTTTTGGACGAAATTCCACAGGACGCAATCTATGGTGCAGTA
This sequence comes from Druceiella hillmani, assembly GCA_039881145.1. NCBI lineage: Eukaryota > Metazoa > Arthropoda > Insecta > Lepidoptera > Hepialidae > Druceiella > Druceiella hillmani. Next base: position 76,591,104 of record JAYKKI010000001.1, on the reverse strand, counting down.
GCAAAACCCTCTATTAGTTGCATACGTTCACACTTTACTTGATTTTTTTCTAAATAACCTACTTAAACAAATACAAAAATCCACGCGAACAAACGAACATAGAATCTAGTCATATGCGTTCGAAAAATTATGGTTTAAGGTATCAATTTTTTTTAAATATTAATGGATTTACAGTCGAATTGCTCCCAACTGATGCGCCTCTAGTGTCCTTTGATATATTTTTCTTTGATTATTTCGTGCGTTTGTAAGACAAAACAGTTTCTCTTCTTTTATTAATTATGACTGTTCAAATATAGTTATATCAACGATTGTTCCTTAGGTTTATTTTGTTAGGATTAGGGAATAAAATCTATGAAAACAGAACCTATAAAAAAAGTTATAATTTAATTTTATACATATACATATACCACGAAACTAGAAAATAACAAAAAGTGCGCGGAAAGCTGATTTTTTCTATTTAATACAAAATGTTTAGAAGTGTTAAGCTTATTGTAAGTTGCAGCTTTCCAGGTATTTTTTTATTGGTAATAAAACAATGAACACTGAGATTTTCACTTAACCATAAAGTATAGACCGGAAACTATGTTGCTTTTTCAAAATTGGTTGCTTCATATTTATTAGATTCTTCTTCAGGTTTGGAGTCTGCTTCGGGCTGTGTCAATATTAATTCGGGAACCGAAACTGGGGACTTTGCTGTTTCGGTTATTTCTTGCGGCGTCTCGATAGTTTCGGCCGCAGCTTTGCCATCTCGCGTAGATTCCTGTTATTTTGAAAAAGTGAGTTTTTAGCTGTACATTTATATATTTAAAAATTTTATATTATTATACAAAGTAGTTTATCTGATATTATCTCATGCAATATTGCGCCGCCATTTCTTTGGAACTAAGTTTACCCGCAGCATCGTTCCTGTGGAAAATAAAAAAAATGGGGGTGGTTTTAAAAAATTTTTTTTTTGAAATGACGTAAAAATAATAAAACCTGGTCTCTGTAGTAGGTACCCGTAGGCCGACGTATCATCGTGATTATTTCGTACGTGCTTTTTTCATGATTTTATCCCTAACGGTATGATATTTTTTTATTTCAACAGAAATAAATTCCCTTTCTATATATATATATATATATATATATATATATATATATATATATATATATATATATATAAATATATATATATATATATATATATACACATGTGTGTATATATATATATATATATATATATATATACAATATATCGGAAATGTAGATATCGTCTGGGCTCTCTCTAAACTATGAATAAATCATAGTGGGGTTTGCCCAAGGTCCAGTGGTCACGTGTATGTTGACCTACTATTTAGTAAAACTATTAAAATTTATTTACAAGTGGGACAATGTCAAATTTGTACTGTGCTGTTATAAAATGAAATTAATATGAATTCATTGATTTATAAAATTAAGTTTTATAACTTTAAATAAAACATAACTGCTGTATTTTTTTAATAAACTGTAACAAAATCCAAAATTGAATCGATTACAGTAACAGAAACGCACGATCTAACGCTTTCGTGTACAGATGAGCCAAAAAACCCTAAATCATAAAAAATCTACTTATTTTTTTGGCAGTACTTATAGTCATAGGTTTTTTATTAAGTGCTTTTTGGTTACCAATATCTTTTGTGGTGCACTTTTTGATTGTCTTTCTTACGTTTGGTAGGAAGCAATTTCTTAGTTATCTTGTTTGTTATATATTCTTTTTCCATTTATTTATTTCATTTTTGGCGTATTAATGTTTCTGTTTACTTATTGCATCTTTAATTCAATATACACTAGATACGCATTAAAAACGCAACAAATAAAAAACGGGATAGATATTATTCCAGTGTTGTATACATTGTGTATATTTATGTAAATTTACCTGAAATTCTACAGATGTGTTGACGTTTTCAGCTCTGTTGGTCTTCTCTTTCTTATCCGTAGTCGATTTGGCGGTAGAAGCAGGACTACGGGCTACAGGCAGAGGAGTGATGGAACAGTCTTCCTGATTGGTCTTGACGAAGAACGCTCTCGATAATTTGAACTTATCCAAAACGGCGTACGCCTTCTGTACCGTGGCAGAGGGTGCTAGGCGCTCGCGAGTTAAAATCCAAACATTTTCTATAAAGAAACTATTTTTAAACGGGTGTTTCGATTTCATTGTGGTATTGTTCCTTCAAATGGGTAATAAACTTTTTTCTGGACATCGTAGTGTGTGATATAAGCATTTTTATCATCTAGGTACATGTGTAGACCAGGTGAAAAACAACAAAAAATTTCCTGTAAATTTTTACTATGACTATTTAAATATAATATGATGTAGTTTTTATAGCCATACGGAATTACATCGTTTTCAGTTAACTGTACTAAGGTATTCATTACTTACTAAGAATGATACTAAATAAAAAAATAAATATTATATTATAAACTGATACGAAGGATAGATTTCAATATTCCAACTAATATTATATATGTAAATCTGAGAGTCTTGATGTTTATTTGTTTGAACGTTTATTACCCAAGCATATCGCAATAATTGAACAAAGTTACACGAATATTAGTACAAAATAGTCTACACCCTGGATTAATACATCATACTCTTTTCTACCGAAAAAAATGGTCTATTTTCCTTTTTATTTGTTTATATTTATTACTAAATCAAAAATCTCATTGCCACATTTTAAATTTTAATGCAATTCAGCTGACGGGCAAGTACTAATATATAAAATACCAATCGTGCTGATTTACATGTAATTAGACATTTCGCGAAAGGTATTATTTATGTAAATATATTTTTTTTATTTATGTAAATATATTTTTTTTACATGTTATTCATTAAATTATTATGCTAAATCAGCTAGCAATTAAGACACATTTGTTACAAGATCGTGTATTCAATAAATACGTGACATTATAAAAGTTACGATATGAACAGAAAATTATGTGAAGGCAAAATAGTAAAATTGATGGATGGATATGTACTGAAAATAATACGCTGCCCTGAAAAAAATTTCATTGTCTTCGATTCCAAATAATAGTGAAACCGAAGGGTAAGTTTCTCAAAGGTTTATCTTAAAACTCTCTTCAATGCCATTGGTGCCTTCATTCATCTAGATGAATTTATGAGATAAATTTTTAAAGTATAAGATATTCTAAATAACGTAAAAATCTATAAAAAAGTTTGCATAATGGATTTTACTAATTATTATATTTTGTTGTTTATAAACATTTTATATCACAACATTGGGAACAATGCTGGACTCGGCTAAAGTACAGAATAACTGAATAAACCGTTGAGGGTAATGTCAATAAATTAACGGTAAATAATTATTATGATATAAAGACGTTTAAAACAAAAAGACATTCACAGTTTCTTTTTTCTCGGAAAAGCCCCTATATATATATATATATTATGTGTGTGTGTGTGTGTATGGATAAAATATTCGCAGAGGATACAGATCATAATTTTTGGCGAATCGTTTTTAAATTTGGTCGAAAAACAGACGTAGTTATTTGAATTGAGTGAATTCGCGCAAGTGTTTGATTTTGTGCTGCAAAATTTAAAAACAATTCATAGCTTGCGTATTTTCTCATTTCTGCAAAATAATAAGTAAATTTAATAGGCTTTCACATAGAAAATTGATTGCTGCATGTTCCAGGTTTTTGCGACCAATGGTTTTGGAAGAATCAGTGATCACATTGCGAAACAATGTGCACAAATAGTACGAAACTATTTTATCGTAATAGGTTTTAATCATTAAAATTTCGTAATGAAATAATGATTCTTAGAAATTCGTTTTGCTCTTTCGTCCGTTACAGTCTCACAGTTTTATTTTCATGAAATTTTGTAAGTGCAGTAAGATGCATTCGACGGGGATATCAGTTAGTACATAGCCACATATTTAATAAAACAACCTCTCCATAAATGTTAATCATAGAAATCCTTCTTTATGGTGTTTCGACTCACGCGTGGCAGGTTTTTCTTTTATTTTACTAAATGTAATGATACTCACGGGTGTTGATCGGGCCAATACCACTGCATGACCACACAACGGCGAAGGAATCGTAGTCGGTGTCGAGCACAGAGTACTGCACATCGTAGGGCAGCGGTGCCGAGGAGTACTTCACGTTCATCATGCCCTCGCCCTCGCGACCGATCAAGGACAGTGTGCCTTCCATCACCCGCTTCAGCCCCGTGCTAGAGATTAAATAAGTCTGTTTTTGGATAGATTGAGTAGCAAATGAATTTTTAGCTAAATTGTTAGATACGCTATGATAGCTTACTTTGTTTACATTATGTAACCTTTATAATGAAGCACCATACCATATCTAAGTTTCTTTATGTCACCTTATTATCTTTCCGGTATTTTGCAGAACTCGATATAAAAAATTAATTATCCCGATTTTTAGTACTGAAATGAATCAGTAGGATGATTATACCTCTATCTAAACTTGGGCTCTCATAATCATAACGCCGGTTGCATCCAGTGATCAATGTTGACAAGACAATATGAAGTTTGGTTCATGGCGATTTATCAGATGAGTTGATAGATATAATGAGAGCGTAAAAAATTGGGAAATTCTGTTATTTAAAAGCTAGCTGAAGAAATGTTTTGACTTAATATTGAGAGAAGTTAAACAGTCTTTATTTTATATCTACACTAATTCTTAAGTTACTTGTGATTAATTGGTGTATTTTTTATAAAATTCATTCTGAGGCATCAGTATGGGCGATTACTTCAATATCTTTCTTTAAAAAAGTGTTTGATCTTACAAGGCATTTTTGACTTCGCTGGAGACTTGGACGCGACCGTCGGGTGTCTTCTCGTAGGTAGTGGTGGCACAGCGGCTGCCGACTTCCGTCACGGTAAAGTAGCGCTCGGCCTCGTGCCATGAGCCCAGGAAACGGTTGATATCGAATTTCGATATGGGCTTTAAAGACAATGGTTTTTTGATGCACGTTATTAACTATACCATTTGAATAACTTTGCGATCTAATTTAATATGTGAAAGTGTAACATGAAAAATAACAAAAAAAGACATGTTATTTGTAAATTGTGTAGCAAGCTAAAAATATTTCCCAAATGTCGTTTTTGTGTTCTCTAATATTTTAGTTTCTCAATAGATTGATTAAAGAGTCAAACGAAATGATGAGAACATTAAATACTGACGAGTGTTTACATTAAAAATACAAGGATCCGTTTTCGTAAACGGATCCCTGTATTGAAAAATATTCGTGCATATCCCCAGTATTTTTGAATGACCTATTTCAATGATACCTTATATAGTGAGGTACCTTTATGCAAAAAAACCATTCTCACTTTACAGGTTTGGATATAACCAAAAAACCTTTTTATGTAATATAAAATTCGTTCTTCAAATGAAAAAAAAGAAATCCTTATAGGATCACTTTGTTATCCGTCCGTCTGTCGGTCAAAGCAATTTTTGAAATCGCTTGAAATATCAAGTTGAAATTCGTATACCGAGGCTTATGGTACATTGCTGTAAAAATTTAAAGAACTTTGATTCACGCAACAAAAATATATGCCCTTTAAATCGAATATTTTTGTTATTTATACCGTCACCAAAATCTGTCGACCTACAATCTTGTAGACAAGTAGCAATCATGCAGTCAGCATGATAGGAGGTCTTATAGCACAAGTAAACGGAAATATTAATAATTTATAATTCTATGTGGATTTAAAAAAATAAGAAAAATATTATATAAATGTTGTAAATAGTTTAATAGAAATATTATGTATAATTAAATGTTTATTAATGCCTAAATGTTTACTGTACTAAGAGAGTCGTCTTAGTGCAAGTTCTACTCGTGCTTGACAGGTTTTTTAAATTTTCTTTCATAACTTTATAGGAATTACAAATATGTGTAACCATGTCTACTAAATTCAGCTTTACATTACTAATAATCTAGATAGACAGACAGATGGACATTGCGAAACTGTAAGGATTTCCAGTTTGGCTACGGAACCCTACGCAGCCTTTCCTTTTTTGCAAGTGAAAAATTAATATAAAAATTGTGAAGTTTCGAAAGTGAAAAATAAACATAAACATTGCTTTTCCTTAATCAAATAATTGTTTAGAATCTAAGGAAAAGCTTGAATTTTATGGCTGTCATTTATAAAAATTATGCAAAGTAGATAAATTCAATTAAAATAAACTAACCTGGTAATCAGGACACCACCCCAATGAAGGTATTTGAGCCGAAGCGATCCCAATACAGATGAAAATAATGAGAGATTTGGAAAGAGGCATGATGTCGAGGAAGTGATCGGTAGACGTGATCTAAACGGGATTCGCTCGGGGAATGACAGTCCGGTAGGTCTAATGCGTTCTTTTATATGCGCATTGTTGAAGCGTCTCCTAGCAACCGGTCCTGTTGGAAGAGCAGATCTTGGAAGAAATACTAGTGCTGTGAGTTGAGAATATCTTATTGTTGTTTTGATGTGTGCGGTCGTGGTGGCGCCGTCTGCTATGCAAGCAACCACTTTGGCTTCGTACATTTGTATTGCGCTTTTTGCATATTTTATGACAATATAAATTTTGTTTTTATGCTCGTAGAACCGGTGGCTGTTGCAATTGCTTCGAATCAGGTGTCTATGTGATTGCGCTGACAACGGTGAATGTGAATTTTATTTTCGAGTCGTGTACTCAAAAAATTAAATCCAGACGTGACAACAGAATATTGCCTTTCTAAAAAGGTAATTTGTTATTACTTCGTGCTACGATATATGTACAGATAAAGAATTTTATGGGCGAGCATGGGGAGGTTATCAGGTTAGAGATTCTGTAAAAGGAAGATGATTCATTGTTCAGGAGCTTTGAGTCGTTGCCTATTCGTTATGGTGTATCTATTAAGTTGTATAGTTATAAATATACCATCTATTATGCTACATCTATTAAGGATTATAGTTACATATATCCCATAGCGTAGTGTTCACGGCATATAAAAATATACCTTAATATAATGACCGGTTACGGCCTTAGTCTAGACCTGCACCATAAGTAAAAAGCATGTGAAATGTCATGATCAGGAAAAGTGTAAACAAATATTTAAGGAACAATTTTGAAATGAAGAACTCTTATAATATGTCCGCTCATCCGTCCTGGCTATCGTCTCTCCGTTACAGCCTTACACTTTCTACACTTTTACACCTTTGTGCATACAATTTTGCGAGTAGGTGTTTCAGGCGATCATTGTGAAACGAGGAATATTTATAGCATCGTCATGGCCACTCATCCATTTCGGCTGCGATCTGTCGGTTGTAGCCTCACACTTCCTACAATTTTTACGCGGTGATTATTTATTTGCGTCACGTGGTATTTTTTACCGAATAAAGTTCTCGTTTCACTATGGTGGTTTTTGTTAGTGAGTGAACGCAGATTTTCATCGTTAAATTATTTGTTTAATAAGGAAATTAGGAAAACTTAATAAAATCGTCACCGAGTTGACTTTCAAATATATTGTAAAACCATTTGTTAGCTATTTTAGTATTGAAATTTGTACATATATGTGTATATAATCAAGTTTCTTTGTTAATACTGAATTATTCATTTTGTAATATAACGTGTGAGTCGTTTCATCTCACTCGTTCAGTGTTATGTGGTAAATTTACTAATTAAACTCTCTAGAATTTACTAATTAAACTCTCTAGAATATTGTGAAGAATTGTGCAAGTGTAGAAGGTATCTGACGTAAAACGGGCGAGGTTCTGTCGATCATATTTTCTCCTGCTCTTGTGTGAAAATGGCGGTTAATGGTTTTTTCAGTTTTCAAATTCAATTCGAAGGTCACAGTCAGTTTGAGTGGTTTGGGAAGTATCCTGTACTATCTACAACTTTTTTGTTGTAAGCAGTTGGTGGTCAGAGTAATTAGTTCTTCTGACTTGTATTCAAAAATTGCACGCAAGCTGAAATTTGCACGCACGCAAATATTGTCCGCTAAAATGATTCATACTTATTTTAGAAAGAGAATGGTTTTTTTGCTTGTCCGTACTTGGTATTTGGCACAAAAACGTCTTTTTCTACTGATATGTATCTTTCACCATGATCTGATTTACAGATTGCGGATGGACATAGGATATCTAACATCATTTTAGAATATACATGATTAAAATGATGTATGAAGATATTGTAAAAATCTTAAAAATTCCTGAAAAATTCTATCCGTGTTTATTTGTTGATTATTATAGATTTTGTTATGTTTCGCGTTCTGTTTCAAGTATTTTGAAAATTGATTTAAATATATAACACTATTATAGCTATACCAACATAATGTTTTAAAAAAGTATACATGATGATGAAATCTACAAAAAAGTTCCGGAATATATGCGGATAATTATCATTGTTAATTTTTCTGTAACTTTCTGTACTCGACTAAGCTTAAAATAAATAAATAAAGCTTCGATTGAATCATTAGTAATTTACTAACGTTTCTCCCGTATCGTAAATAATTATTACTTAAAAATGATTAAAATGAAAAGTATTACTTCCAGTGAAAAGTGTATATGCGTATATAAAATAATATTAAGTATGAGTGGAACTTGCACTATGAGGATTCCGTAAACATGTAGGCTTATATAAAAATTTACGAGTTTATGGTATTTCTATTAAACTGTTTACAGATAATAATGTTATTTTTCACCATGTAAATATATTGCCTAGTATATAATTCACAGGTGTAAAAATATGATATATATATATATATATATATATATATATATATATATATATATATATATATATATATATATATCAAAAGCTTAATCATTTAGAATTACTCCCATAGTTTTAGGCAACATTTTTTTACTAATTTTATTGTTTTATTTTGTTGTCTCGGAGATTTGATTTTGTTGATTTTAGTTGGTTCGGAGATAGAAAGGGATCATATTTATAGATATTTTCTATAGTATCTCTGAATTTCTTAGATAGAATTCTGAAAGTTAGTTTGGAATTCTTATAACTTACTCTTTCGATTGATATTATACACGGCACAGTAAATAAACAAAACCCGTCATGCACGAGTGGAACTCATAATATTACTATTAAACTATTTACAAAATTTTAGTTTTTTAGAACGAAAATATATTGCCTACTATATCTTTCACAGGCGTATATTTAAAAATGAAACATTTTTGTATGTGATATAACTACAAATAAACGACTTTCATATGTTTTCGTTCACTTGTGCTGTTGGTCCTTGCTCCTTGCTAAATTTCATGATTCTAGGTGAGTGGGAAGTATCCTATAGGTTTTGATTTATTTGCGTGTATTAAAACATGAGGCATAAATAGGCATATTTTTTAATTACGTTGACTTAGAAGCTTGATACTTTTACAACTTCAAGGGACCGTAGATCTTAGTATTTGGTATTTATTCAACTGATACTCCCACGCGTTCCTGAGAACAAAGAACAGACAGATAGAAGGACAACGAAATGATCCTACAAGGGTCCCTTTTTTCCCTTTCAGATATTGAACCCTAAAAAAGAATCGAGTGCTTCGTTTATTCTCATCAAAATTTCCATACATAATATTTTTGAATCTTAACTATTCAGATATGATATGCTTTAACACTATGCAAAATTGTAATGTTATAGATAGACTAACAGGAAGGGCGGGCGTGAGAGTGATCTCAAGAGAAAAAAAAAACGAATTATAAGGGTTCGGGTTTTTTAAGCTAAAAAGGTATAAGCAAAACATGTCATGCCGGGTTTGTTAGATATTTCATTCCGTCTTTGTTATTTATCCCTCCTTGGTGTGATAAAGAAAATTGTTCAGTTCTTTTATTTTCACTTTTAAATCCACTTTTTGATGTTTTAAACGAATATTTTGTAAATCAAAATATGCGAAATTGGTGTTCTATAATTTTTCACGCAGTTAAGTCATAATTGCGGGGCTGACATATGAAAAATATATTTCCTAATATTTTGATGCGTTCTCAACATTTTCCTTTAACTAGTTATATTTCATAAGACATGCATTGATTAGTATTTTCAATTAATGCATATATTGTTTTGATCGAAAGGTCTTTCTGAAACCTGTTTAAAAATTAGTATCTCCTAAAAGAGGTAATGTAATATTAAATTCGTTATAACTTTTCGCCCTTTGACCGTACATAAAAAGAAACTACATTTTTGTTAATCTTTTATTTTTCATCTAAAATAGTCATTTATTTGCTGAAAAATTCATGGAGACTTATACAAGTGTCCCGTAAGGAGTGAACCACTGAAATGTCAGTGATAGAGGGGGCTATTAAACATACCAAACAATAAATTTTATTATCCTAGCCCTAATAGTTTTAGAGATTTGATTTTTTTAATTTTTTTAAAATTTTTGTTATTACTATTTCTGCTTTTTTAATGTCCTAGATCTTTAAGAGAACATTTGTCTTCTCAATTAAAATGTTATTCATCTGTTATTAATGGCAACGTAAAAATAAATGCTGAAACATGTGCATTTTTTAATTACAAAACATGACAAGGGATCTTTGAACAATTATAGTGTAAAAAATGTATGACAACCTTGTAGAACTTTATTTCAATAACATCTACAATTCACACAGATTCCAAAAATGTAACATTTTTACAATTGATTCGGTAAACATTTGAAAAATACCTCCTTTATTGAAATAACTCCGCATTCGCAGAAATTCTCACGATCAAAACAACCGCTTATCATAATTATTTCGCTATCTCTTTCCCACTCGTATAGTCTTTTTATTGTTCCATCAAGCGACTCCCTCAACAACTTCGCGTCTTTAGTGACTTGCTCATCGCTCGGAGCTAACAACGTGTTTTTGCTGTTTTTCCCTACCACTGTTTTTTTTGTTAACCTACCCTTGAGTTGGATCTTGTTTGTGCTTGTGGTTTGGATATTGTTTATTATGTTAGTAGAATAAACTTGAAACCTTGTCTGTTTATTATTGTACTTGAAACCTTGTCTGTTTATTTATTATTTATTATTGTACTTGAAACCTTGTCTGTTTGTCATTTGGAAAATAGATATAAATACAATTGATGATTAATACTCCTTAAATAAATAAATGTTCTATTTTTTTATTTTATCTATTTCGTAATGTAGCCTTTCAACACATCGTTCTAGAGCTTGTTCTATAATACTATGGGAATTACTACACGAGATACTATTATTGTAGGGATCACACTTTTCGAATAATTTTCGAATTAGTTCAACAATTCTATGATATAATGGGAATTTCTCGCTGCTCACCAATATACCCGACACTACATTAAAATAAACATCTGTTTTTTACATTGAATGTTCATAAAAACATTCTAAATCATGAGAGTTTCCATACCTTGGGACTCACTCCAAATATTGATGAGTGGATTAACCGCAAAAGTAAGCACACCATACTCTAATACTTGAAAGAATGTATTACTTGATATAGATTTTATGTAAAAAAATAAAAAGCGGTTTTACTTGAAAAAATGTGTTAATGATATAGGATTTATGTAAAAAAAAAGAATTAACAATTTTTGGTTAGTAAGATAAAATTTAAATCTAAATTTTTAATTGTCAAAATTAAACATTTAAGTAGTTAAAATATAATGAAAATAAAAATAATGATTATGAAGTTAACAAGTTTTGCACTGTTGTAGAAATTCTTCAAAATGTTTATTGCTAAAACAGAATCGCGAAGGTAGAAGTAACTGGTTCGAATGGAGATGGGCAATTTAGATTTGATAAATTGATGGAGGAAGGAGCTGGACGCGTAGTTTAAAAAATCTTTTTATCTTTGTTAGAATAGATAAGGTAATATTTTATTTTGAAGATCAGCAACAACTCATAAAAATTAAAAATTGTGTTGAAAATGGCCGTTTATTTTTTAAAATCACAAACGCGTTCAGCTTTAACAAATAAGTTAGCTCTCAAAAACGATTACTGGTATGCATCAGCTAATAAGTTACCCGGTACTTACCAATAAACGTTTTCGTCCTATTTTAAAATACGTAAGGAGAATAATTCATTAAAAACCACCTTCACTAGTGCATCGCGAAATTACGCAGTCCGTTTACTGACGGCGGCCATTTTAAAAACATTTTCTTACAAAGCCTTATTAGCATTAATACGCGACAAAAATAAAGCAAGATGATATAGGTAACTCGAGGGCAGAGCTTATACATTGAACAAATAGTTAATCCAGTCGTTAAAACAGGTTGCATCGTCCGCTAGCGGCTACCGAGTTACCGGCGCACTTAAAAGAACGTGCGTCGCAGGGTTGACAAGTGTGTAGGTAGATTTAACTGATGTAGTTCAGGAAATAAGTAATTTGAAATTATTTTGTAATCGTTGGAACTTAGTGCGATGAATACTCGATGATTTGTAATCGAGTGTACTCAGTATCAAGGCCTATTATAATACTTTCTAAAGAAATATTTTTCTTTGTTATGATATTTGTAATTAGGAATTTCAATTAACGTGCGATGAAGGTTGCATTCTTCCTCGTCATTTGTGGTAGATTGGGGGAGAAAAAATTATTTTGTACACATCGTTTCAGTACTTTGGAGATATTTAATTGTTTGAATATTGGTATGGCTTATTTATGAACGGAGTTCGTACGTTGCTTACCACGCATAATTTTTAGGACTTAAATACGAAGTGTATGCATTAAAAACCTGTCTATAACGTATAGAACTCTCACCACGAGGGTTTCGTGTACTTTTAGACATTTATTAACAACTAAGTGTACATAGTATTTCTACTAAACTATTTAAAAATATTAATTTAACAAAATCATGTCAGTATATTGCCTGGCTTCTCTGTCTGTCACAGGCGTAAAGAAATTGTGCATGTTTATAAAATTATATCATTTAGAATCTGTTTCTCTCATTCTCAATTTTAGGTTCAGTAGATTGGGAAAGATAGATAGAAGGATATCCCCTTATATTTTTTTGCATATTTTTCAATATTTTCCTCAAGATAAAATTATGATAAATTATTTTTGAGACCCTTATAAGCCCTTTACTCTTTCAGATGATATCCCAGACTGTACATGGAATTTTGAATTATTTTTCGAGTCGTAATTCCCGCCGCCCATCGCCTTCTAAAATTTCTCCATCATTATTTTTGGGTGTCATCTATGGAAAAATATGCGGGTTAATATGTTTTATTATTGTGCCAAATTTTAAATTAACACATTAAGCGATTTTTGAGAAAAACGGCTGTGACAGACGGACACACACACTAGGGAGCGATTTTACAAGAGTTTCGTTTTTCCTTTTGAGGTACGGAACCATAAAAGTAATTATTGAGCTCTTTGTTTTATATTCTAGAGTCATGAAATTTTCACCCCTGACTTAAGCGTACAACCCTAGCATGTTGTTTCGCCGAGGATTGAGTACGTGGAGCATTGTGTCAATGTTTGCAGTTATAAATAGACTAACTAGAACCTAGACTGGAAAAAAGCATGCAAGGCGAAACCAGTACGCGGGCATGATACTTACTGAAGTGTCGTCTGGTATTTTTACCAGTTGCATCCCGCAAAACGACATTACACAATGCATTATGTATGGCGGCGCCAGGATCTGGTTATCTATTTGTGTTACGCGCTATTACACGCGGAGCTGGCTGCGTGCCTGCGGGCGACAATACTTTGGAGCGTGTGAAGATGGGCATCGGGCTAGGATATGGAATGTTAGCAACATTTAGCTTTCCGAGTACTGATCAAGAGTATTGTGCGCATACAAATTGGCGATACAAAAAGTATATTTTATGTAGGATTTCGTAGAACTTCGTTGCTCCCACTTTGTTGTTCACAGGTTCCTCTTTTACGGTCATTATTTAGTAAGCTATGCGCGGGAGATAGTAACAGAAAGTGATTTTTTTAGTAAGGTTACCTCGTTGTTTGGCAATTCGTCTATGATGAGTATTTATTTCATATACTGTACCGTTAGAAAATTAAAATTTTGTTAAACAATCAAAATACTGGACATAAGATATTAACATTTGACAAAATTCGAAGTCACCTTTCTCCACCTTCCACCCACATTTCTCCACCCAATCACTTTTTTCAGACACTCAAGGGAGTGTGCTGTTTTTTGTTTTCTATAATATATTTTTTGGTATTTATTTCTTTCTGCAATCGTATCGATTCTTGAAAATAAACTTTGTAAAAATTTTACTATCCCACAGTGACGTCATATTAAGCATACATAACGTCAATCTCCCAAGAGATTAACTCAGAGAAGAGAAGACAATTTTTACCAGTTGATTTTACTACAACTATCTCTTTTAAATATTTATCTACTTTCATGTATCTAATTGATACATATGGCGGACTTATTGCTACGAGAGCAATATTTTACAGCCAACAGTAAAACCAATCCAGACCGGTTCGACGAACGGTGGAGAATCGAACCCAGGTCCCTGCGGTGCGCCGCATCGTCAACGGTCGTATTCCTAGCGATCAACCCAACACACCACAGCGACGACGTAAATATATGTTTTCATCAACTCTATATCTTTTATAACCACGTGTAAAGCTCAATTGTTGCCACTTTTTTATTAATTTTATGAGAGTATCACGTGTCTATTTATTGTAACGTTATTGCTTGCCCAACAACCAACTTACCTATAATTTTATGATATATTGTTTGCATTAGTTTTCTTTGGCTACCACCATTTTAGACTTAGCAGCATTTAATATGCACATATGTCTCTTCATCAGCATATTTGAAACATTCGTGTTAACGAACAATGCAAATTAGGATCCTTCGATGCAAATAGGATCCTTGTAATTAAATTAGGATCCTTGTAATTAGGATCCAATGTAAATTAGGATCCTTGATATAAAAGCGTAATCGATACTATAGTAGGTACTTTTCTTGCATACATCGTATCTTTCGAAACCAGTTTCTTTATGAAACTACCGATGCATCGGTTGAATAGCGATCGTGTATTATTACACTCCTGCCCGAAACCACTGATTCTAACCAGTGTCATATCAACTGGTTATTTGAATTTAATATAGGCTTTAATCATGCACCTTTTTCCTTACCCAAGGGCACTGCAATAAACTGAATCGAGTGAGAAACATAATGAAACTTAGTCTTTTTATACGATTTTCACACGAGAGCGTTGATAAATAAGCGAATCATAACTTGTATCGTAACACATCCATCATTTATTCTGGGACGGTTCGAAATCTGTTTTATGTAAATTAAAAAAAATATTGTGGTAATTTAATGGATGTGGTGTGAAAATATTATAAAAAACCTGTTAAGCGCAAGTAGAACTCGTACTACGAGGGTTCCGTAAGCGTTTAGGCAATTATTAACATTTAAGTGTGTATAATATTGCTATTAAACTACTTGTTATTTATAACTGTTAATTTTTCACATCCTAAACATTAACTTGACATTTTTCAAGGACCTACTATATTTAAATATCATTATAGTTTTCAACCATAGTATACAAAATAATTACTATAGTTTTTCTGCGACATCCTAATTAGATTTTACTAACGCAGTTTTCTTCATGATTTTTGGTTCAGTAGTTTAGGAAAGTAATTTTTTGAAATATCTTTCCAAATATGCAATTCCAAATTATGAAAAAAAAGTTTTTGTACTTCTCATAACAAGCCTTTTTAAATGACATCTCACTTGGTATATAAAATTAAAAAATATGTGTTTAAGACCGTCCGTTACTCCCTCTTTAATTCATATGTGAATATTTTTAAACAGCTTGTGGAAAAGATGTGGGTTCGTAAAATATATTACTATGTCAAATTTCAAATATCGCACGTTTTCCGAGAAAATCGGCTGTGGATATAGAAAAACATAAATACATTGCCTGTTATATCTTTCGTAGGCGCAAAATCATGTTGCATAAACTTTTGACATTTAGAATAATCACAATAATTTTTCTACGCGAGCTTCTAAAAACCCAATTTTGTTCTAATTTTAGGTTGTGTAGTTTCGGAAAGAAGGGGAAAATTTTTTTTGGCGTATTTTTCAGTATATTTTTGAAGATATAATAGCAAAAATAACAAACGAATGTTAAAATAAAAACAAAAGAAAAATAAAAACAAAATAACGCCAAGTTTTATGATTTTATATGAAACGGTTTTTAAGAAAAACGGGCGAGACGGACGGAAGAACAGACAAGCGAGTGATGTTATAAGGATTCCGTTTTTCTTTTTGACGTACGGGACCTTAAAGATTAAAATAAACTTAGAAAAGTTTGTGAATGAAGACAGAAACTTCAGGTTCACCCAAGTCACCCACACAGAAGAAAGTTAATGCAAAGAAAACCCTGAGTAACCCAAATCAATCGTTACTCAAAACAGATATGAATGATATCAAAAGGCCTAACATACTAAACTACGTAGAGAGTGCAAGATCAGACCCACAAATGAATACACCAAAAAATTAAATATTGTCTCGGAACACCGGAAAAAAACTGTAAATACACCAACAAATAGCCACAACCGCAACCAATCGGTAATACGACTCCCACCACGGCTGGTCCCCGCAGGAGATCTAGACCATCACCCTCCAACAAAAAAAACAAATTAATTAACATTGCAACACTAAATACAAGAACCCTTAGATCAGAAGAAAGCCTACACGAGCTAGAAAAAGCCCTCGAAAAAAAGAGGGCGCCCACTAACAAGACGGGGAGATGATTTAACTTACGGCTGGACACCACTGGAGAAGGATGGAGCGTGATAGAACGCACTGGAAGATGCTGGAGGAGGCCTATGCCAAAAGGCTCACTGAACTGCGGGATATCCTGTAACCTTGTAGTTCAGAATAAAGGATTTTATTATTATTATTATATTGCGAATGTCAACACTAACGAGAAGGGCGAAAAGTTATTTAACGAATAGGTACACTTAAAGTGATTGTTGTGGCGCAAACCATGTTAATCAAGAGATTACACAACATTCACTGAGAATTGTGAGTCTTCAAAGAGGCCGTCTTAAAAGTAGATTATTATATGTTTATATACCGGATTTATTCTGAATAAGGCATAATTTATTATTTTGTCTTATAATAAGTGGTCTTATAATAAGTAGCACGATGAAAGAATTAATTGTAAAATAGAAAATAGAATTATGACAGAGGAAAACTTAGGAAGTATATGAGTGCATGAAAAGAAAAGGTTGACAATACATGAGTTGACAATACTTATTAAGCGAAAGGAAATGAAAAACATGTGACTTTGTCTCCCACCTAAGCCGGATAAAGAGCGACGATGTGACGCTAAACTCACTTCTGACATACCTTTTTATCTTACTCTTACATACTAATATTATCATATTAGTCGTTTTTAATTTATGTACTCCCATGTGTTTTAAGGTTTCGAATATTATTTTTTCTACCATTTAATTTTGTATATGACTTTTGTCAGGTGTTTTAAATCTAAATATTCGATGCAGTCATTCAAACTACCTCGTAAATGTTTTTATCACTGTTGTATTTTCTTTTCGTTTTTTTATTAATTCTTTCTATTATGTTTTTCAAGGACGCCATTCTTTTTTTCTTGTATGCGTTGTTTTATATTCTGTCATTTTATTCCTTGAAAAAACACTTTCGAAATTTAATTACCATTTTTACTTAGTTTGCAATTGCATTACCAACCTTTATTTTATAAAAAAATGACGTTATATTAAACGGACATGTCATTAACGCTATGAAAATGGTGCTCAAAAAGAGGACTTTTTTTATATGGTGATGTTTTTTTACTTTCTATCTCTTTCATTACGGTTTATGCGTGGCGCTATTTTTTTACTTTTTAACTCTTTCATTACGGTTTATACATGGTGCAATTTTTTACTTTCTATCTCTTTCATTACGTTTCATGTGTGGCGCTATTTGACCTAAATTTCGCTTCATTTTATGTAAATATGACGTCGATATTGAGTAAAACGTCATTGTTTACAAATTGTTTTGCTTCGTTATTTCACTCTAAGTATGATTCAGATATGTATGTGTGATACTAGACTTTATTTATAATTTATTCAGACTGTACATCGATAAAGTCTGCACAATTTTTCTTCTAATTGATGTCATTATCATACCCCTTTTCCAGGACTTCATTATTATTTTTTGTATTTATCTACATATTTATAGAGACCTGGGAGCAAGGTTTCGCGTGCATGCATTTTCTTCCAGTGAAAATTCTCCAAAAAGTTTTATTTCCTGTGTTCAGTGAGCTGTAATAGTAACTCTTGCAATATTTTTATGCACGAGAGCCAATGACAATACTTTTATTCGGATCACTGAGTATAGTACTATAGATTCGACATATTTAAGGATTTCACAAGTCATGTTATCTACTTTATTATGGTATCTACTTATATATTAGGGATTGCACTAGTTATGCTTTCTACTTCATTATATTGTCAGTATAAGTATATAGACAGTATAAGTATATACTATTATGGATTTAACTAGTTATAATTGTTTACTTCGTCACGTTATCTGTTTTTATATTACGGATTTCACTAGTTATGTCATCTACTTCATTATGATATCTTCTTTTACCTTATGTACTTTACAAGTTATGCTATCTATTTCATTATGCTATCTACTTTTATACTAAGTATTTCTCTTGTTTTGATGTACATTTCATAATGTTATTTAATTTCATATTACGGATTTCACAAACTGTGCAACCTATTTGATTTATTTTATTCCTCATTCGATTTCTTCCTTGTACTCGTATCGAAATTCTTGTAGCTCTTATACACGAGATTGCATCCTTTAATCAAATTGAGATAATACCATTACCACATCTCTAGACATACTTTTTACTATATATTAACTTTGTAAATATTGAAAATTAGAACGAAAAATGCAAGGGCATTGTGCGTTGTAGGTTCAAAATAAATTTACAACAGCAATTTCCACTAACTACTACTATTACTACAAGTTAGACACTAAAAGTTTATTTAAACACTACATTATAATAAAACAAAAACGCTGAAGTCATTACAAACAGAGCCGGAAGCAATAGCTAGTGAGGTACCTAATCTGAATCATTGCTACAGTTTACCTGAGTAAAAATAATAATATAAACAATAATTATATATATATATATATATAGTATATATATATATATATATATATATAGTATATATATATATATATATATATATATATATATATATATATATATATATATATATGTCATAGTAAAACTAATATATTACTTGTACGTCATATACACACGTTACGTTATCAATAATTTCTCATTTGTAATGTCAAATTAACGACGTTCGTAAAATCCTTCAATAGACCGAAAGGTTTATAGCTGTATGTCAATAATTTGATTTTAACTCTAACGTTACCGAGGTCACAAGGTTTGCATATTGAGGAAAACGAATACGTGTCCAAAAGTGAAAAAAACTTTCCGATCACATGCAGGCAACGCGCTTTTTGGGCAATCAGATAGATGTCGCTCAAGCATTGAAAGTTGAAAATAATGTTCCAACATAATTAAAGTCTTTAATGATTAAATTGTTATTCGTTTTGTTACATTTTGATGTAAATATTTTTCCTTTAAGAAGTGATTATGTAAGTATTAGTACGGTCAATTAATTAATTTATTGAAAGAATTAACAACCGCGATAATGTATATTTAGAACAATGAAATATCATTTTTATTGATAACAATATTATCAATGAAGATAACATCATTATTATTAACTGTGATAAAATTTCGACACGAGGTCTTACCGTCAGGTTGGCCGAGTGGTCTAAGGCGCCAGATTTAAGCTCTGGTTCCCAAACGGGAGCGTGGGTTCGAACCCCACACCTGACAACTTTGTGCAATGGAGAGAAATAGTTTTTTGTTAATTATTTTGATTTTGATCGAGAATTTCCGTATTTCGTAAGATTGAAAAGGAATTCTAAAAAAATCATTCAAGTATAGAGCAATTATCGCTTTACATTTTTTACAAACCATTTCCACGCAGTGGTGGCTAACTTAGATTTGTGTAGTTCTGTGTGTTTGCTAAAACTTCATTAGAATACTTTAACAGAATTGTGGGAAAATATGTGTTTTGTCACATTGCAAAAAAAATAATGTAAAAATATATGGCACGCGCATTGTGTTCAGAAAATGTGAAATGTGTGTTCCGAAAATGTGAAATGTGCCTGTATTTTACATTAATATTTTAAATTCAAAGTTATTAAAAACTATTATTAAAAATAATTAAAAGCCAAAAAATTAATGCGAATTTTAAAATTTTGTTTTGTAATTTTATAAGAAAATTAATAAATATATTTCGATCAATTTCTCACGAATCATTAGCTACATAATTAGGATTGTAAATGAGGTACATTTATACTGCTAAATTGTAACGAAAGTGGGTCTGTATACTGAAGATAATTTCGATAAACTATGTTAATAAAAATTCTTATAATATCTGTTTGTTTGCTTGTCTTTTTCTGTTGTGGTATTCGGCAAGAAATGGAACAAATTTGACGGGGTTTTAACTGTTTGGAAACTTAGGATTGAATTAAAAAACTGAGGTATGTATGAAGCAAAATTTTCACTCGATCTGATATGATTTTAAATGACTCATCAAATGATAATTATTTTGTTTAAACTAAACAGAACACACGCGGAATCTAATAATATTAGCAAACAGTTGATCAAATTTGCTTCAGGACTGAAAAAAATACAGAAAAATTGTGAGCCATCATGGGATTCCTGGCGGACGTGACACATCTGAATTATGTTATATTTTTAAATTGAAATATTTTTATTTGAACGAATTGAAACCGAAAAACAAATAATTGTCAAGAATAAAAAAATATAAATTTAATTATATTATTTTATTTGTAATGAGAAATCTATTACAGAAGTATTCTTAACGGTCTATTGAAAATATATTTTTAATTTCATAATACTGTTAGCCGACAAGGTGCTGGTCGAATTAAGTTGGAAAGAGCCGACAAGGCGCGAAGCTGCCCGAATGGCACGTCGCGACGTGCCAGCAGAACGTTTTAACTCCCATTCAACCGCTCCATTAGATGTTTTACATGAAAAGTGAATTTATTATTTACTCGTTTAAAAGTTAGTCTTGGAAAATATCTGAGATCACCAAACTACTCTTCAATGATCGAAGTAAACAGTGTAAGCAAGTTTAATGCATGTATTAGAAGAGCGTCATCCATGCGGGTAAAATAGAGAGCAAAAATTACTGAAAAATAATATAATTCAGCATAGAGGACGTGAATAATAAGATTGTGCAACACAGACACGAACTGTTTACAGCCTACTTGCAGACAACTATGGAGAATTGGTTCTCAAGAAATTCTGAAAATATTTTTACAACATCTAATCAAGAACTCTCAGTCAATAGTCGACCCTTTGTATTATTTTTTCTCTGTTATTCTTTTTTAGTTTTATACACAGAACAATGCTTTATTAAATTTGATTGTGTAATTTAGAAACTTTATTAAATTTGATTGTGTAAGCTAAGACGTATTTCCTTCGACGGACTACAGTTAGGTAAGAATGCCGTGCAAAGAAAGTTAAAAAAAAAGTTAATGGCATTGATTAGCAACTAGTTTGTGCGCTTTATATATCTATGTAGTTAATAATTCAAACATAAAATATTTATAAATAGCAAAAGCTTAATTTATTAAGCACAATATATGTTAAACAAACTTGGCTCATGCTAATTTATGAAGAAATAATCCATTCAACTTCAGAGATTAGGGTTATGTAGTCTCAGCCAAGAATTCTCATAATTTTGTCATTTCTGTACGTCCAAATATCACTGCCCTATTAGTACGTTATTTTTGAACTGTAACTTTGACCAAAAAAATGAAACTTTGTGAAGGTGACAAGATTTTGTCAAGGTCGTCCTATACGGCAACGATTTTAAAATATCATGTTTTGTATACCTAATATCTAATGTCTACAAACCTAGGCCTACGGAAACTGGATGTCGGGGTTTTGTTATTACAGCCTTTTTGAATTTCCCATTCCTACGTTATACTATAGTGTATCTCAAGAATACAAATGGAACAAGCTAATTTAATGGGAGTACCGGGTTCTTGTAGAATGCGTTTTGCTATTTCTGTCCGCCTGCATATCGCTGTACGAGTACTATTAGTATCTTATTTTTGAACTGTAACTTTCACATTTTCTGTAGCTTTGACATAAAATAATAAAACTGTTTTTGTCAAGGTCGGTCGGTTTTTATTATTACAACCTATATGAACTTCCTATTTTCACATTAGACTATTATTTGCTACAAGTACAAAAATGGAACAAGCTAATTTAATGAAAGTACCGATTTTTTGCAAAATGCACTTTGTCACTTCTGTATATCACTGTCCTATTAGTATCTCATTTTTGCACTGTAACTTTGACATTTTCTGTAGATTTGACATAAAATGATAAAACTCTGTGAATGTGATAAAATTTTTCAATGTCTACCGGTGTTTATTATTACAACATATATGAACCTCTTATTTCCACATTAAACCATAGTTAGCTTCTAGTATAAAAATGGAACAAGCTAATTTAATGGATGTACTAATTTTTTGCAGAATACACTTCTTTATTTCTGCATATCCACGTAACAGTACTTACTTTATTTTTGAATTGTAACTTTGGCATTTTCTGTAGCTTTGACATAGAATGATAACACTCTGTGACTGTGATAAAATTTTGTCAAAGTCAGTCGGTTTTTATTATTACAACATATATGAACATCTTATTTTCACATTAAGCCATAGTTAGCTTCTAGTATAAAAATGGAACAAGCTAATTTAATGGATGTACCAATTTCTTGCAGAATACACTTTTTCATTTTTATACGTCCGCACATCACTGCCCTATTAGTTGTGAGCATTTCTCCTCTGTTTACGATATCAAGATGTGGAATTCACTATTCTAGCATCAGAAATGCACAGTTCATATATGCTTTCTACAGTTGTCTGAAAAACTTAAACTCTCATAACCTTACTCGTGCTATTTGTTTTTTATTTGTTTACCGTTTTTGTCTTGTCTTGTCCTTTTAATTTTTGTGAAGGTATTTTTTGGGAATATTTGTTATTGTAGGTATTGTTTTTTTTTTTTTTTTTAGTTTTTTCAGCTATATTGTAATTACAATATTTTGTAGTCCACCTCGGAAGTAATTGTTTCAATTCCTTTGCTATGATTGAATAGTAGATATTGATATTGTAACAGTAAGTCCGTCTTAAGTATATATATATATATATATATATATATATATATATATATATATATATATATATATATATATACTACTTTAAATAGAATTGCTAAATAAATAAAGTGAGACTAGAATTTTGAAGAACAATTTTCTTGTAATTAGTCGTGTTACCCATCTGCAATTAGGAAGTCTAGATCGAAATAATCAAATTAGATTATTTTGTGGTTCTTTTTTATTTAAGATAACGTAGGAAATGATGGATGTAAATAAATTCATAATATTTTTAGAAATGCAGATTTATAGAAAAAACACCAACTGAATATATTTGATTTCAAAGATTTTAGGGTGAAATACTTACCTAAACACATATTTCCATTGAAAAAAACGTGAAGAAATCGTAGGTACGTGTAAATATCTTTTTAATAAAAAAAAATAAAAACTAAGGATTTGGTGTAATTCGTTATATTAAGTAACGAAAGTGGGAATTGTTACATTACGCATTCTAATAACAACTTAAAAAAATTTGCTTCAAATTTATTAAATCTTTGCCTCTTTGATCTCTTCAGGTTTGGTTTCAGGTTTCTTTTCTTCAGAAGGCTTTGATTCTTCTGGGATCGTAATTTTTTCTGGGCCTTTGCTACTTACAGTTTCGTCGGTGACCTGTTTGGAGAAAATATATTTTAATACTGATATAACATCTTTTTCAGATCAATGTAAAAGAGACCGCATTTTTGCAAGCGCTATTTAATTGTAAATTTTATGGGTTGAGAACTCAAGTACACATGCAATACCAAATTCTATCAAACGTATTCAAGTATGACTCATGCGAAATAGAACACTGCTAAGTTGATAATAACCCAATGTAAAACATTTTTGTATGAAATATTTTTTAAATATTTGGGTTACCAGGCAATAAAATAGTGCAAAATATAGCTCTAATGAGCAAAGTGTCAGTGCGAACCTCCGGTACACTCAACAACAGCTACAGTCAAAAAATGGGAGGAAAAGAATGTATTCGTTTATACCGTTTATGCAATATGTTATTATCACTACGATATTATGCACTTTTCTATGTCATGCACTTTTTTTTCCAGTATGTCATAACTAACTTACATTAAAACAATTTCAAGTGAACTTTGATTTAAATATTATCTTATAATAAGATATTTACTCCCCAAAAAATGAAGACGGTTTTTGACAGATCACACGGAAAAAATGTATACATCATATAATTCTTGAAAAGTTGAATTATAAACATGAATCTGGACGTATAAATTCTTTGAATTCTATTTATTTTTTCCAAATCCCCTAACCAAACTTATAGATTTACTTAAAACTTTGGACAGGTGCAAGTACCATAAAAGCAAATGGTTATAAAATTTAGTGCAAACAATACCAAATAAGGCAGAAACCACCCCAATTCTAACAAACGTCACTCTAGGTAGTAATCAGTTGTGAACCACATGGCGCATCTCGTAATACTGGGATTAATAATGTGCGTGCATGAATGGTATGTGGAATAAATTGAATGAAATAATTAACTTCTGTAACCGCTAGCAGCATAAAACGCTGCTAAACTCAAGAGCGAAGGATTATCAACGAAATGATTTAATAATTAAAGAAAAATGGATGATCAACAGCAATTCCTGTGAGAGTTGAAGAGAATTATATCCGACCAGGGTCATTATAAAGTCTAAAGGTAATAAATAGGTATAATACCCATACATTTTGGGGACGGTATAAGTAATTTCATATGGACACCAAATGACTGCACTCGTTTCCAGAATACTACAGACTAAAGAGTTGAACAAAATCAGGATATATTCGATATCATCGAAAAACAACGGCAGCTGCTCATGAATTCAAATAGGGGTTAACGGTTTTCTCCAAATTCTAAAGGATTTACTCTATTTTTGCAGTGTTTGGTGGAAAGTTTCACACTTGATATGCTGCATAACTTTACAAATGTAGGGGTCAAAATTGGTCTTTACTTGTAAGACTTCACTGTAATAAAGAAATTAACAATCGACCTTTTCTTTTGCGTCCAAGGGGGCAATTGATTTGGTCGCCTCTTCATTTTCTTCTGCAGACTCCTCTGCCTCCTGGTCAGGCTTGGAAGGAGAGTCAGCTTCGAAAACCGGCGGCGGCAAAATGGTGCAGTCCTGCTGATTCGTCTTGTAGAAAGAATTTCTTTGTATCTTGTACTTGTCCAGGACACCGTATGCGCGCTGCAGTACCGCGGGTGGAGTGATCCGCTCGCGCGTCATCAACCAAGCGTTTTCTATTTGAGATTTATGTGACTTTATATAAGACTAGACATATTTTCACTCGTCCACTGAGTGCAGAGAATTTAGATTAGATTTGAATTTATACTCATAATAACATAATTACTTGAACTTGACGGAAAATAATTATTTGAATTATATTCAAGATGGATAATTTTTTCAGGTGTATTTTGAAGAGCTTTTGAGAGATTTTGAAAACAGAGACATGGAGTTATGTATTTCGTGGATAGACCAGAGAGTCGAGTGCCTTCTGGTAGCTTTCTTTTTACAGTATGTTGTTAATAAAAAAATTAAATCTTTCGGGCAGGATCAAAGAGAAAATTTTGTTTTCAAAATTAGTACATAGGTAGTCGCATAGTTGAGGAACACTTAAAACTGTTGTTTTGCAAATTGGTAAATAAAGAAGTAATTTTGAATTGTTTAGTCTCCATCTTCTATCGCACGAGGTAAGAGTGAAATATTTATATCCACTGAGGGAGT
This sequence comes from Druceiella hillmani, assembly GCA_039881145.1. Lineage (NCBI taxonomy): Eukaryota > Metazoa > Arthropoda > Insecta > Lepidoptera > Hepialidae > Druceiella > Druceiella hillmani. The sequence goes on along the minus strand of JAYKKI010000001.1, from coordinate 76,565,143 downwards.
TAATTTAAATGAAAAATCAAATATTGTGAATAAACATCACACTCACCAACGTGTAGAGGTCCTATTCCATTACAGGACCACATGATGGCAAACGTATCGTAGTCGGTGTCCAGAATGGAGTAATGGATCTCAGTAGGGATGGTCAGGGAGTCGTATTTTACGCCCATTTTGCCTTCGCCTTCTGGCCCAATCATTTGCATAGTTCCGTCCACTACGCGTTTAAGTCCAGTCCTAGAATGGATTTATCATGTTTATTTTGAATACTTACATATATAGTCTAAATATCAGTCGTTTTATTATATAACGTTGAAAACAGATATAAATCTGTTTTAGTTATTTTTTTGTAATTATGTATTTATTTAAAGAGACACACCATTATCATTTCCATATACAACGTCTTAACAGGAAAAACCCATATACAGCTCCTTAACAGGAAAAACTCGACTACGAAAACGTAGAAGTTTAGGAAGTAAATTCGAAACAAATTTTCTTACCTGTTGTAATACCATAATTGTTTTGCATGTTTTATGCAGGAATTTTTCAATTTTCTTTCTAAAATTCTTTGATAGTCTTCATAAGGGATTCAGACAAATTGTTCCATCTAAATTTTTGCTATTATTATTCAGTATCTTCCAACAAGACATATAATTTTTGAAGTTGTCTTTAAAAGGTTTTACATTCGTGTGTGTGGGGGAGGGGTGGGGGGGGGGGGGAGTGGGGCATTGGTGTAATGAAGATTTTTTTCGATTTACTTTTACAATTAATAAATAGATTTTTAAATCGAAAATAATCGAATAGCCCAAAGCCAATACTGAGCAATGTCGATTATAAAGTTTTAATTTATTTATTAAATATATTATTTAATTACACAACATTTTATTTATATTTTTAATCTGCACTTCGAGCTCTTTAATTTCACGGCTTTTTCGAATTTTTAATTAAATAAATAAAAATTAAACCTATAATAACTTTAAATTGAGTTCAGATACCTTATTCAATAATAAGACAAGAATTTTTCTCTCCCACACTAGGCGCAACTATTTATATATAATACAAACAGTGACAGTACTCACAATAGACAGTAGATTTTAGCAAATATTAACAGATTAGGTGCGTCACAGGTCTACTATCGAGTCTCGAGACTTCATATTAGTTGGTTATTTTTAATGTTTTTAAAATCGAAAATAAAAACATTTTTACCTTTTTACATTCTTTGAATCAATCTGTCAAAAATTTATAACGGTTTCCCGGAAACACGTTTACACAAATATAAAACTTCAATGATGAACTAAAACATTATGTTACGATAATTACCAAGCTGTTATTCATTATACTATTGTCGGTAGGACAGCCAAGATAATGAGTTTGTGGTGCACCCAGTGCACGGCGCTCGTTGCCATTGTGTGCTAAGTAGGAAACTGTCTTGCACAAAGTGCCCATTCTTTTGCACAAAACGGAAATTGTCGATGTTTATAACCATTAATTAATTTTGTTGTCATTATTATATATATATATATATATATATATATATATATATATATATATATATATACATATACACATGTATGTATGTATTAGGTAAATTATGTGGCATATTTAAAACATATATTTATAAATATTATTCTGTTAAAACTTTTCCGTTATTTCGTCGTTTATCGCGTTTTACTACTGTAAAATAAAGGCGTGAATTTCGCATCGATGTGTGGTTAACTAATCCCGTTCGGAATGCCGTAAGTCATAATAACGGTAATTTGGTTTTACGTAATTTGTTACATTCCTACATAATTCTTACTGCACATAAAACAGGCAGTTTGTGTTATTAGACCATATTTAAGGTTAAGGCTTATAGAAATAATCAGTTACTTTACAACTCGGAGGTGCTTTTTTATAACGGATATAACTTAGGTATATTGTAAAACACATCTGCATTCAATAGTCTAAGTATTCAACAGTCTAAGATCGAGTTTGGAAAGTCACAAATTATTGACTTAGAAATGATTGCGGTCAGTCGGCATTCGGTCGACGACCGAATGAACCCAGCTTCGCGAGAATTCTCCTTCAAACGTCGCAAAATGCAAACCGATTTGCATTCCAATCAATTCTCGGTCAAAGTCGACTATCATTATTGATTTAACATGACGTTAATGAATAGAGGTATTTTTAACTTCCTGGGTAGTCTAATACGTATTCATATATTTGTAGCATTAATAGGTTCTCACATAGATTTACTGCCCTATATCGAAATAATATCCCTTAATTTTATAACTAATTATTGAAAAATATTAAATTTTTGTAAGATTGCAGTAGTTCCTATTGGAATGCAATTTTTTTAATATTAATAAAATAACACTTTATTGATGGGAGAAAGGATAAAAGAACGATGAGGTATGAAATGTAAGACTCGTTTAGATAATCCTGCAAAATATTTGTAAAGAATATATTTCCGGTTTCAGGAACCAACTGACTTCAGAATTGTTTAATATAAACGAATAGTCTTAAATTTAGGAATGAGATACTGAGTGAGTTTTCGGATCGAAATTTAATGCCCTGGTTTGATAAGCTTTATATTAAAAGAACCGTGAGTAATCTCCGACATTACTAATTACGACCTCCCCAGAAAGGTAACATTTTCTGAAGTCAAAGCTCTAAAGGATCCGCGTAATGTATCGTATTTCTGTATTTACTGATATATACATAAATAGTACACATCTTCATAGCTATATTAACGTAATAATAGAATTTAACAAGTTCAACGTTTAAGACCTCATTTTAAGCTTTTATGTAATTTTTATGCTTTAGAGCGGAAAGTATTTTCGACATCAAAATAAAGTTTTCTTTTCTTTCCGAAGTGACTGGATGAATTAAATAGCATATATATATATATATATATATATATATATATATATACATATATATATATATATATATATACATGCACATAAAAAAAGTCGTTAAACAATCTTGCAGGTATGTTTATAGGTTGAACTGACTTCTTAAGGAACGATTTGAAAAGAATTTACTTAGGAAGATAAATAAAATATAGACGATTCATGTAAAAAGCGAATTAAATCCTCATTATTTTGTGGCTTCGATAACGGTTCAATGCCATATATCGCCGTTTTGTTATGTAATGAAGATGGATAAAGGTACGGAACTAACTATATCCTTAATTATAAGCGAAGTAATGCAGCACTCACAAAGAGCTCGTGAGTTCCGTGCTCATGAGGTAAGTGGAGCCACCTGGTATTTTCTCGTAGCTGGTGGAAACACAGCGGCTGCCCAATTCGGAAAGTGAGAAATATTGCGTGCGCTCAGCTTCGTACCACGTGCCCAAAAAGCGGTCCATCTCGAAATTTGCCATTGCCTGTAAATAACTTAACATTAAATATCACATATCTAAAGAAGAAAGTTATTTATAAATTAATTTATTATTATTGGTGTGATGTACCAGCCCCGAGACCAAGAAATTTAGATGACACCGTTGTTAATAAAACTGGCATAAAAATAAGAATGAAGGAAAGAAATATTAAAGTAGATGAATGGTTAAGAATTTCATTAAAAATGGGAAGAATTTTTTTTATGAAAAAACACCAAGTGCAAGTTTGACTAGTAAACTTTTAAGATTTCACGATATAGCGGGTACTCGTAAGTTACGTACGTGAATAGTATCGTTTATATATGTCGAATATATACGTTTACATTTGGCGAATTGTATCATACTGGTAATGAAACTTTTTTAATAAAATGTTATTTGCGACGATATTCATGTCTTCCCAAGAAAACAAGAAGTATTTTATATTTAACACTGTATTATACACATTTGTCTAATATTAACCTAATGTTGACTCTCTAATAGTTTAAATTATATACGTGATACAACGATGAACAAAAGTAATATTTAAGTAAATGAATTGGAATATTGTTATAAAATAATAAATATAATTAAAAAAATTACTTTCTAACATAAGCAGAGATTCCAAAAGGCTACCTTATAATCGGGACACCATCCCAGCGTGGGTATCTGAGCTGAGGCGGAAGCCGCGAGTGCGAGTACGATAATGCATCCAGAAAGCTGCATGTCGATGGCGATGAGAGCACCTGCTGTGGACTTGACGGGATGCGCTTGAGGAATGATGATCCGGTTGGTACGCGGTCTTCTTATATATAGACGCTGACGTCGCGTCTCCTAGCGACCGGTCCTGTTGGATGAGCAGATTACAGACCGCAGTATGCGAGCATCTTATTTTATTATGGAACGAGCGTGCCTGGGAATATGTTTTCTTGGGAATACGTAGGATGTTTATGTAAGTGGTTAGCTGTTTATGCACATATCAATCTATTTTTATAATGACACCATATTTAATATTGTTGATTGTTGTTATAATTATTTGTTGCTGTTCAAGTAATTTGTTTTAGATAAAATAGAAATTATAATTCACAATTTTTTATTTAAACACTGTCAAAATAAGTACGTAATAGATCACTATGATAATACTGAGAAAGAGCTAACTAAAAAGCATCCGAAACGGTAGAGCAAGTATGAACAGTGTGATGAAATTTGAACACGCAAATGGAGGTATGGCGAGATCGTAGCAAGTTACAATTCTTGGTTTCTATCTATGCCTTCTGGAAGACAGACATAAGCTAATTTATGTATGTACAAATACTTAAAATCTCTTTTTTCTAATTTTAAGAGCTGGGAACTCGGAAATCACATCTTTAAAGTTTATAGTTTGTGTTGCCTTGTATTCTTTTGTTAATATGCCAACAGTGTACACCCTCGTTTGGATTATTTCTTCCCACAAGTAACTTTTTATTAATTTTAGTTTATTAAAACTACTCTAATGCGAAGCAAGTAATATGGAAATTGTCATAAATAAGTTTAGTGCAACTACAAGATGTGGAAAAGTTTTTTGTAAAATCCCATTCCACAATAAATTTCAAGTTTACAGATACATAATCAAAAAATGTAACATTTGCAATGTAGCATTTGGTATTTTTAAAGCAACTTCTACTTCTGGTCGATTTCATCATAAATATCAATAAATTTTGATACAGCTATTTTCAACTCTGCAGTGTTCTCCAAAAGCAAAGTATTTATTTACATCACCTCGAATAACGAAGCTACATTTTGAACAGGTTTTGATCTAGTTCGGAGTTTAACACTAAATTGCTCAAGACATGTCCATATATCTCATTGAAGTTCATCTCTTAGTGTGAGCCCTGCATCGGTCGCCAACCCACAGGTCATTCGTTTTTTTACAACGAACTTGTCTTTTCATTGAAATGTCATAGTCCTTGGATTTTTTCGCAGTAAGAACTATTGCCTCTTATAAAATGTGACCTTGTTTTTATTCTTCAATATAAAGACAAATTGCTTTTATTTTTTATTGACAATTGATCCATATTCAAGCCTTTATTTTGCAATGCAACCTGACTACAATTTATTTCTCTTAATACATTACAAAAGAAAATATAGCAAAGAATTATAAATTACACACAGCAGACATAATAGTTTTATAGCGTCTCGGGTAGCTAAATTTTCCTGTTGAATACATAATTCCCCAATTATAGTTACAACCTCATCAAAATTTTCTGCTAATACTTTTAGTACAGTATTAGGAGCATTTGCATTGTCGAGAGTCTTTAAAACTTGCGTTGCTTTGTTTGGTCAGCACTTCTCAGTGGCTAGCCGAAGCAAAAAGAATGTAAAAATTGTCTCTACTGTTCCGAAAATGTTACACAAGATACATTTTGTGCAAATAAGCGTGGCTCACATAAATTATTTTAATGATCAATACATCCAAAAAAATTGCTTTATTATTTTTTTTGTTTTATTAATACCTTCTATTCGTTCATGTAAGCTGCTCACAATGGCTACATTGTTACAGCCTTGGAACGAAATAGCATAACATCTAAACCGTAATTTTCATGTTTTTTTTAATTTCTTCACTTAGATAGCGGTTTTCTATTAAAAAAAGCTATGGATTACTTCTTTGATATCCACTTTTCCATTATAAATTTTCACGTAACGAATCACTTCAGACATTTGATCAATATGTGAAATATCAGAAGTGCTATCAAACATAATAGCAAAATATTTGGTTGATTTATTTTCGTTGACCAGCTTAGGTTTAGGTTCGCTAAAACATTAATGTATTAATTTTTTATATCTGGCGAAAAATATGACACTTTTTGTGATTAATCATGCTCCAAATTCAAGATATGTCCTTTCAAAACTACATCATATTTTGACAGTAAATTGATTAGTTCTAAGAAATTTTCTTTATGTATGGAGATTTGTCCACAAAATACCAGGTTTTGTTTAGACAGAAATAAAGTCTGTCAGTCTTAGAATATAGAGTAATCCAGAAGGAGCATACGCACAAATCTCTTCGCGCTAGTGGTGAAGCCAAAAATCGGCGGAGGGGGCACCGCACTCCTCTTTGTAGTGCCCTCCCCCAACGCGCACGGTGTTACCAGCAGAATAAATTTACCCACCAACTTTAGGAAATCGATACATATAAATATATTTGCTTGCGGCAGTACGATTCACATTTGCATCAATCTATATGGTCATAGCTTGGTTTATATGAAGTATTATTAAGGCCACCATGTTAAATTTCTAAAATGTTTATTCTGGCCATAAACAATGGCCAAAGTATTTAGATTAAAATTATTGAAAAACTTTGTCACATTTTACCATTTTATTCATCACTTAACACTTTTAATACAAAAAGAAAACAATTATCTTAGTGTCTTAAAGTAAAAAGAGATGTGGAAAAGCCCATAATAAAAGTTTGAAAATATTCGATCTCATACTAAAAATATGAAATCGAATATTTTCAAATTTTTATTATAGGCTTTTTAATTCATGAATTAAAGAATTTTAATTAATAATAATTTATGAATTTTAATTAATTTATGAATTTTAATTTTAATTACTTAGCTTTTTAATTAATGAATTAAAGAAACCAAAATAGGACGAAACAATTATTTATATTAATTAGCATTCAATGTCGTTATAAAATGTCTTCATATTTTAAACAATATCAGTTCGCATTTATCAACAAATTAAAGAAGACGGCGGAAATGAATGAATTTAACATTTATTTCTTGCCGTAATTCTACATATAGTGATTGTATACGCTATACGTATAATATTCTAAAATTGAATATGATAACGGAAATTCAAACGTTACACCAAATTCTCCAACATTTTCCAAATCTCGATTTTTTTACAAATAAAATTTTACATTTTTCAGTATCGAGCAATTAAGATGTTTTAATTTGGGTAAACAATTTTTTAAGAGGTGACAACACCAATAAAAATGGCGTGCTTCTGTTAATAATAATCTATGTCAATATTTTCAAATCCATGGTTAATTGAAAATTAAATTAAGTAATAGTATTTACGTACGAAAAGTAATCCCTATTTGTTTCTTTTGCAGTCCAGTGATATTTTTGCAGATGGGAATAGCACAAGCCGGCATTTTAAGCTATATTGTCACGTAACCGTTCTGAGCTGTGGCTTAAATTGCACTGACAGCCGCGTTTTGATACTGCGCATTTTATGCGTAGTTGGACACACTATCGCGCGTATTCTTGCCTTCTGGAGTACTCTTTATTCTAAGCTCAGTATTCATCCAATAATCTAGAAAAAACATGCCTCCACTTCTCTTTTTCTTTATTGCTAATTGTAAAGTTGCGTTATCTATTATTTTATACAATTTTATCCCCATTTCTAAAGTTTTCCACTTTTCAATATTTTCCAAATGTTTACAGATATTTTTGGATTTAATTTCCACTACTATTGAAACCAAGTCGTGAATGTAGCTCTTGCATTAGTACTATTGGTGGCAGAAAATAAATGACAGGAAAAACATAATATATTATAAAAATCCGACAATCGATTCTTAAGGAGTAAACTCCAAAAACATTTATTGTATTTTGAAAAGTTATTTATTAGTATTCTAAATTTTAATTAAAAAATTCTATTATTGAAATTCAATCTGACTAGCGACATGATTCCCTTTACCTATAGCGATAATATTAAAATATGCATTAAAATTAATTTGCACTGGATGGTTAACTTTACCTATAGCCAGAATGTTAAATCTGTATTCAATTAGTTTGGACTAGATGATATAAGCCAGTGACTGCTTTAAGTTATCAATACATATTTATTCTTCATATTTGGTAATTTAACAAATACTTTCAAAAACATATCGTGTTCTGGCAAATTGAATTCGAGTACAAATGATAACAGAAGCTACTTTAAGTAAAAATTCTGTTATTGAAATACAATGTATGGTTCAATTTGCCCATAACGAAAACAAAAACGTGTATTTAATTAGTTTGGATTAGATAATACAAACCATTCTTTTATAGGATTTCAAGATGAAAATCCTGTTTCATTGGTTAATACACCATTTCATTGAACATTTGTTTTACCAATCTCTTACCAAATTGTAATGTATATTTATAGACCTTAATTAACAAAGCTTGACAACATAAATTCGACTTTAGCAATAAGTAAAAAATTCCCACCATTTTTGAGTAAGATCAAAAATATAAACATTAACATTTTTTAGCTTTTAAATATTTTAAACAACGTGCTACATTGTCTTTCTACACGCAACAAAATAATGACTTTATGATTTATTATGGAAAATTTAACTGCCTGTTGTGAAATTAAAAAATATAAAATAAAACAAAACATGAGCGGAAAAATTAATTAAAATAAAAGTAATGAAAATAGAAATAGTACAAAAAGTATAAAAATAGGGTATACAAAAAAATTGAAACGAAAAAACAATATTTATAAGAAAAAACAATATTTAAAAATACAAAATAGAATAAAAATGTATTAGTAAAAACATTAATAATCTAAAAACGTATTTCATTTACTTTTCAATTCCCTCTCTTCAACTTCATCATAAGCCTTCGCTTCTAGAGCTTGACTTAACAAAATTTCTTTCGAGCTCGTCTTCTCTTCGTTGTCTCTGCTCCACTTTATGACTGACGTTGGCTGAAAGTGATCCGGATATCCGAATATTGGCTGCTGGTGCGTTTCCTGCGTATTGGTACATTCATGTCCACGTCCAACATGGTTTCCTGTACCTCACCCCTAGGCTGACCAGCAGGAACATCGTCCGTTGCCTCGGACGATGATGGCAAAGTTTCAGCAAAAACTTTGTTTGTATTGCTGCTTGTTTAGTATTAAATATAAATTAGTAGTATTAAATAAAATTTACTTCAAATAAATCAATTTGAAACCTTCGGTGCCCCTTACAGTTTCAATAATAAGTTTCTAAAAAACTCTATAAATATAAGATTAATTGTACACTTATTTACCTCGATTATATTACACACGTTATTTACCTCGATTGAATTGCTGGGCAAAATCGTATGATGGAACTTCCACAATTAGCCCTGGCATTATTAAGAAAACGACTGGGTCAATTTGGATGTCGCTAATCGCGATTCCTCCGCCGGTGACCATCTGCTGCTGTTTTTTCCTTGTGAACCCTCTTCTCTGCTTGGTTTTTATATTAAGCCAAAGTCTGCATGGTTGATTTCCTTTTGCCGAAAGAAACAAATAAAGTACACGTTTCTTAGCACATTATTAAAAAAAAAGAATTACATTCGTGCAAACAAATTAATTCTGTATTCTATTTTTATTATAAACTTGAATATTTGACCGTACTCACCCTTTCATTAACAATAACACTAGTACTAGCGTTTTTTTTTTATCTTTACGTTTGCTCCGTCGGTGCATTTATTTTCAATTACATCTTTGTAAGAGACCAATATCTGCAGCAATAGCCTTTTATCTCTTTCCGTGTAGTTTTTTTTTCTTGTATTCATTTTCCTACTTTTGTGAAACGCAATACAATCAGCCAAAACAAACGATGCTTACAGCGGTCAGTAAATAATTCGATATGTCAATTAAAAATGTGCCTGAAATTAATGCGCAGTACGTACTGCGCAGGCAGAAATATTGATTCAAAATAAATCTTCGATCTTACGTAATCGTGATTTAATATGGTTTTACGTTTTGTTTATTTAGACGAGCCTAAGAAGTTCAAATTAAATAAGAGTTTTTAATTTTGTAGGATAGAAGACACGAAATATTCACACATAATGACATTTAATGATTACATCTTGATATAAGCGAACGATAGTAAACTATGTGGGTCACACTCCGTCATTGTGATTACGCCATAAGAAAATGCCCAAAAAACACTATAACGATACGCAGAAATGTTGCGCGGAGAGGCCACCTAACGATTAAACTTTTTTTAACACTCTGAAATTCCTACGCTGTGAACTGCTGATTTTACTGCTCATAAAATTTCATGCCGGGCGCTATATATGAATATCGATTCTTAAGGAGTAAACTCCAGAAAATATTAGAAGTAATTACACAGAGAGCAGGAATATTAAAATGGAAAAAAACAGATCTTGAAGAAGACGACGAGAATAGAGGGAATGAATGTGGTAGTGTTATAGGGAGACAGAGAATTTCTTTAATAGTAGGACATCATTGCTTTTTAAATTTAATTGGATTTCATAAGTTCCAAAATTGGAATTAATGATTGTCACAATATTTGAGAAACAAATAATACAAATTATTCGAAAATATGACTAATGATTTAGATTCCGTGTTGACTTAGGCTAAAATTAAATAACTTCATGTAATTTTTTGAAAGAAATATTTTAATGATAAAGTGAATTAATGTGATAACTCCCACATATTGTTATATTTCCCACTTACAGTTGCAGTTTTATTGGCTTTTAGATGCTCTATATAACTATAGCTTAAGCTTATATTGGTAAAGCTTGCTCTTAACGTACATATTTAACAACATATATATATATATATATATATATATATATATATATATATATATTTATAAGATAAAGATACCTTCAATTTTATACTATTTAAATATAATTATTAATATACCACTAAGAACAAATAATGTGATCTATAGAGAGAGGCGAAAATATGAAACTATCTATTCTTTGTAGAAACAACAATATTTTTTATTACTGCAGGAATGTATGTTTAGAAAAGTGACGTAATGTCTTTAAAGGGGAACTACAAATTAGTAGAATTTATAATATTGAGCGAAAGAAATAGGTAATATTTTTGATATTTTTGCAATAAAATATATTAATACTTATTGATTTTTTTGTACTCTCTGTATTAAGTATTTTATAAAAATATCTCTCGACAGAGGCGGATTAAAATGGAAGTTTTTAAAATTCATTATTACATAGAGACATTAATTTCTTACTTAGTGCCATAAAATATGTTAATAATATAGTTATGATATGTTGATTCTAATTTCAGTATAAGTTTGGCCTCTGTAGTGGCACAAGAGAGTATTTTCGATTCCAGAGATGAGAATGGTGATTGGATTTTCACGGTGTGAAATGTTATCAATTATTTTTTTTAAAGTGTTTGTAAATTTATATTATTAAACTTTTAATTACCTTGAGGTGTTCCCAAGAAAACATTCAATAACAAATAAAGGTGTAATATAAATTCCAATACCAATGAGAGTCTTATTCAAATTGGTTCATTAATTTTACATATTACTTTAATAGACCGAAAAAGATTGGTCTGCACTTTACACACTCGGACATAAAACATTTTAAAACACACAATCAAAAACAAGATAGAAGTGTTACATACTTCGAAGTGTGTGGTAAAAACACGTCTCGCCAGTGGGAAACGAATGAATTTTAAAAACGAAACATTTTTAAAATTCATTTGTTCATAATGAATTAACGGATATTTTAAGCAAAATTATACTTTTTACGCTAGTTTTAATTTTTAATAACTCCCCGAATTTATTCCGGACGACATTAAGAAATAAGTTTCATACAAATCTCTTTTTTCGAGATACCGGGACACATTGAGATATTATAATTATTCTTGGACCTTTCCGTAAATTATTTTCATAACGTACATAAAATTTCTCATTGTATTTATACATTGCGTATGAATGATAGAAATACATAAACATTCATTTATTGTTTTAATAAATAAACTCTATTTACACCTGCTAGATTTACATTATTTAATCAGAAAATAACAATAATAAGGAAACTTAAAAAAAAAATACGGTAGTATTCGGTGCCGTGTAAATTATACAAAAAAATATGTTGAATATATTTGGCGTTAATTTTGTAGAAATTCTTTATTCACAATTAAATGAAACTACGTGATGTAGTATTACTTCTACTTTCTTTAAGTTCTTTACCACGACCTAGGTTTCGTTGTATTACAACTTCAGGTGGGCTATTAGCAAGAATTAATGAAAATCTTTGTTAATGGAATCTTTGTTAATAGCCCACCTGAAGACGTTGTGAAACAACGAAACCTAGGTCGTGGTAAAGAACTTAAAGAAAGTAGAAATAACACTACATCACGTAGTTTCATTTAATTGTTAAAACATATGTTATTTTATATATTTTGATAGTATAAAATAACTTATAACGGACTGGTTACCGGACTGTATGCGAACACATGTCACCAATTTTGAATTCTAATCTTTTAGTGTTAATAACATTGCGATGCACAATTCCACCTCCACTCAACATTTTTACGGAGATATTATGTAGTCTTAATACTTACTAACCACTCACCTCGAACTAAAGTAACATAATGGATTCGCGGATATTTTTAATTTTTATTAAGAAAGTTAAATTCTGTGAATTTGTAATATTTGGGGGTACAATAATATTTATTATTTCCATTTAACACAAAAAATAATAATGTATAAACATGGCTATAATTTAACAATTTTAAATAAATAATAGAAAGGAAAAGTTTAAATAAAAACCGTACTTAATTAAATATAACACAAAAGGATTCTGTGTTTCCGAGGAAAACTACGTCCTCGAAACAAGTTATGGTTAATATTGACCAAAATAATTTTAGTTTTAATTGCTTATCAGGCATATTAATCGTTAAAGCTAAAAAATAAAATAAATTGGAGTTATTTGGCTATAACTTAAAATATTGAAGGAAAAGATAATTTTCCCTTGGCGAATAAACTTCGGCGCGTACATAGAGTTTTCAAAATTAAAATAAAGAAAGTGAAGTTAATAATAAAGATAGAATATTGACAGATAATAATAAAGACAAGATATTTTCTTTGTTCCAAGAGGGATGCTTACTTTTAAAGTCTCTAAAATATCTTAATTTGAATTTACAAATTAATGGATCGAGGTAATTGGGATTCCTCGGTTTGTTTGGTAAAGTATTTCCGAAAATATTTCAGTTATCTTATTCTATTATTCTCGGAAAACAAAACATATTTACTAAATAGTTGACGTTTTATCAGTTGTGATACTAAGGAAACTTTTGTCAATTGAGGTACTGAAAAAGTGTGAGGTGTGAGGTACTGAAAAGGTGTTTTGTTAAATATTATAAATGAATAATAAGGTACTTATTAATTATGGTTTTCATTAAATCGGTTACAAGATGGTTTGAAGGACGATATTCATACTAAAACAAATCTCTATAATCAAATATCTTTGTATTTTGTATTTTTGTTTTAATGTTCACATATGTTATTCAAACAATGAACACTTTGGACTTTATCTTCAATCATTTTATTTATTTTTTAAATCGATCTTATAAAAGTAACGAAAAACATATCAATCGTTTATTTTCATATCATTATAATTATTTTTTTAATTTACCTGCTTTAAAGTGTGAAACTTTCATCTCATTAAGATTAAGATGGTAAAGTAAATATGTTTAGAGTACATCCATACCAAACATAATAACTTTATCGATATTTATGCGATTATGACATCAATTGTCCTGCACTAGTGTCGCGTACTGGTGCAACGACGTCGCCAATACCGTTTTTATTTAAAATCCAATAAAATATCTTTTAAAAAACCTACTTTAAAAAAGTAGGTACAAGAAAGTAAACAATAATTAACTCAAAATAGGTACCTATTTTGAGACAATTAATTATTGGCGGCTATTACTATCGTTTCGTTTCTGTGTATTGTTGATAACCAAATTTAAACAAGGAGGGAATTATCTATATATTAGCTTTTGCCCGTGACTTTTTATAATTATGCAACATTCTAAGAATGAACACAATTTAATATTAGGTACAGTGTGAGAATTAGTCACTAAAAATTCTAAAATAAAATATGTTCTAAAAAACCATCCTCAAAACAAGTAGGTACTAAAACGTAAAAAATAAATTAAATTAGATTATGAATTTATTTAAGTTGGTCAAAAATAAGTAATTTTACAAAATTAATCTTTTCTAATCCACAACTAATCTTTGCTAATAGCCCACCTGAAGATGTTGTAATACAACGAAACCTAGGTCGTGGTAAAGAAATCAAAGAAAGTAGAAATAATACTACATCACGTAGTTTCATTTAATTGTGAATAATGAATTTCTACAAAATTAACGCCAAATATATTCAATATTTAAAAATAAGTAACTTAGTTATTTATTGCGAATAAGTAAGTACCTATTTTGAATTAATTATTTTTTTCTTTTAATTACGGTTGATTTACGAACATCCGTTTAGGAGTTCCAATGTTCATCTCCAAAACTTATCATCAGACCTTGACCTGATAAATAGTGTAGTTACGTTGCAAAATAACGACCACCCGTAGCAAATATCTTTAATCATATTTAATTTACTGCATTCGTTAAGGAGTTGCATCGTGCATTTCCAGACCTCATTATTAGATCATCATCATATTTATATGGGACCACCACATAAAGTAGAATTATCGAAATCGGTCGACTCAGTAAATAATTATCGCTGAACATACATATAAAAAAAGATTCAAACGAATTCAGAAACTCCTCCTTTTTTCGAAGGCGGTTAAAAATGGACAATCCTTCATTTTTATTATGGGAAAGTCAAACTCTGTTAGACGTTTCAAACATTTCCTGAATATGCTCGAAATTTCGACGCTGGATATGTCTAGACCATATATGCTATTTATTAATTTTATAAGGCGTTAGAGTGAGATACCTGCAACGTATCAGCTTACATTGCTATATTTCTAGATTTGATTGAATTGTATATAAATATACTTCAATAAAACAAAAATTTGAAAAAGTCTTAATGTATTAGTGGAGTATTTATAGGCACTGCTTTATAAACAATGACCCGTAGCGCAGTAGTAAATCTCTAGCGCCCGTCTAAGAAGCTAAGGGTTCGATTCGTGGTCGGGTGTTTCAGAATCCATAAATTGTTTATCTAATTATGAATTATTTATTATATATTGAGTTTGGCCGAGACTTGTAAAATATATACATATATATATAAATATATATATATATATATATATATATATATATATATATATTATGTGCAGCATAGGTATTAAAAAGAAAATAATATAATAATTGTAACATTATTCTGAAAAACAAAATATCTAAGTTTGTAACTTCGTATAAGTAGTTTAAAAGGTAATATATGTATGCCACTTTTATACGACTTGTATTATCTGAAAAACATTTGGATATATATTAGAAAGGGAAGAAACGCAATGCCCATTTTAATGGTCAATACACCTTGAGACTTAATAATTAAACGATGTCAAAAGACTTCTACTTGAATACTACAATGTCATTAATAAGCCCCGCGGCATGGCTGAAACAAACATTAATGTTGATAAATGATGTAATAGTGAATATTTGGTAATTGACATCGAGTTCTGAGTCTTCAGATGTGGATACTTCTCAGTTATATAGGTGTGATATTCCATATAGAGGCACAGGTTCATTTTGATGCAATTGTTATGATCTATGTGGTGTATTTTTTCTGTGAAATATTAGTGTATACATTAGTATATATTATGTTATTAAAAATTATTTTAATGTTAACAAATTAAGTATGATTTTTTATGATTATTTTGTAATAATTTAATTTTCTGTATCTTAACTAAAGTTTAATTAAATTAGTATTTCTGAGATATTGAGAAAGTGAAGAACTGTTTATTAGTGTGCTAGAAGAGTATATATTACATTGATTAAGGTTTGTCAAGCATGATAAACAAGTATAGATTTGGCTACCGACAACTTTTTAAATACGCCACTTCTTAAGACTATCAATTTCAAGCCTGGATAAAGTATGCGACGAATTTTGTTGGTATTATTATAAGTTTGTTATATAACAGTTTTATTTATAAATTGTTCGAGACACTTCATCTTACTTATTTAAATTTCTCTTAAATATAAAATTTATCCTATATAATCTAAGTTACGTGTGTGTATAATGTAATTTTGCATATTAATAAAAAAATGCAAAATCGATATGAAAAATGCAAATACTAATTAAATCTGTTTTTAAGTTACTAACGTGAATGTAAGAAATGAAGTTTTATAATACTTGAACTGTCAAATCGGTTTGTTTACAAAGATTCTCCTTTCAAATGGAATGGAGTATAATTAGTTGTATTATTTGTGAAGCATATTTTTATTGCTTTTGTTGTAATATTTTTATTTGTAAGCTTCTTTGATTAATGTACCTAGTCATGAAGTTTATGAGCTATTTAGAATTGAAACGAAAGATTTTTAATGAAAGAAAGAAGTTGGTCGGTTGGTGTGGTGTCCACATGAGATGAAGAAGCGGCTACAATTGTCCATGTACAGAAATGACGCATTTGGCGATCTTGTTGATATTTTCAGAGTAGGCTGTCCACTAAATGGGAATTCTCCAAGATCAAACAGAGATTTCAAAATCGCAGGACAGGTAAAGATATGGTCCGGGTTGAGGGGGACCCCACAGTTATTACAGGGGCGATAGGTTCTAGTACCATCAGGATGGATTTTCATGACTTGTAAGCGCCTAGTTCTAAGTCTTGTGATGGTCTTGGTGAGCACACGATTTGCGTTGATTTTACATATCTAATCGTCTTTTCCGATGACCTTTTCTCGTAAACAGTACCTTGCATAAGTATTTACATCGTCAAGGGTTCATTATTATTAAAATCGCTAAGATAACCAGCTTCTTTTGCAAACTTACCAGCTGCCTCATTTCCCGGCATTCCAATATTTGCCGGCATTCATTGTAAAATGCATATTTTATTTCTTGATTTGTCAATTTGTTCCAGATGACGATGGATTTCTTGGGTGGGTGCAGACTGACTTCTATTTATTGCCTCTAAAGCTGCAATGGAGTCGCAGAATATAACTAGTCCATTTGCCATGTTTGTTTAATTTAGACGGAGATACTTTTTAATGCCTTTAGGATTGCCTTCAATTCACTAGTGAAATTTGAGGCAATACTGCCTGTGCTAATTTTTAATTCCTCCGTAAAGCCGTTTGGGAATACCGAATGTACGCCGACACCCCCATTCTGAATAGTTTTATCAGCAGACCCGTCAGTGTAGTAGTGTAAGTTTCTTGCTTTAATTGACTCGATTGTCTCCAAACATTTTGCCAGGACATGACAACAATAGCGTCCTTTTTTGTAGTGTTTTCAGGAATAGTCGAGGAGAAGAAAGGTTCTTCAAGAACTATTAGATTGTCATCAAGAACTATTAGATTGTCATGTTGAGAGTCGTATTTCATGGTAGATGATCTCTTAAGTCTCTTTCCTGACCAATTAAATAAAGTTCTTTGTGAAATGTGATCAGTAGAGTGACTTTTGGCTTTGTTGATAAAGTTAATGGTATGGTACTTTCTTCGATTTTCAAGAGAAACAAGGCCACACTCCCACACCACCTTTTTTTTGTTTGTAAAGGAAACAGCGCCTCGATCATTTTTGCTTCACTGGCCTGGACACTGTCTACGTAGAGTCTTGGGACATGCGCCCCAATCAGATTGAAATTCAGTTTTAGGTCTTGGAACCAGGACCTATAGGGCGGCTGGGCGGACGGGTGGACGGGCGGATGGGCGGCGGGCGGGCGGGCGTACGGATTTCGGGAGGGTTTCGGACGGGCGGGCGGAACGAACAATTTTCGGTTTGTCTGTTTTTAATTTTGTTTTGTGAAGTAGGGTTAGCTTTGTCGAAATTTGTCTTAATGGAAAATAGTTAAAAATTGTCATTAAGTGAAGACAAATTAAACTCGAAAAAAATTCGATGATAGTTTCGAGTATACTTCTTCTATCGCTACGAGCCTGATAAACGTCCAGCTCGCGAATCCTTACAGTGTCACCGATTTTGATATATATCTATATGTATATTTATATATATATATATATATATAATTATATATATATATATATATATATATATATATATATATATATATATATATATATATATAATTTACATAAAATGATTTGATCAGTTTGTTTCTATAAATTACTAAAAACCACAATCCTAACCAACTAATATTTTTTTCTGCTCTCCACTTTTGGTTCTGATAAACTAATTTCATTTATGGGTATTGTTCTATTAGAGTTGCATCTGAAGTGGTTACTGATTCTTAATGCTGTATTGTGCCACTTTCGTCAACATCTTGACATTTATAAGTTGTCGTTTGAATCTGCATCTGAAATAGTGTCTTTGTTTTTGATGGTCTCTATTTTATTCTGATAATTGAAAAGTTTCTCTGGATTGATAGAGTTAATGCTTCTTGAGATTTAGGAGAACTTTTTACTCCAACTTTTAACTTCGTCCTAACAAAAGTGTCAAACGGAATACACTGTTGGGCAATGTGATGAGCTATATTCTTCATTAACTGAACGAAACTGAATGCTTCTGACCATTTATAAGTATAGTTATGTTAAAATCATGTACTAAGCATGTTCTCTATATCTTGGTTTTGCTCATTCTGCTTACCCTGGACTCTGATAGTGCCTTGCTTTTCCATGTACAATATTTAACTCGGCCCACGTTTTAAAGTTTCCGAATAATTTGTTTGGCAAATTCCCTGATATTATTACGTTGAAGAATACTCGGTGAAAATTGTAAAAATATTAAGTAGTATATACCCAAATTAATCAGCTCTTTTGCACGAAGTGAACGAATTTAGTAAAATTATCTTGATAAACGAGCATAATTTTATACAAATTAAATCCTTTGAACTTAATGTCAATTAAATCGGCTTGACTCGGCGTTCATACCACTATTCAAATTAGGTCTCATATAAATTGCAATAAATGACACCCGTTTCTTTCGTAATATTTTTATATCTAAAACTAGCTTTTCGCCCTCGGCTTCGCTCGCGTAGATGATTCGTTTTCTAAACTTCAGTCAAATTTTTAATCAACTTCAAGAAATAGGTTATAAATTCGACCTAAATGTATTTAATATTATTAAATATATTAGTCTTTTAAGGCTTCTAAACAAATACACAAAATTTAAAAAAATTATGAATATTTATCAATATTTTTTTTCACTTATTTCTCAGAAAATACTAATCAGACTAAAATTATTCTCTTTTTATCGGCATAAGTATTTTTCAACTTAGAGAATAGTGAAAATTTTATAAAAATCGGTTTTGTAGTTTAATTTATAAAATAAAAAGTCGGCTTCATTTTTATTAAATTACTACTACCTTGTATGCTGTTAATACTATTGTTTATTTATATATCAACAAACTTTACACTGTCTACATAGATTATGCAAATAAAGCAGCAGAGAGGAAGTTAGAATTTAATACAGCACATCCTTGTATACCACATTGGTGGTTGTACAGTATGGTGCTAAAATCATGTGAGATGCAATCCTCCCCTAAGTTAATGCTTACCACATTTTATTACTGGCCCTAAGATTTATTAATAGACGTTGCAGAATAGACGCTAAGGGGAAATTGTAGTCTTGATTTTAAAAACATAATAATAGGGTATAAGCGGTATGAAAACCGATCACCCCTCTCCCCTTCTCCCCGAGTACAGCTAGTGAACACAGTGGCACATAACAATTTACGATAGAAATATTTTTCCCGTATAAACTTAGCTAACAATTTTCATCCAATTATAGATTGAATGTCATAAAATTATTAAATACTTGTTACATTATTTGTATTGAAAATATTAATATTAAATTTTAAGTAAAAATTACCATAATAATTTTCTTCCCATTCAAATGTAGCAACCACTTTTTACTCCCTTAGCGGCTGAATATCGGAATTTGCTTAAATGCTTGTTAAATTTTTTGTATTATTAAAAATTAGCCACTCCTTTTCACCCACTTAGGGGTTGACTATAGAAATATGTATAACAATAATACTTGTTTCATTTTTGTATAACAATAAAAAAATTTTGCCCATACAAATTTAGCCATCTCTTTTCAACCAACAATACATTTTTAACTAAAAATTACCATAACAATTGGTTCTCATACAAATTACGCACCGCTTTTCATCCCCTTAGGGTTTTAATCTGGGAAAATGCTTAATACTTCTTTCATTATTTGTATTGAAAAGCATTAATACAACTTTTTAAGTAAAAATTTCCATAATGTATTTTTTCCCATACAAATTTGGCCATCCTTTTTCACTCCCTAGGGGTTGAATTTCGAAAAACTCTATAGCATATGTTACATTATTTGTATTGAAGAGAATTAGTACTAAGTTTCAAGTTATAATTGCCACAAAAATATTTTTTCCCACAAATTTAGTAACCCCTTTTCACCCCCTTAGAGGTTGTATCTCAGAAAATCCTGAAACACGGGTGAAATTATTTTTGTTAAAGAGCATGAAATAAATAGTAATAACAAAGACGTGTTTGTAAAGGATATAAGTCATGTAAAAGTAAACATCGAAGCACCCTACAAGAAAAAAGAAGTGTTACAATGCAAACGTAGTCAGAGATTTGGACATTCAAAAAATCAGTGTTTTAGACCTTTCCGCTGTGTCAAATGCGGGAATGACCATTCAACTGCATCTTGCGTGAAGCCCCGAGAAGAAGAAGCCACATGTGCAAACTGCCAAGGCAAACACCCTGCCAGCTATAAAGGCTGCGACAAATATAAGCAGTATAAAGAAAAAATATTAAAACTTAAATCGACCACGCAACAACCCAAACTACAGGTAAACAAAACAGCACTCACACATCCGAACACTAATTATATTACCAAGATTACCAAGCCTGCGTCCCATCCAAGGAACACTTACGCCGATGCATTAAAAAGCCAACGAGACAACGCTAAACCTACTGACTCCACTGTGGATAGCTCACAAGACAACATGAAGAAATTGTTAGATACAATGTTTGACAGATTCCAATCCATCATGAAAGACATAATGGACAATATGATCGAACAGATGATCAAATTAATAATACGCCTGGTTCCACAGAGGGACTAAACATCCGTATCATGATCTGGAACGCCAACGGGTTAACTGCTAGAAGATAGGAACTGGAGATATTCATGCATGCCGAAAATATAGATATTGCCCTAATATCAGAGACAAGGCTCACTCAACGCTCGCATGTTAACATAAAAAACTACATAGTCTACAGAACCGACCACCCTTCTGGAAATTCCCACGGTGGGACCGCAGTGATATTAAAGAATAACATTAAACATTACACGCTAGTACCCTACAAGACACAAAAAATCCAGGCAACATCAATTAAACTACTACATAAGAATGGGGAAACAGTAGTCGCTGTGGTTTACTGCCCACCGCGACATTCTGTGGGAGTTGAAGAATTTAAACAATTCTTTGGTCAACTGAGTCCTGTATTTATTTGTGGAGGCGATTGGAACTCCAAGCATACATTTTGGGGATCAAGACTGATTAATCCACGTGGGAGACAACTATATAACGCCACAAAAAATCTTAATCTTGAATGTATCTCTCATGGTGAACCTACATACTGGCCCACCGATCCTAACAAGATACCGGATTTGCTTGATTTCTACATAACAAGAAACGTAGGTCGTAACTACCTAAAGATTGAACAAAGTGAGGATTTGTCGTCGGACCATACACCAGTGATCCTAAACTTGTACAAACAAATCGTTCCAATTGAGTCACCAGATTATGTTTATAACAAAAATACGAACTGGGACTTATACCGTGAGATCATCACTAATAGTACAGATTTAAACGTTCGACTGAAGACGGGTGACGACCTAGAAATTAATATTGAAAATTTCAACTGCTTAATACACACAGCTGCTTCCACTTCCACGCCCAAATGCAGAAACAGAACACCGAGGGTCAAGCAGAAGGAATACCCAAAAGAAGTAATTGAGAAAGTGCGGGAACGGCGTAAACTGAGAAGAGAGTGGCACAGAACCAGGTATCCTTCAGATAAAACAAGACTTAACAGAGCTACGGAACAGCTGAAAGACATGATCAAAGAACACGAGAATCTCTGTCTGCAAAACTATCTGACTCACCCCACTGCAGAAAGGAGTCAAACTATTCGTTGTGGCGCGCCACCAGAAACTTCAAGCTACCTAAGAATCGTATACCACCTTTGAGAGGACGGAATAGAACTTGGGCAAGATCCGACTCCGAAAAAGCGACTGCATTTGCTGAACACCTATATACAGTTTTCACACCTCTGGATAGTAACGACCGGAACGAGGATGAGAAAAGAATATCTTACCTTCAGTCACCAATCCAACTATGCTTTCCTTTAAAACCCGTGAGCCAGATTGAAATAGCAAGAGAGATCAAAGCCCTCCCGAAAAAGAAGTCCCCCGGATATGATCTGTTGGACTCTGTTCTGCTAAACAATCTTCCAAAAAAGGGCATGATGTTCTTGGTAGCAATATTTAACGCATGTTTAAGACTCTCCCACTATCCATCCCAATGGAAACTCGCTCAAGTGATCATGATTCCCAAGCCTGGTAAACTACCAGAGGAAGTCTCATCCTATAGACCGATTAGTCTTCTCCCTCTGCTGGGAAAATCTTGAACAGAATGCGTCCACATTTGGATGCCATTCTGCCCGGTCATCAATTTGGCTTTAGGCAAAAACACTCCACCATAGAGCAGGTACATCGGCTTATAGATACCATTAACCACACCTTGGAGTCCAAGAAATACTGCTCGGCTGTTTTTCTGGACATAAGCCAAGCCTTCGATCGAGTCTGGCACGATGGACTGCTTTACAAGATTAAAAAATACTTGCCACATTCCTTCTTCCTCATCTTGAAGAGCTATCTGAATACAAGATGTTTCGAAGTCAAAGTCAACAAAATAACTTCAGATTTGCACGAAATTTGCACGAATACCTCAGGGTAGCATCCTGGGACCAGTGCTGTACCTTATATTCACAGCTGATATTCCAACAGATGACAATACTTTCATTGCCACATATGCTGATGACACAGCCATATTGTCAGTAAATGCAAATCCAGATACTGCATCATTAAATCTGCAGAAGCACATAACTGAAATCGAAGACTGGATGAAGACCTGGAGAATAAAATCAAATCAAGGCAAATCTGCACATGTTACCTTTACCCTAAGGAAAGGCAACTGTCCCCCAATTACGTTAAATGGAGAACAAATCCCACATGCTGATACTGCCAAATACTTGGGCATGCACCTGGACAGAAGATTGACATGGCAGAAACATATCTGGAGCAAAAGGAAATATCTAGACTCAAAGCTTAGAGCAATGCACTGGTTGATTGGAGGGAAGTCCCAACTTACAAACGAAAGTAAAATCGTAATCTATAAAACTGTATTAAAGCCGCTTTGGACATACGGAATTGAACTCTGGGGAACAGCAAGTAATAGTAACATTGAGATCCTAGAAAGGTTTCAATCCAAAGCTATCAGATCTATGTTCAATATACCAAAATGCATCCATAATAATTACATTATGCAAGATCTGAGGCTGAAAACTGTTAAACAGGAAATTGTCATACGCAGTGAAAACTATCAGCAAAAACTAGCCAAACATGTGAATACTCTGGCTTCTAAATTATCGGGATCCGGAAACACCCAACATACAAGACTGAGGAGAAATAGTGTTCCAAGCCTTATAAACAGATTCCCAAAGGAATAGTGGGAAAGGCCAATGGGCTTTTCCCACTAAAAATAAGTCAGAAGCAGACACTGGTCAGAGAAAAGAGCAGCTAATTGTCAATGACAGATTGCTGTGTTGAGCAGGATATAAAAAAAAAAAAGAGCATGAACACACAGTTTTAAGTAAAAATTAACATAAAAAAATTTTTTTACATACAAATTTAGTAACACATTTTTACCCCGTTGGAGGATGAATTTCTAAAAACTCCTTCTTAAACGATGCCTCCATTATAAATTAACACCTTTTCCAAATTCATTTTTATCATTAGCGGTTTGGTCTGGGCGTTGAAATGTCAATCGGGACATTGCCTTTTATATATATAGATTTAATTTCTTCTCCATCTGATTTCTTCCACCGTGTCCAGTTGCTGGGTGTCTTATAAAATGTGAAATAATTCTTTTTTGTTTACACTATATTTAAACATGTAATTTTTTTCAACTGGAATAATAATTTTTCCTGTTTCTCTAACATTCATAACATCAAATCTTTGCAAGCGCTGATAATTTTCTGGTTTCTTATTTTACACTTTACATTTATAAAACTTTACCTTATTAATCATCTCTGTGTAACTTGTGTTTGTGAAAAACTGAATATTCTGACCTTTTAATGATACTAAACCATTTATTCATTCATTGAATCGATGATGCATATTAATTTTATTTACCCGCTAAACAAGATATTTTAACACTAATAATTGTCCGCCCTATCAGATTCGAAACATAAACAATAAATTGCTGTTTTTTACAGGGAGGGAAATGCGGGCTCTAATTTGTCAGCGAATGTTACATGTTTGTTCCTGTGTCACACACTGCATTTCCTATTAAAAATACCTAAAATAATCCTACTGTGCGATTGTCCCTGAGTAATTTTATTAATCATATTGTTATAAATGTTTAGTGTATTAATGTTATGACAGTTGTAGAATTGTTGTCAATGTACATAGTCTTCTTGTCATCTTGTCATTATTCATATTGCTTGGGCATTTTAAATAATGCACTCATTAATCATTTGGTCCATGACCTAGTCATAAATAGTCTTTGTATTCCAAATGCGTACAGGTGTAATCTCAGCTTCTCACTTAGGTATTTATTACTGTATAAATATTATAAAGAATGTATTTGGAGATTATCAGAGGCAGGAAAATAATGAGATTTATGTCAAAAAATTATGATCAAACATTAATGATACTTTTAGTTTGGACATAGTGATTGAATTGATGACGATCGTCATATCATATGAGCAGAATTCCATTATATTTGCTTAAAATTCATATGCACAGTAATAGATAATTATAATATAGGTAAAGAATATTAACTACTACTGCATAAGGCTGTTGTCAGACCGCAAAACACTTTATTTGTTTTTTGTAAAAACAGCGTTTGTATTACAGGTGTATCTCTGGAACTATTGTCCAGATAAAAAAGTATCTCACACCAATAGATAGCATCATGTATAATAAATTACGCTTTGTTATGTTAAAACGCTATAAGACCTCATACCACATTTTGATATGTGACAGCAAAAGGGTGGAAGTTGTTGTATGTTTGTAGCGGTTATGTACAAACAGATGCATGCTAAATATTATTAAATTATGCCTACTGGTGTCTGTGAATCCCAAAAAGTAAAAATAAAAAGTTATTTGAATTTAGTATTACCAAATGAAATATGCGTCCATATGTTCATACTTCTATATCAAATAAGGACCTGAGTGGAAAAATGACTATAAACCTATCTACAGATTGACTTTTAACAATGTAAGTTAAAAACAACAATGGTTGTTTTTTTCGTCGAGGGTATAAAAAAGTCTTTCTAATTTATTTTCACAATCTAGGATTTTGATTAATACAGATTTGGTTTGGTTTTCCATATTTTTTGTTTGTATTTTCTGTAATCGTATTACTCTTCCCTTTATTTCTTATACCTCATCTGCAACTTTAATCTTTTGACTGTTACGTTTAATAATAATTGCAATCTTCTTTCACAACTGACATGACGAAAATCAGTACCGGCCAACTAAATATGCCCTTGAAATAAATATCAAAATAGATAGGTGAAAATTAAATTTTGACGTTCACTTTAGAACTAGATCCACAATTAAAAACAAAATACATTTTGTAATGCGGTATGTTAAAGAAAAAACAATTACAGAAATTTTTATTAGTTCACAATCGCTTAGTTATAGGCGATTGTGAACAAATAACAATTTCATGATAAATGATAAAAATACTCATGATAAAAATACCTTGCATAATTTTATTTAATTTGAAACTACATAATAATGTTGTAGTTTCAAATTAAATAAAATTATTTGAGGTATTTTTATTATGATTATAGTCACTTGTTTGGTTTAATTAATTTTTTATTGTCAGTCACCTTAAAGAAATATAGTTTTAGAACAATAAAACCTGGATTTTTATTCCTTTACATTGCGCCATATTAAAAGTAACTATTTATTGAATAGTTTTACCTGTCAATACATCTATGTTGACAATATTTTCTTGATTCCTCCAATAAGGTTGGTTTTACAAAAAAAGAGTACAGTTGTAATATTAACATTATCCAATTATTTTCTTATTTTTTTGTGCATAAAATGTAACCCATCAATACTAGTTTGTCTTGTTTACATAATTGGATGTTGGGCTTTAGTGAAAAAAAGAGAAAAGACATTGATAGCTATGGCTTTTAATCTTAGTACAATAATATAATTAGTAGCTCACTCTCTTTCTGATATGAGCACAACATAAAAGCGCTCTATCTAACAATCATTTTATCTCAACATATTTTGTGTATGCTAATGCTAATAATTGATTTGTGAATAATGTAGATAAATCTCACTTCAAGTAATGTTTTTTCAAAAGAAACACTCTTAATTTTGCTAAAATTGCGATTATGGCAAAAATTTCACATTTAGTGACACAATGTTAATTTTAAGATCACAAGTAAACCTCTAGTCTCACAGATTTTACGACAGTGCCTTTTTTTAAATTTATAAATTTTTGAAACTAGAAAAAATCAACATAAAGTTTTAAACGATAGTAGAACCTAAAAATTAACACAAAAACTGCTCATTGTATGCTTGCTATGTCATTACTCCACTTCTATACAAATTTCATGTAATTTTGGGGAATAGTTTTTGAACAAAATTAATTTGTGTGACTGAAGTAAAATTTTTCCAAAAAGTACAAATAAAATCTTAATTTATATACTATTGATTATTGTGGAACTAAAATTTTCTTTAAATGAGTTATCACAATATTCCTCTATCTAAAATAATTTTTGGTCCACTATAAATGTCTGTATATCGAAGAAATTCAATGTATGCAAAAGTAACTGCTTAAAAGACATTTGAATAGTAAACGTTGTGCTCTTCACCTTTTCTTCATCAAAATTGGCACAGTTCTTCACTAATGAATTAATTTTTCTGCTAATGTCATAAATGTTTTAGTATAACAATGTTATGACAGTTGTAGATTTGTTATCAATGTACTTAGTATATTTTCAATACGCATACACGTTTTTTGTTTGTATACAACAAGTTTAAATAACAGTAATTTATTTCTTTCCTTTCCTTTTTACATAATAAAAATTGATATATTTATCTCCGACCTTCATTGTTTTTCCGAAGACGATAGAACAACAGATTTCAAATCTAAGCATTTTAAAAAGCCCCAGTAGTCCGACTTGTACAGTTAGCCAAGTACTATTGAATGCCAAAATGTAAATACTTTTCTAGGCATTTATTTATTCAATTTATATTTTTCAAATTAGTAATAAATGCATAGAGAACTTTCTTTGTTACAAAACACTGTTTCATCGGAACGTAGAAATTGTACATAGACTATTATGTTACTTGCTCTAACTTCAATGTATTTTTGTACGTAATTACCATTAAAGCAATTGAAAAAATATTAAGTATAGTAGTTCATAAGAAGTTACTTAATTTTTTCATTTTTCTTTTTAAAAATCACAACCAATATGACACTAAATACTGTTCCAGGTCTCATAATAAAAATTGCAAATCAGTTGCATTCAATCTGACTGGTTATTGTCTTTTGGAAGAAAATTTATAAAGGTGGACTGTAAAAGAACAATAACAAATAAAATTCTATACAAACATTAATTCTCCATATTCTGTGTATGGAAATTATTGGATTAAAATATAAGTTGATAAATACATTATAAACAATAATTTATTAATCATATTATAAATATTAAACTTTATAAGGTGATACAGAAGCTTAAGTTTGAAAGCATGTTTACGATTTTATAGGTTTTAACCGGTACACCTATTTATATATACCTGGAGCTAATACAGTGACATGCAACATATATGTAAATGTATGATTTGTTTATTAGTTGATTGTATGTAATGTTTAAATTCATTTAAATATAGAGTAAAACAAACGAATTGTAACTAAAATATTTTTTTTTATTTAATTTACTAAAGTAAGAACACATTTTTACAGAATGTTAATTAACTAAAATATATCATCAACTATCTACAATTGTACACTATGTCAAACTTAATAATAGCCATTTTTCATTAATTTGTAGTAATTATTTACAAATATTGAAACATATATGTATATATATATATATATATATATATATATATATATATATATGTATATATATCTATACATATATGTATATATATATATATATATATATATTTATATATATATAAATATGTACACATATATGTATATATATATTTAGAACTGCGAATTAACAATTTTAAATTTAATAAAATAATAATTAATACTTATTGTAACATCTAATTAAAAATAATATTTACATCTTTTATCATTCAACATGTAGATTTATTTAACAAACAGGTCAATAAAGTATATAAAAAAAATTATATGTGCATATTATTTATTCATAACATTGCATTTTATGCAAATATTTGTGCGTAGTTTTAAAATAAATATTGAAATGTCAATTTCAACTATTATGAATATACAAATATACAGGTTTTGGGTAAACAGTATAGCAAGAATTTTTCAGAATATAGTCTATAAGATTTTTCGATTTGGGTCTTTAAATATGAGAAACAATTTATTTTTCAATAACAAAACATTTTTTATTTGCAATCAAAATTATATTACAATATATCATTATAATAAACAGAACCTCCCTGCAAAAAAAATAAGAAAAGCACTGAATTATCACTAAAATTTAGTTTTCTTTCTGCGAAATTATACTTATATCATTCAATGTTTGTAGTCGAATAAGATGTTCACTGTGAACTTTGAAGCGATTAACCCTTGTGTTAACATTGAAATAGTGTATCTTAAGAATGGGATAAGATACAAAAAAAATTTATTGATTATGACCATCTTATTTTGTACTCAAGAACCGTAGAAGCTGGCTTGCTTTACAATTTAACAACACCTGTGTATATTTTTATATACATATATATATATATATATATACATACATATATATATATATATATATATATATATATATATATTTATTTATTTATTTATATATATCACAACTTCTATTTTAATACTTACCTTTTACAATACTTTTTCATAAGCAATATTTTAGATCAAAATCATTCTATAACGATTAATAGGAATTTAAATTCGAAAAGAAAAGTTATGTAGACATCATACTTTTTGAAACTAATTCGTGATAGTTAAAATCTAATAATATCTGAGGAAATAGTATATAAAAATATGCAAATAACTGAATAATAAAATTAATTAATTCATTCATATTCATCAACACACCTCACTATTTATTCAAGTCGGAAACGTTTTACTATAATAAGAAAATAATACACAATTTCAGTGAAATATGTAAAATGACTTCAGGAATAATATAAACGTCATTAAAACATTGTGTAATAAAAAAAACATTGCAGCAAAATTATTTACTTTAGATTCATATTTTTACCCGTATATAAGCTTTTTGCATACTTTTTAATATATTAATATTTTTATAGCCTTCCCAATATCTATGAATCACTAAAGCCAGTCTTGTGTAAATATGCTTTTAAAAAGATGTTTCAAACTTTTCTGGAAGACAACAATAACTATTCCTCTAATAAAATTACAATTTATTTTTCCGATAAGTGTAAGACAATTGTTATCACGATTTATATTTATTTATATATACTATTTAAGGTAAATTTATGATAAATATATTAAATAGGTAGAGATTAACAGAAGAAAATTACATAGTTTTAAAAAAAATTGTATAAAAATTATTTTGTATAAAGCTCCATTGGTAATATTATAATGGTAACATTGATTAAAAAAAAATAAAAAGTTAGATATATTCTTGTATTAAAAAGTTACATTAAATATTTCCAAATTTTATTGAATAGTTATAAAAAGGTAAAAGATGTATTTATGTTCTCAATTTCATTTAAAAGGTTTTTGCTGGTTCAATTTATTCTGCATTTTTAACAATTTATCTTAGTTAATGAGTCCGTTGCAAATATACAGTGAAAAATTTTAATATTTATGCCAGGAATTTTTAATAACTTAAATGGTAAATACAAAAAATCGATTTTTATTTTAATGCATATAATATTGATCTTTTTTCTGCCATTATTTATTAAATGATGGAATGTCACGTGGCTTGGATTATAAAGAATAAAATTGTTTAATTTGGTTTATATATAGTATGTAAATAATATAAATAATTTATAGAGGTAAATTTTGAATAGTGCCCGAACATATAGAACTATGTACAATTCTTCAGAGACTTTAGAGAAATTATATTTATTTAAAGTTAGATATGAAATTTAATTTTAATTATTTGACACAATTTTAATTATTTGACACAATTTTAATTATTTGATACTGCAAACTTGACCTTATTTATTATTTGAATTATATATAATTGAGAGCCTTTAATTTGTTCAGTAACTTCATATGCACTATTCAAATAGTTTGTTTCATAATATTTTCCTGAATGGTAAATTATCAGATTAAACTTCCGTCAAAGAAGTGACACCGCGAATGATAAAAATATTTATACAATTTTACTTATCTGATGGATCAACCGTAATGGTATTATGTTCTAATTCAATTCTTGAAATGAAAATGAAATTAAAACTTATAAAAAATATAATACTATTTTTAAATATTCTATGGGGTTTAATCTAATATTTCTTTTTATTTTTACATGTATATATATATATATATATATATATATATATATATATATATATATATATATATATACATGTATATGTATATATATATATTAGATTATGCAAGCTGTGATTTTTTCCATGGATGAGTAAAATTTTTTCTTTCATTATTGAGGTTTAGTATTTTTATTTTGTGGAATTTTATGTTTTTAAAAAGTGATATTAGTTATAGTTTAATGACACATAAATATTTGATATTTGGAGATAAGATTGAAATAATGAGAAACATTTAAAATTCGGCTCTTACATATTTGATAACCTGGTGGATATCGAGATCCGGTCTAAATAGTCGCTGCAGAATTTATTCGAGCATTACTAACTTACTACTTGAAGTAATGTAGACAATTAAAAAAAAATATAAGTAATTATAAATATATTTTAGTATAAATGGTATTGTCGAGATTTTATTAATATTACTATAACAAAGTTTTTCTTATTATCAATAGATTTGACCCGCAACTTTGGTAACTATTGATATTTAATTGCGTATAAAAACCATCGAAAGTTATTTTTGAACAGATAACAATATAAAATATAGATAAATTTCCTCTTTTTAAAATAATTAATTTGTAAAATTTTAAAAGAACTTAATTGATGTTAAAATGGAAAGCAATTATAAATAACCTGAAGAGTCTTTCCAGTTTACTTTTTTTTAAATACTAACAATTTTTCTGGCGATATCAATTAAATAATGTGTTGAACTACCAGGACCTTTTAAATTGATATGTATAAAAAAATTGATATTTCCATGGCTCTTTTAATGGTCGCAAATTCTCATAGCCTATAATGCTAATAAGCACCCATTTTTTCAGTCCCACCCATTTGTTTACATCTAAAAGTCTTAAATTTTGTTTTATAAATGAAATGCTAAATGTAGTCAAAATAAATATTATTTAAATTGGCTGTATAAATTTCAAGTTTTTCTTGGTAACATAATAAAGTTTACATAAGATTTTTAATATAATTTGTAAACATATGTATTGTAAAGTTGTAAAAAGAAGAGATTTTATGCCGATAAAATAGTTTACATTATTGTCATGTAAGTTAATAGTACTGAAAACAGATTCATATAATACGGAATGTGTTTTAATTATTAGAAATGTTGTTTTAAACTAATTAATGTAACAGGATCATTGAAAGCTAAGAGGTTTCCCTATTTTTTAATAAATATATTTTACTATTGTCACTCTGATATTCTATCTATATTACTGGCCATAATTGAATTTTATTTCTAGTGTGATGTAAGTAAATGATTCTTTAATGCTACATGAGCTATATAAGTCCAGCCTCAGTCAAGCCACTAAAGAGAGTTATTTTGTTTTTGTATAATTTTGAATATAGGTATAATTAACTTTTAATTATGTGTGTAAGTTTAATTTTCCTATTCAAAATTTCTGTCATAGGTTCATTAGAGTTTAGTGTCCAAAATTTTGTATTGCTATAGCCAAATATTATTGTAATAATGGTAAATAACCTTAAAATCAAAGGATTATAGACCTCGTGGCTCTCACTTTTACAACAAACATGTCAATTTAAAAAATATATTTTATTAAAATTTATTACGACAAAATAATTGCTTTTCTTGTGGCTTGACATATAGTTAAAATTGAAATTGATAAATCAATTTTAAGACAAATCCTAATTTAGCACTAAGTAAACAATGCAATCGGATGTGGAATACATTGGAAAATTTTTGAGAGGTTTTGGATGAGGAATCAGTTTGTTTTGGATATGATAAAAAAATTTCCATTTTCCAATAATAGTTACATAAGTACTGTAATTATTTTACTGTTTTGCAAATATTAGGCAAAGTGCTTTCATGTATAACATATTGAGATTGACTTATTGATAACAACTTCTTATTTATTTATAATTTGTTATGCATCATGTCTAATGTTTGCAGCTAATTTGGTCATACAAATTAAACAAATTATGTCAAAATAGATTTCTGTTTTTATAATTTCATATCATTTAAGACTGTGCAAGATTACAAAATTGTTAAAATTAATGCCTATAATTAATTATTTTAAAAACCGTGTAAGAAATCAAAATGAAATGAAACTAATTTTAGAAGCAGAAAAGAGATATTCAATAAAATTATAAAGAGTTATGCTGGGAATGGCCATGTTGACATTTTGTTAAAGTATACATAATTATCTGTACAGAGATCGTCCGTTTACACCACTTACTCGTAAAAATCTACATTTTAATAAAATTGTACCTTTACTTAAATTATTTATTAGCATCAGGAACAACAAAATTTTTCAGATAAAACATTTATGTGTAAAGTAAAAACTGCATATAGGTATGACAAAATATTGTCGTGCACTTTGCGTAATATTTTCAAACACCATACAATTAACAATTGAATATACACATGTCGTCATTTATATTTTTGTTAAAATCTTTGGTGCATATTGTTTACGAAATATACGAAAGAATATCAACAACATCTTGAACACATTTGTTTTAAAACTTCTATTAACATAACTCTGAGATTATTGCATAGCGGACTCCATAGATGCAGGGTTCGGTACTGACCCGATCGCTCGACACGTTCGGAATGCAAATGGAAGACATATTATGCGTGAATAGAATCTACGAGTATTAAATCAATTTACTTAACATACATTGGAATAACGGACCTTCCTTTCTCACTTTGTCGTCGAGCAAGTAGGACTCGAATCTGCAGTAGCTGATCACCGAAGTGATTGGTGTAATTGATTAATATAGTAGGAGGTAGTTATAATGGTGTAATGCAGTTCGAACCATGCATCTATTATACCGCTGGTATCTAATATACTAACAAAATATCGGTGGAAATATTTCTTCTCGTTATAATCTACTTCACAAAACGACTCTCAAATAAATACTATCGCTGTTACTATTGGTCCCCATATATAATTTTTAAACAAATTATATCAATTGTGGAAACCCAGTTTCTACAAATATTACATTATATTTGTCCATAAATCTTTACATTAGCTATGTACAAATGAAGGAATATTACAACATCCGTCACACCAAAAGGCACTGATTGAGTCTCCAATAGTTTATCACCAAACGCAATCACAAAGTTCAAAACGATTCAAAATTAATGACCGATTCTCTGCACAGTTTTTAAGTTATAATTTTGTTTTCGGTCAAGATTTTTTTGCTTAATACTAAAAATGTCTACCGTGCATCAAATGACTCGGTGTCATTCGTGTAAGTTCTTACTCAGAAGTAAGTTGTTATGAGGTCCAGAAAGATGTCTGATGAGCTCTGGTAATGCCTCAAAGGACAACTGACAAAAGCAACAGTTGAACCTGCCGGGCTGATTTGTTCTCCCATCGTTTTCACTAGATGATATCACATTTCTATGAACCGAACATAAATGTTTTAAGAGGTGAGCTTTCTGTTTAAACATGGCTACACACAATCGACAGGCAAATGGCTTTTCACCAGTGTGCACTCGAAGATGTGTCTTGAGGTTCCATGACATGCCGAATTGCTTGCCACAATACTCACAGCGGTATTCTCTCACAGGCGGTTGCTTGCTAGAACCCTGTTCCTGTTCTGTGTCATGTGATAAGTGAGCGGCGGGCGCAGCATCGTCGCTACCGCTCCCAACTTGTGTCTGGCAGAGTGACCATGCACCCCACGAACCCGCACTCGGCGGCCGATATGTTTTCAACAAAGTGTCTTCAGCCTGCTGCGATGTCTCCGGGTGACCGAGAGGTGGTGTGGCTGGACGCTCTGCTAGGTAAGGAGGTGCTGACACACTTAGTGGATGAGGATTTAACAGTCGTGCCGTAGCTGATCCAACGAAACCCTTTCGATATCGAAGCTGTGCCATTTCTTCCAGGTAACTGGGTGAGAAGGGTACAAACGGTGGGTTCTGAGATGGAGAATTATGGAAACCGGGTCTTCTTTTCCGATGAGGAGTGACGACATAATTTTCAGGGGATGTTTGTACTAGTGACATCAAATCTTGATCTGGAGGCTTAAGGTGACTAAAATCTTCATGCTTCAATATTCTAGGATCGAGATCGGGCGGTTCTATGTAATGTGATTTTCTCTTTACACGTTCATGAACCCTGGAAGCAAACTTGTCTGCTAAGTGTCGCCTGTATATTGTGTCCTGTGGTTGATCTTCTTGGCTCGATGAAGTAGACCGCCTCCGGGATATGTTCTGAAATTGAATATGTTAATTTTTGTTATATTTAAACCTGCTTAAAAATAAACTCAAGCACTTGTGAATGAATTCAACAAATATTTAGAGTCTTACAAATTACAATTGCAATAAATAAATCTTAAATATTTGTGAAAGCAAAATTTAAAATACCTTTCCTGCGGGTAAGGTTTCCACGTCTACATCTTGCGAGTCCTCTTGTTCACTGGCTACATTTTCAGAACTTCTTGCTAATGATAAATTTACAGGATTTAAAGAACTTCTTCGTCTACCTGTGACTCTACCACATTCACTCCCTCTATTCTCATCCCCTTCTTCAGGATCTGCTTCTTCTCTTTCATCATTACTGCTCTCTGTGGATACGACTTCTTTTTTTATACTTAAAGCTTCCGATTCTGATTTTGATTTTGCTAGCTTCGTATGCTCCTTTCCTTTACTGAATCCAGCACTCGGTGTTATTCGGTCACTTTCTGAATGCGATGAACCGGCTTCATGAGTTTTTGTATTCTCATTGCTGTTAATGTCGGTTTTAGAAGTGGTTCTTAGTCTGTCTAAAGACCTACTGTGCTGTCTTTCTTCTGCTTGCTGCCTCTCCTTTGTGGATCTCCAAACGTCTGATTTAATTTCTAGTAATTCAAAGAGTTCTTGCATGTCATCAATTTCGCCAGACTGAAATGAAAATTGAAACTAATAAAATTAAATTTGAATGTATAAGTCCCACTATTAGAATTAATTATTGTCACAATATTTAAGAGATTAATAACAGTCTACCTTATTACTTGGTGAATATGAACAATGATTTAGACTCAGTGGTCAGTATATATTTCTATGTCCACATTCACATCACAACAAGGTAGGGTAAACGGAGATGGGGGAATGTCATTACTTCTCTATAGTGACATATCTCTTAAACTTCATCCATTCTCATATGAGTATAACCTTTCATACACATTCTGCCATAGTAATTACATTATTATTCATTAAATAGTAATCTCTAATTTAGTTGAAGTCTGCATAAGAGTAATTACTGTTACTAAAACTTGGTTTCGAATGTGCTTATTTAAAAATTGATTTATACAATTAAATCACAAATTAATTTCTCAATATTTAGTTATGAAATATTGATACTAACCTCAATGTAGGCTTGGCCACTATAGAGGAACACCAATAAGTGGCGCATGAGAGTACTTTTGATTCCAGACATGTGAATGGTGATTGGATTTTCTTGTAGTGGTGTGTCATCAAGTATTTTTCTGAAAATATTTGTGTTAATTTATATTATTGTTTTTTCAAGTGCATTGAGTTGACTCTAGTTATAGATTTGATTTTAATTTCACACATGACTACATTATTAATAATAT
This sequence comes from Druceiella hillmani, assembly GCA_039881145.1. Taxonomy (NCBI): domain Eukaryota; kingdom Metazoa; phylum Arthropoda; class Insecta; order Lepidoptera; family Hepialidae; genus Druceiella; species Druceiella hillmani. Next base: position 76,528,465 of record JAYKKI010000001.1, on the reverse strand, counting down.
TTTATAACAGTAGAATTTTTGTTAAAAATTCGAAATTCTTATAAAAGTACAGTTTAGTTATACTACAAAGTAGTATTTAGTTATAAAATATACACAGTATAAAATTATAGATTTATAAAAGTACAAGCTGCTACCTGCTGCTTCACTCTAAATATTTTATTATGTAGTGGTGTTCTTTCTGTGCATCGTAATAATGTTTGCATCTATAAATTGCCTTGACTGGGATAAAAGAGACTTATGTCTTAGCTTGAATGTTAGGCTGAATCAGTTTGACGCTCTTCATAATTTATATTCATCAATTCTTAAGTTCCTTTTGCTTTTACTGCATGATAAATTAATACATGCTCATGCATGAGTCAGCGTCTATAATTAAATTTCAAATTTCTTAGGGAATATTTCATTGAAACAAAATGAAACCTAGATTTTAATCTGAATGTCTTATTGAAAGTATCTTGTAATCCATCCAGTAATATTGAGTGATGCTGTAACGATCAGACAAGTAGACAATTGAGAGTTCCAATCTGAATCTTAGTAAGTTGTATATATTGGTAACAGATAGAGGGACAGAAAAAGATTTTAAAAAAATTGTTTTGATTCCTTCTAGGACATGTTGATACAACCTGACACAAAAATTGATTACATAGACAGTTTCTTTTTTCAAAAATGTTTAGTGTGCAATGCCATCCTCTCAAGCAAGATTTTATACTCCGTATTAATTAGTTATAGCATGTATTTTTATCTATAAACTTGTTTTATTAATTTACCTGTGAAACTTACAAAGAAAGAAGAACTTTATAAAGAAAGAAGAATTCAGTGAAAGATTTATACTTTAGTGACAAAAAAACATTTCGAAGTTAATAGTTGTACTAGTATTTATGTGAAATTATACGTGACCTATTCATTATACTAAATTCATTAATTACTTATTTATAATCGCAAAATAATCCAAGTCTATCATTTGGGATTTTCTTATATTACCTTATGGCATTTCCTGCATAAAGATTTACATTTGAAGGCATACAAAATTTGGTTAATTAAAACACTTACACCAAACAACTATTTAGTGTACAAAAATCTTTACTGTTTGGCTTTAGAGCAGTTTGATACATATCCATAATTTTGATAATTTTTCATAAAAATTTGTTATATTCTTTACATAATGTAATAAACCGATAATAGTGTTAGTTGGAAAGGTGAATTACGTAGTATTAAATAAAATGTAATATTTATACGTTAAAAAAATACATACTACACTATTGTCATTAATGTACTGGTAACAATTGAAATGGGATACACCTAGAATTAATATATCCAAAATTAAGTATATCAGAAACATTCTAAATCAATATAGACATCATGAGGTAAGGAAAAACAGGCATTTTTTAAACACATAACTAAAAATTAGCAACGTTTCATGGTATGTCGTTGACATTTAACGTTCAATGGTAAATGAAACAAATACTTTTAATTTAGTTTTATAAACTGCAAGTTCTAGAAAATTCTAATTTATGTTAAAAAAATAATTATACTGTTTTTTAAACGATTCTTACAATATTTATATTTTTTTACATTAAGATTTTCAAGTGTTGTTCGTTTATTCTTTGTACTTATTGAATGAAAAAAAATTCTGTTACATTAAGTACAGAAAACGTAAAAGTTGTTAAGCTCATTTCAAAAATTTTGATTTTTTTAATATCAATTTTAGTTTTCTAAAATTTGCGTTTTAAAAACCTAAAATATAAGTATTTTTCACGATTTCCGTTGAAAATTAAAGGTCGACGTCATATTCTTGAAAGATTTTTGTTATATCTTACGCTTCAGTATTAGAAATATATTTAATACAAAAAGAGGCATCCTCTTTTTGTATTAAATATATTTCTAACACACAAATATACTTAATTTGTCAGATATTTATATATTAATATGAATAGATCTCACTTCAGTTATTAGCAAAATGTCATATGTACGCCATCTATACTACATGCGTAGATAATTTTGCTAATTAAGTTAGCGCTAGATGGCGGTGTGTTATTTGCCACTTCAAAAGTGAGTTTTTCGATAACTTAAATACAAAATATTTCTTCCTTGTACACTGTTTCTAAAAATTTTTTTTGTAATGTAAACAATAAAGATAATCAAAAACTTCAAGAAATTCACCGTTCCCACTAGCACTTGGCTGTTTTATTGTTTTATATAAATGCTAACGCAAATTTATATGGAAAATAGCACCCAAGATCTATTACATTGGTTTGAATAACTTACATCTTTAAAAAATATATATGTTTTCTGCTATCTGTTTATAAAAACTACAATCAATTGTTGTTCTTTTTTGTTTTCCGTCGAACGTTAGGTAAATGTCAATGTTAAATCAAGTTAGTAATAACATTTGACGAAACAAACGGTATGTTTTTTCCCACATATACTTTTTATGTACCTATAATTTGAAGTAGAGATTTTTGTATCCCACTACGATTTGTTACCGTCGCGTTAGATATTATTTAAATATATGATATTAGTATAAATGTTCATATTGGTTACATTATAATTTAATAAAGTCTTCAGACACACTTATTTTTTTGCCATTAATGTGATTTCCAAGTTTCCCAGGGGATTCTATGTGCATACCAATACTGTTTATGTTTAATTTTAAGTTTTATCGTTTTATTTTAAGTGAAAAATATCATTGACAGGAACCGTACAAGAACTTATCAGTGCCACAATTAATGAACACTTACGTCATTTTTTCGTATGTAATCAATCAAAATGATTTATGATGCCTAAACATGGTGTAGTGGTTGTTGGCTTTTCAAAAATCGAATCGCGGATTCACTCGTAACACAACCTCTTTATCTTTAGTGACGTTTACTATTTTCTATCTATTAACTAACTACTGTACTGACATGACAAATATGTAACTAAAAGTTCTTATTTATGTCATATTCAAGGGACCTCTACGTTTCTTGTACGATCCTTTTATAGTTGAAACGTTTAAAAGATCACGTTAATCGTTGTCAATGTGAAAACGCTTAGTAGCATAGTATGACGGCGTTATCTATTCGATTATAATGATTGATCAACAGATGGCGTGCCATCAGGAATGAAATTCAAGGAAAGAAAGAATATATTTGATGTAATATGTTGAAATAACACTGAATGTGTCACTAAAAAACAGGACAAAAAGAAATATACGAGAATGCACGATTTGTAACGCATTATGTTGTCAGTGTCTTCATTCAGACGTAATACATTTTACTCTTTTTAAACTTTTAAGAAAACATTTAACCATAAAATTTAAACTATTTTTTCAGTTTTTGAAGTTAAATTTCTTATTGAAATTTTTATTGAAAACATATACGGAAGTGAAATGACGAGAGCGACATGTTCGAATATCCCGACATACCCTTAGTGTTCGGGCGTCTCCGTTGTTTTTTAGTTGTTTCCGCCTTTTTCTTGTTATTCATTCTCAACCATTCTCCACGTACGCAAAATATGTCACTCGTTGCGACTTGATCTGTTTGAATTTTGCATTATTATTTCATAACTCGAATTCATTATTTGATTTCTCGCAGTTCCGTAATTTTATTTTTTATCTTATATTATTACTTGATTCTACTTTTCAAAGTATATTTGTTTTGTACTTCGCGCTAAACGTAATAAGTTTCGCTTCTGCCGTGCATTCTCAAACGCGTCTTTTTTAAAACAGTTCACATGCTATTATTTTTTTTTATTTTTCCCATAAAATGCAAACCAGAGGCAATAATTATATAATCACTAATGCTTATTTATGTAATTCCAGCCATTACTGATAAATATGTTCACTGCATCATCCGTAGCAACGGTCACGTTTGCTTCACATTGGAAAACGTATATGGTATATCATTTTACAGACGAAGGTAGTAAAGTATTTCGCCAAATATCAATCTTACCAATTCTATTTAAAATCTTTGAGTTTATTATAAATGCCTAATTAGGAAGCTTTTTAATTAAGCAACAACTAACACATTCTAATAGAATTTTAGATCAAATAACGCTTCATTTTTTGTCTTAGTAAATTTCACTGATGTTACCCAAATGCCTATAATACTAAAATTAATATTCTTATTCTACTTAACTAATGCTCTATCGATATTGATATTTTATCACTCTATTTGTAATCAGTTAATAACATACAACCCTCTGTATCAACAAAACTTTTTCAATACAATTAAAAACACAAAAATAATCAATACTGTAGCGGCTGGTTTCAAATATAGTCATGACGAAGCCGACATAAAAATAATTTTTCATTTATACAAAATTCGCTCAAAATGTAATTCGTTAATCCAAGCATTCGACAGGGACATCGCGGTCATATTATTAGGAAATATGTATTAACTATGAACTAAAGTATTGATGATCATGGGAAATAAGTTAAAGTAATTTAATCACACCGATTCATTTGAAAATTTGTCTCAAGTCTGCAAAACTATATCTTTTTTCACAAGTTTCGACTGGATTTGACTATTAAACTTCCGCTAAAGAAATAGGATATCTATGTTGTAAAAAACATATAAATGTTCGATATCTGTTCTTAGTTGCTGATATTCCATAGAATGGTGTACTTTCACTTATTATTTCAACACTAATTGATGTTGTATAATATATGCATGTTTCAAACTGCTTTATACCATTATAAATATCTACTATTTAAATTTTTTATTTTTATAATTGGACCCTTTTTGACGTGAATACGTCTTTAAATTTGCTACCATACATACGGGGGCAATCCAAAAAACCTAATGATAACAAAATCGGGGTATACAGTTTGGCGTTGCAGTTTAGAATCTATCCTCTACATCAATAAATTAAATTATACCACTGGATAGCTAAAGGATCAAAGAATTCATTACGATAAGCGAGAACAGTGACGCATTGCGCGCTGTGGAGGGGAAAGCGCCGCCATTTTGAGGTTATTTTGCTGCGTATCGAGATTTGCAATTAGTATAACTTTTGATTCGGAAAATCTACGATGTTCGTTTAAGTTTTAATCGTCAGCTGTCGTCAAAATATAGATTGTAAATAAAACATTCGTTTAAAGTAGTGACAGTGAATATAATAAGGTGTTAGAATAAACAAATATTATCAAAAATATTATATTTAAAAAATATAACCCGTTACATAGACGTATTCACGTACAACACACGGTCGTGTGACACAGCCACACCCCATTTTTTAAATCAATTTTATATTTACCTGTAAGAAATTGTTACTCGCGGCTAGTTACGTAAATACCTTTACAGCTCCTGACGGAAATATGGGTTAAATAAAACTAATCGTCTCGAAGGCTAATCATTTGATATGTTACCTGATGAGCGGGCTGGCGGAGGCCATGACGAGCCGGTGTGCGGGCAGCGGCACAGCGTCCTCGCAGACGAGTAGCAAGTCGGAGTAGCGCGCGCCGCGCCGCGCCGCGCCCACTTCGCCCGCGATGCACGCCGCGTGCTTGCCGTACGTCAGCGTGAGCAGGCCCTCGCCCATCATTCCAGCACTGGAAAGATGCATAAATAATATTAATTCAACATGCAGACATAGACTACAGTGTAATGTAAACATTAATTAAAACACGCTGCACATGGATGCAACATAATATAGAATTTGATGGTAAAAGTTAAATTTATTTTTAAACAATCTCGAAAAAGGTTTTAGCTTCTGATGCAGTTCTCGCGATTATTTTCCCTTTTTATAAATAGAAATATTTATCTATTCGGTTTAAATATTGACGTCGCATTGCTTTTAGTTAACATTGAGCTTGGTACAACGCAAAAGACTAAAGACCAACTTTGACATTACAGATATCCGGATGGGGACTGGAGTTGGTGAGAGACATGATAATTGTATGTACTATTTCGGTTTTAAATATCAGTTACTGCATTGGATACACATTGCACTGTGCGGATGATATAGTTGTCAGCTTCAAGTGAAGTTATGTTTTTATTTTTCAGGACATATCTAGGTAATCAATATGATTTACATTAGTTAGCAATTTCTTTATAATCCACTGAAATTATGAATTCGATTTATTATTAAAAAAACAAGATTATTAATTTATTAGTCATTCAATTATTTCTGTATGCTACATACATATAATTTAAGTATTTGGTACATACATTTTAATCCATTTCTAATAATAATACGTGATCGTGTATTAAGTTACATTTAGGTTATGTTAGTAAGTTGGAGTTTAGAATTTGAGGATTCTCACTTTTACTTTTATATACTACATTTATTTCAGAAAATTAAATATATTTTTATGGCTTTTTATAAACAAAGATGAAAATCAACTGAAACATAAACGAAGTGAAAACAGCAAAACTACTAGATGAACTTGACTCAACAACGGGCAGCCGATGAAAACAAATTGAATAATTTAGCTTTGAACTACTTAGATATGTGTTTTTATTTCCGTTTCAACAGACATTACGTGAAATACCTTGGGAATGAACTCGTAAAAAATGCCAATAAATAAAATTAAATGGGTGAAATCATGTAGCGAGTTTTCGCTTGATTAAGTCCGTGCTAGTAGCGATCGAATGAAAAACGCCAAGATACGAGAGAAAACGAAGGCAAGGCCGAAGCCACCCGCACTGCCAGAACGCTGCCATTGAAACGCTACGAGCAGCGCTTTACGTAACGCGATTGCGGCTCGCCAGAATAATTTTAAAATTGTTAAAAAAATCATAAATAGCAATAGATATTAAATCATAATTTTATATTCCGAATTGAAATTTTATATAATTTATTTATGTCTGTTTACGCAATAACTGGCAGGCTTAATTTTTCTTCATTGCCTTTTTGCGTAATTTAAATTGTTATGCATTCTACGACAATAACCAATAGACTGTTTCTTATAGACTTTGTTGTTGTTTTTCTGTCTTTTTGCTATTGAGGATTAATGAAAACGATTTGTGCTATTGAGCAATGAAGTTTTCTAATAATATGACAATTTTTTCAATGATATTGAAATATATAGAATAGGTTTATAAAGCCACTATGCTTTTTTATTCTTTAATTCCAAATGCAGCAAAGCGCGGCCGCTGGCACACACCTATAAGCTGCTGGGGCTCATAAACTGGCACGGTAACTGATACCTAATTCAGCGAGCCCCGACAAAAATGGTAGGTAGCTAGCTCCTCTAGGTGCGCTGGCACATCCGCCATTGTCCGTGTGAACTCGACCGAAACGGCGCATTGTGAGCGCTCGCACGCCGCCCGCCGAGACGTTCGGAACCGCTCGTCGCGAGGATCTTCGCGGACATGACTTATATATCCGGCCCTACGAGGCTAGAGATGAACGTGCGACCCAAATCGTTAAATACCTTTGTTCCGAGATTCCGTGTGAGTGTGTAAGTATTTGCGGGTACGTGGGCGCTTTGGTAATTAGTTATTAATTAACCTCGGGTTAGCTATGTGGGTATTGGATTCGAGATTGCAGTGTGGTCGAATCGTTTTTTGGGCTTTTGGGCTACAATTAAATACTATAAGTTTTACCGGAAAGCGTCATCTTAATACGTATACGTTTTTCCCATTAATAACTCATTATTATACTATATTTTTATATATAATTTTTATCATTAATATACTTATAAATTTGTGAGTATATGTTTAAACAAATTTCCGCAATTCAAATGTTTCTATATTTTTCTAGATTATCTTTTCGAATAATCTGTTAGGATGACATACGTATAGCATAGACCGATTGTGAAATAAAGCTTATATTAAATTCAAAATTAAATTCGATTTCACCACACTAACAGATTCAGGTTTTGTTATATCATATTACTTAAAAAAGGAGTAAAAAGAAAGATATCACCGATGAGGAAAAATAATTATCTAGAAACATCATCGTCCATTTATAACATTAAAAGCCTTCACTAAATCTGAGAGCGTTCGTCGAAAGCGGAAAACCCGACGGAGGCGCCGGCCGTGACGGCGTGCGACCTCCGCGCTGTCGGTGAACGTCGACGATTCGCGTCGCTGATAACTCGCTTACAAGGGTTTAAGCACTTAATTAATACCTTCTCTGGTCTTAATGATGGAGCGTGTGGAAGGAGACTGGTGATTGTTTGCACTTCCGCCGCAAACCCTTTGTGCTCCGCTTACTTTTCAAAATATTTTACTCTTTTTTTCTAAAATAGTGACAAAGGGAAGCGACAAATTTTGAACACTTCAATGATGCAAAAGAATGATAAATTCTTTCTGTTTTATGAGAGTGAAATGTTAAGTTGGGATTTTCTGAATTTCTTATTTGGTTGATGTAGTTCCTGTCACATTTGAGTCGTTTGATATTTTAACAAAGTTATTCACGATTCATAGCAGACTTTGCCTAAAAACTTTATTCTATTTTTATATTACTGTTTATTTAGCCTGTATTTCAAAACCAAATGATGGTGAAATGTACAACACACTGTTTTTTAAACATTTGAATTGTTATAAGTCACATACAATATCCTGATACCAAGTTTTCTCTGGCGTCATCTATTAGGAAATTCGTTAATAAACAGATATAAAATTAATTATTGAATTTGTTGATCATACGAGTATACTGAATAGAATCTTCTATTATTTTTCTGGTGAAACTCAGCGGAGAAAATAGTAGCTGATACGACAGATTTGAGTTAAAAGCAAACATTCAGACAAAAAACAGACATATATATTTTTCAATATTGCGTATTTCTTGAAGTACCTAAAGAATAATTTAATTTTTATGAAATTTAAGAATGATAGACATAGAAAATTGTACCAATAGTGGGATGTATATTAAATATAAATTGCTAAATTACTTTTCGGAGTATTAATATAAAGATTGTAGAAATTAATATATAACTTGGCTTTTAAGATTTAAAAGAATATGTTTTATGTTTTCCCCCGACAAACAAAAGAGAGATTTCTGACATGACAAGTATTTAAAAAAAAATGTATTTAATTGAGAAAAATGAAGGTGAAACTTAATATTTTCATTAAGGAAAGTGGGTGTATTTTTAAATTTTTGAAACGAAGTCGCTTGTAAAAACAAATATAGAAATTCAATGTAACTAGCTGTCTAGCTATGCTGAATTACTTTGTAAAGTATTGTATTTATTATCATTAAAATTGCGATACATTAGAAACAAACATGAAAAAGAAACATATGTTGAAGAAACGCCTCTTGCGCTTCTTATGCCATCTATATCAGTTGTTTTGTTTTATGAAAGGCTTCGCCTGCTTATGGAAATAACCACTTGCAAGCCAAACCGTTTATTTTAAGATAAAGACTAGGCACATTTTATTTTTAATCAGAATGTTTTATTATTATATGCGAAGTTCTGTATAAATTAGTTTTATATAAGCATAAGTCAACTAGCATTTTCCGTATATAATAATGGATTCGACCACTTTTTCTGACCTCCAGAGATCCCATTTCAGACAAAAGGAATGTCTGTGTTTAGATTGTGTGCGATCTTGATATTGCCATATCGAGTACAGGCTACAAAGTGAACTGAGTATTTATATACATTAAGCACGCAGTACAAATAGCTAACTATTGACATCATTCTAGAACTTGAATGTCAATTACTCGAAGGATAATTATAATAACGTACGGGCAAAACATTAACGCTTAGTGATATTGAAGTGTAAGTCAAGATGAGGCGTTACGTCATCACACCAACTTAGGTGTAAGATAGCTCGCATAGTTCGATTACCATTATGCTATGCGACTCGACATCAGACACTTGTTATGTTTACGAATGCGGTTTTCAAATCAATAATAAAAGTCGTCAGTGTATGCGAGCTAATCTTTCTACGATAATTGGGTTTGAGAACTCTTCAAACGTTGATGGAACTTAATGGAAATTTTGCATTTCGAATTCTACGAACGGAATGGAAAAACACGAACGGAAAGCCGGTTTGTCATCAAATGCTATTATTATTTCCTCGTATGAGTTTCAAGAGCGATATTATTTATACCGTAACATATATATGTGAGAATTTCAATACGATGATGTGAAAATAAATGGTTTTCTACAAAGTTAATGAATGTATATACAGAATAAACAATTGCATTTAATGCACTGATGGATTTTTATGAACGATTGTTGTGCAACACATGCTTGTTATATTGTCATTACATCAGTTGGTTTTATGAATTTAATGTGCTCATAATAATTCTGTATGAATTCAATACATATCGGCAAGATTCAAGTAACTTTTATCTAGGAAGGTTAAAGGATGATATTACTCAATATCGCATAATTTTTTTAAATAATTTGTGCCTTCATACAGTCATGTTTATGACATCTTCGTTTAAAACTTTTTTTAATAGTTTTTCGTTTGCCAGTACTTTTTTATATCTTTCTTGTAATACACTTATACATCGCCTGAACTGTACGACTAATCTATAATTAAGAGCCTTCATACAATCATTTTTCATGACACCATCGTTTAAAACATTTTTTCTAATAGTTTATCGTTTGCCAGTACTTTTTTTTAAATCGTTATGTAATACAATTATATGTCACCTGTTCTGTCCGACTATCCTATTATTAACGGGAGCATTAATAAATGAGGCGAAAACACAAATAAGCTAATGAAATCTATGGACGTAACAAAAGTGGACAAAATTAAGGGTTCTTCTGAACGTATCGAAATGAAATTATGTATACTTTGATGCATATATTTTAGTTAACACATTCATATCGAAAAGTACACTTTATGTTTTGGGATAATTTGTACTTTGAAAATAATTTTTCCAATTTTAATATATGTATTTCTATAAAAAATAAAAAAAACAATATATAGACAATTTTGCTCTGAAACATTCCCCAAATTATATTTCCAATATTTATAATATGAACAACTGTAGAGGTGAGTTGAATGTGGCTTAAGTAGGTCTAAAATTTTTGTTCGAAACATTACTTTGTGAAATAGAGAATGAAGACCAGTTGTCAAAGGTTCTGTTGGTAATTTATTTCTTATGATATACGTAACTTTTCGTCACATTTCTTAAAGTATGTATTGGTTATATATCTTAAATTATCACATACTGCATATTGAAACTATTGTAATGGGAGTTCTCTATATTCTGCTTTGATACTTATCAAAATCTTATTGAATAGCTCAACAATTGTAGTAGCTACCGCCGCCAAAACAATTCACAGCGAAATTTAAAGCGTTAAGATCTTTTTATAATCAAATGAGATTGAAACCTGACTAGCTCTGCGGTGCTCCATAGTAAGTACAGTTATTGATTTTTAAATTTTTGTACAATAATCCTACACCTGAAATACAGTTCAAGTTTTAGTCCGAATTTGAGGGGATTACAAATGACAAGTTACACTCTACGTGACGGGCAACCAATTTGACGTAACTGTGACGACATTACAAAATTGAAGAGAGCACTTTACGTTAAAAATAAAATCTCGGAATATGACGTGACTGTACAGGTCCCTGTTCAGCCGTCTATCACTTTCCGTCGACCTGTCAAACGTACAAAGGCCGATTAGAAAGTAACTCGTACGAAAGGATGCCTCATGAATCACCGTGTCAAAGATAAAATAAAACTTTTAGTTATGCTTATTTTGTACCCTGATGTCTCGGGCGTTTTGCGAAGAGATCACGTTCATGTTCCCCGTCATTGAAGAGTTGACGGCATTGAGAAATCGTATCAACGTTCACTCGACGAGTTGTGTTTCTTATCCTGGCAATATCCAATTGCCATTATTCATAATGCTGTAAATACATCGCAAGTAATGCAATCAAATTAATCTAATAAATGTCTCTTTGCGCAGCTTTAACGGAGGGTCAATTAATATGGTGCTTAGCGGACAGAAAAGGCCCTTTAAAAAGCGTAAAAGTGTAAACAAATATTTCGATGACTGCTGCTACATTTAAGTATTAGACAAAGTTTTATTTAGATACTTTTTCGATATTTAAGGATATTTATTCGGTCTATTACGTTTTTATGTCACCGATATTAGTTTTCATGAATTCATGTCAGTCATCACTATTATTTTTATTAGGTCGTTTTTAAATATGTATGTTATATTATTTACAAAGTGTGAATTTTGCAGTGTTTTCTTTGAAATTTTTTTAAGACATTTTTAATTGAGATGTTATAAAGAATTTTTTTTCATTTAAAAAGTTTTGGAGGAGAAAATTTACGTCTATGTACTTAGGATTAGGTTTAGGTTGGGAGTTTGGAACTAAGTTGGATTGTCGAAAGATTTTATATATGATATTTAGACTTCTTTCTGTGAATATTGTACCAGGTGACATAAGAATTCATAGAACTTATTATTTTAAATGATTTTTTTTGTATAGTAAAAAGGGAAATCAAACGAAATTTTATTTTACAAATATTGAACTTAGAATCCTATTAAATATTATTAAAAAAATTCTTTAAATTTTTTCTCTTTGGGTGCATTAATTTGAAAAAGGTTAAATATAATAAATTTTAATAGGTTTGAATTCGTATGAATTGATTTTTTGTTGCGGTAAATTTATTTAGTTCTTTTAAATTTTCATTAGAGAAAATAAATTTGATAATTTATTATTAAGTCTGAAAACCCACTAATCCTGTTACTTTTCAGAAATAAAGCTTTAATTTAAATGCCGATAATTATTACATTTTAGTCAGTTCTGTGTAAATGTAATGAAATTTAAATCACCAGTGTGTTTTATTACACTTTTATTAACATTTTTCATTATGGTGATGACATATTGTTTACACAGATTTTAAACTGTGTTTGTAATGTGATTACGTCGTCTTTAATATCATTATCGCTCATCTTTTGTTACGTTGAAATATATTAAGTTGAGTGATACTTAATATTACATGAAAATAAATAGAAAAATACATTTGAATGTTATGCTGACATTGTAAATAAAATAGATAATCGCGTATCCTGTTTCCTATGAGGCAACCGCCGGACATGGGACATCCGTCGCGTTACGATACCATGAAAAGCTCTCGCACATAATATATACGAGCGCGTCCAGAAAACTTTGAATTAATACATTTATCGGTTGAGAAAAAATCTTGCAACGCTCCGTGAGGCTCACAAACAATGGTTTCTAATTAATTGTAGGCAAAATCCGTTTGTAGACAAAGTGGCTGTGTGGCCCCCACCTGACGGATGGCGTTTTAAGTTTTGATTAATGACATGCAACTGGCCTCTAGACGGTAAAAAAAACTAAAGCACATTTACAATTACCGTGATGACAGCGTGTAATTAATACTGTAACGTGCCGAGAAGGAGCTTATTAATAAATTCGCCGTATATACGAGTGTAAAAATGCAATGCGGGTTCTGGAACTCTATTAAGATTTCAATGCAGCTATTAAGTATAATGCGCACATTTAAAATCAAAATAGTAATACGGCAATTAGTTCCATGATAAATGAAATTATGGACGTTCTATTTTAATACAACGCTTTTAAGTTGACGGGCCTTGTATTTAATGTTACATTAACACATACTTAAATAAAGAAAATATTTCTCTATATATTTAAATACGTCGAACTTAAGCGGCGTTAGAAGAGGGTTGCGCAAAAGTAGGAAACGGTATGTCCGTTATAGTTCAGATGTAATTTCTGCTACAAATGTTTCCCACGCCCTATGGTACACACCAGAATACAAATACTATATTAAATGACTAAGTTTTTATACGAGTATAATTATTACACACACATATTCAAATATAAATGTGTATATATATATATATATATATATATATATATATATATAATATCTGTATATTTGTATATGTATTTATATGTGTGTATGTATGTGTAAACATTAACGAATGGTAAGCACTAGCCTTGACAATAAATCCAGCGAGTAACTCTCGAGTTAGAAATATCTAGCAGCGAGTAAGTATTTACAGATCAGAGAGCGACTATCACTCAAACAGTTCAGAGGCGCGCGTGTCTATGAAAGAAGAAGGTTAGTCAGCTATTTATAAGCACTGTTCCTATCTGCGAGTGAATGATGAACGAGTTACGTTTTATACTTCACAATACCAACGACTGAAATAGAGAAAGGTCAAAGAAATTATTTTTGGTCGAATAATTTATTTAACGTTGGCGAAAGGTAATTCAATGTTTTTTTATTGAGGTGAATGTGTAAAAATGGCCAGTTTATTTTTGGATAACATTTCCTGTATTGCTGATATTAACAGTTTTTAGACGTTTTAATCTGTTATATAGCTGGAAATATTAAAGGCTAGCTGTTACTCACCACTTCGACAGAATAAATATTGTTTTATGGCCGAATTTAATATTCCATACGTGTATTTTGCAAATTGTGTATATAAATTAATAATATTTTAAGCAGCAAGCAGGCCATGGTAGACGGTGGCAGCAAACTTCAAGCAGGACAGAATGATAACTCAAAATGGTTTATCATTTAAGCCTTGGTTATGTCTCTGGCGCAAGACATTTTTATAGGTAAAATAGCATTGGAAAAACACTTTGCAGTGCTGATTGGAATTTTTTTTTTCTTTTTTGTTTAAGAAACTGTGTTTTTCCCGGTACGAAAACTATCATATGTATTAGTTTGTAATAAGTTCTATTAATATGTAAATTTACTTATGGATCGGTTCATTCCGGAAAGAGGTTTAATAAAAATTCTTTGATTTTTATAATATAAATTAGAATTACTACAGAGCTTCAGTACATATTCAGTAAGAGCTGCAGCCCGAATAATTCACAAACAGGAAAATTAACCTACGTAGCAGGATTATTCCATCACTCTCATGATATTCACAACCATTTTTATTATAGAAGAGCAAATGGTTAATGTCAGCATTAATATACATGACTATTTGGAACTTCATCAATCTTTTTTGTACTTTGTAAATATTTGTGTTTTTCAAATTGTATTTTTGCATTACGCTTTTTCAAAACGACTTTGAACATAAAAAAAATGTTGAATGTACTTTCTTACACATGTAAAGTAGGATGAATTATTTTTCGCATCCTAAGGAAAAAGGTTTCATTGGACAGTGCTTTTAGAATGAAATTAAGGTATCATTTTTAAGACTCGTCTCAGAATGATTTTGTTTTGAAAAATCGAAAAAAATTCCAACAATTAAAATTTTATAATAATCAGGATAATAAATAACTACGTGTCCGTGATTTGTGTATGTTTCGATGTGCATTTGATTTGATTTCATATAAAGCAGCATTTGCAAATAGATATGTTGCATATGGTAACAACATGAACCGCTCAACAAAGTACGTGAACGCGATTACTGTATCACATAATTCGCCGATAGTAAATAGTGCAAGGTCCATTGTAATAGTTTATGTGTCATCAGATGACTGCACTTCGCGTCCACACAACAACCATTACAGCTTGCAATCGAGCGCTTTCTACTTCGAGATCCGATTCTGTTTTGTGCTTTATAGGACAGACATCACTGCCTTTTCCTTGAATAATGGCAGAAATATTTGTCCATAAAAGAACATTATATACAGTCGTTGCTAATAAATAAATTAACTTTATTGACGTGAATATTCTGGATTATTTACTGACAATAGGGTATTTGACTATATATATATATATTTTTTTTTTGTTACTTAAATACAATAAGTAACAACACTAAAAACAGTTATATTTATTTTAACCGTTTTTAGTGTTACCTAGGACTTTATCGTACCTAGGACTTTTCATTACAAAGTTATAACGACTTAAAAACTGACCAACTACGATTCGCGTGAAAACGACTCATACAAAACACAACTGGCTTATGACGTCACTGGCCCGTGTTTAGTATTCATTATAAGGGAGTTTATCACATATCTTTAGTATCTCTTCAAATATTGCGTTTAAGTTATACATTGCACATTATAATTCTCTCATTTTTTTGTGTGAAAACTAAATTAATAACAACTTTTTCTATTCAATGAAAAAAAAATTATACTTTTTTCTATTTAGAAATTTCGATTAATTGTTTGTTATAAACATTATTTTTTTCATCCCAAGTTTTTTTAAACTTACTCTACAGTTTTAAAACATTTTTACAAAAAATATCGATATCAGTCAAATACCCTATTAAAAATAGAAATATTTTCGTTAAAGCACAATCACTATAACGAGAAATGAATACGATTTTAATCCACTTCCATGTAAGTATGTAAGATTAGGGTTATGAAATTAATATCGTTATGATAGGAAAGTTTATTCAAAATCATTAAGTAGACTTTGTTAACTTATAATTGATATAAAATCATATCTGTTACCAGAAATAATCATGTATCAGTCGATCTTTTATGTTTTTGTTAACATGATTTGTATGCCTATGCAGCAATATTAAGAATTACGAAAAGCTTTCTCGTGTATTTAATACGTCAATATTGTTGTTAATAGACCTAGGTGAGGTGGCAACAAGGCTAAACGATACGTCATAAACCCACTTTCACATTTACTCAAGCTGGTAAATTCGATATCCTTTGCGATATTCTTTATTTCCAAAGTAACTAAGGGTTAACAGCTAAACGTTCTATAGCAACGATTACTTTTGTGCTTTTCTGTAGTAATTGCTTAATATCCGATACCATATTTATGCGCTTATTTTCGTTCCAAAGTTACTGTGATATTATGCAATTTACTTGAACTATTACGTATTACGAGAGAAAGTTTGTAGCGAAAATATAACTGTTACAAACCAGGCCAAGAATAGTCATAAACAAAACGCTGACGAGCGAACGCAGCGATGAGACCTGAACTGCGGCGTTGTCTTCACTAATGCGTGCTTATTTCAAACTTCATTGTTGTTAATGTAATGTTATAAAAATGAATGTGGTACTCGCTTTTGAATCAGATATTTTATACGATAGGATTAAACTTAAGTAGCGATTTTTTATCTATTAGTATCGGACAAAATATTTGCATTATCGGATGGGATATTTAAATTACAGCATATGTCTGAGTCTTTGATGAGAGTCTTTGATATTTTATACGATAGGCTATTAAACTTAAATGGTGATTTATTATCTACTAGTATCGGACAAAATATTTGCATTATCGGATGGGATATTTAAATTACAGCATATGCCTGAGTCTTTGATGATATACGTCGAAGATTGTATTATGTAGATAGCTATAGTAACAATTTTGGAAATTTTGGATTAAAAAATTACAAACATATTCAAACGATAGGCTATTAAACTTAAATAGCGATTTTTTATCTATTGGTATCGGATAAAATAATTGCATTATCGGATGGGATATTTAAATTACAGCATATGCCAGAGTCTTTGATTGCGTATATGTCAAAGATTGTATTTGTGGATAGTTATAGTAAAAATTATGGAAATACTGAATTCAAAAATTACAAACAGATCGCCTACCTAGTTTTTCATTAATAAGCTCAATGACCATGTCGATAACCATGCCATTAGAAATAAAGAAAATGATAATAGAAATATCGTTGCTGAGCTTCTAATTAACATATTTAGTTGTAATAAATCGCAGGTTACTTATCTCCGATTCTTTTATGTTTCTTTTCGTTAATTTACCAAATCATTTAATTATACGTATTGGTCGTGACTAATGTGAAAATTTCGACGTAAATACATTTTCTCAATACTTTTTCTAATAGTAGGCAATTCTATTATTTTATATTACAGGGATTCTTCAAATAATTATAGAAATCTCTGATATGAGATTTTTTTAAAAAGATAAACATCGGACGACTAAATCAAGCGTTCGTTATATATGTACAATATGTTAAAGAATCTATGACAAATGTTTAGCACATAACATACGATGTTCCAGTACCGATGCCCTATTACAATGAAAGCATTCATATCCACATGCCGTCACTATCATATTGAATTAAGTAGAGCAGGCAATGGGCAAACATAAAGCACGTGCCCCTTCGAACCCGTCACCCGCACTTTGACTCCAAATCACATACATTCGTTGCTATTCACCAAGTGAATATTCATTTAACAAATAAACGAAATTATGGAAAGTATGAACAAGTATGAAAGTTGACGTAAGCGCATCGTAACATGCGCATAAGTTGAAATGAATTTTTGAATTGCAAATGAAGTATTAAACTTGTGTAAACAAGAGCATCGAATACGGAAGCGAGCATTGCTACTGATATTCTTACGACGGCGTCCAACGGAGTCTGCGTAACAATCTTCAGTGTCATTGCTTCACAAGCTGAGTATTCGCACTACCAACAAACCCGAGGCGACTGTTTTGAAATCAAGTGGAAATAATATTGTAGTACGCGAGAGACTTCGCGAAAGTGAGAGTGATCGGATCAAAACGGTTTGTTAATTCTTGTCCAACTGCTGTTGGTAGAATCGTGTTGGGTTTTGGATATTTATGTACATATCGATTCCTGCTTACTCTTTATGAGTTATAAGCGATATCGGTAAATTAGAAGCGTAACGATGATGTAAGAAAACATCAAATTAACCTAACCATATAGGTTAGACAAAATTACTTAGATACGAAATTTTTTGCAGAGTCTATAGATATAGAGTATATAATAATAGGTGTCCCAGCTTACGAAGAATGAAGGTAGAAATATAGATAAGAATTTGTAAGGCGGCGCACTGCACCCACTTTTAACTATGTAGATGATTGTGTAAATATAAGAATGAAAATACACAATGCATCACGACACATTGATGGAAAAGAAGATTGGTATGAATTGGAAAATGTTTAAGAATTAAGGAAAGGCATATTCAAAATTATTGATTTCTGTTTTTCGTTTTCTACGGTGGATCATTATTCACTGGCCGTGTTATAACAAAATTAACTGAACCAAGTACAATCGTTCTTCAACTTCTTCTTTCCTGACGATTTTTTTTCTTTCATTGTGAAACACTGGCCTTATTTGAGATTTTAGACCTTTTTATTAGGTGTTTTTATTTTACAATTAGTAACGACCAATCTTCTAAGGTTTTCTTGTCTGCATTTTGAACCCTCTGGGTTTCCTTCAAGTAATATCTTAACTATCTTATTTTGGTCTAATCTCATAACACGCGTCAGCCACTAGATTCTTTTTCAATTTCAATTTCTTCATATCAATCTGTATATATAATCCACACATATAATAAAACAAACTACACTTTATAGATATTTACGGAAAAATGATAATGTCTAAATAAAGTAATAGAGGACAAAAATATTGTTTTTCGAATTTTTATCTATTTGTCTTGGTCTGTTTGTTTGAATACGCATTACATAAAAACTCCTGTCTCAATTCAGATGGAGTTTGAAAAACATAGGGGTGGATTTGAAGTAACATCTATTTGCTATTTCATCGAAATCGGTTAACTCAATCAGAAGACATGCAAATTTATAATTTCAAAAATTAATGTAAATTAATTTTTTAATTAATTTCGCCAGCTGCTCGACGCATAGTAATTACACAAATGTTAGATTATCTATGTACATCAATAGATGGCAATACCTATATTTTGAAATCGCGTAATGCAATTTTCTACCCAGGCATACATTAGTGAAATGAGCATGTTTAGAGGTGAAGTGTGGAGCGGTGCGGGAGTAGTGATATGTGCTTAATAAGCAACCTGAACGCGAGCAGTGGTAAGATGGCAGATGTCGTTGTTGATCGCCTTCCGCACATACTGTGTTTATTGTACATAAGCTTGTTTAAAATTCAATGTTTAAGTTAATTATTATGGTAACTTTAGTATTAGACTGTAAAAATTAGGTTGCTAGGAACTTAATTATCTATATATATATATATATATATATATATATATATATATATATATATATATATATAATACAACTTTAGAATCAGCTTGTAATTATTAAAAGGATTAAGGAAAACAGATTTAGGGGAACATAACAAAAGAAACGGAACATGAAAATGTTTTTCTTGAAATTGTTTGTTTATATGTTAGCGCACCTCGTAAGAAGCTAAAAGTATTCATGAAGTTTTCACTGGCAGGTTTTTTCACTGACAGGTTGGGTCTGGGTAACATATAGGGTATGTTTCATTGTAATCAACAAATTAAAACAGCGGGTACAGCTAGCCACTCTTTTATATGCAATCATTCTTCGTGGAATAAAAACGTGTTATATACTTTCCCTAATAATTCTTTGACATCGCTTTAAAGCATGTCCTTTGCTATTTGGTCTTTTAATTCATATCATATTTTTATTTCCCTTTATATTTAAATTTAAATCGAGAATGATGATTATGGATAATTACACAATATCCAGCTACATTATTTTCAAATAGTTTAGAAAAAAACACATTTAAATAATCAATGCCAGTGTAAAAATAGTACAATGACGCAATGCCCAAAAATTCTTACGCAGGACTTATGCACATATTAAAACTTCACGCATTAAGCTAATATGAACTCGACGAATTATCATACACACGTCAAATGATCGCAAGTTACTGATGACGTTCGATGATATTCAGCACAGCGTTTAAATTTTATCGTGACCGGCGAATTCACTTCCTATGCATCATTTGACTGGCTGATTATGTTTGCTAATTGTCCGTACTAGAAATAGACATGATATCTTTTTTTGCCTGCGTTGCGAAAAGTGTTTTCTCAATGTAGCTAATGACCGGTAGGCATGTATGTTGTTGTGACCGCTGAGTTAGCCAATTGCTGTACACACGGTGACGATAAATAAATATGTAAAATAATTTTACAAATATTAGTTACTTCAAGAAGGTGATACGACCTCGAACCGCCTCAACGAGAGTGCCTACTTTGGACGTATCAAAAACACAGTAAACAAGATTTCTTCCGGCTCCATATTCGAATATTTGCATATTTTTTTTTAAATCGAAGCGAATTTTTGACCATAATTAGTTGATTCCATGAACAGTTTCTGAGGTAATCTTATCTATAAAATGTTCAATGTAAATAACCTAATTTATTATTGTTGCTAATTTCAATGCTTAATTTCCGATGTAAATAATCTAATTTATTATCCTATAGAAATAGAATTAAGAATAAGCTGTTCTTGTTTTAAAATCGGCCAAGTTTTCCAAAACACACATAAAGTAGAATTACTTATTCGTCGATAGCTCTCGAAATTGTTGATGTAAACGGAAATAATTGAAGTTATACTTCTTTAGGCGCGGTATGAAAAAATGATAGTGAAATTTTAAGATTCGTCACACAAGTTACAGTATGAAGTTGCAGCGGTTACAGTCTCGAAACAAAAGCTATTGGCACCATCGTCGCCTCTGTTCACTGTTTTCATATTCATAGTATTTATCCACATGTTTCTAGTGTCTACATTCACACACGTGTTTTAGTTTCATATAAGTGCGATTTATATATGTGCTGATAAATTATATTCAGTAGTGATTTAAATTCAATATTTTGATTAATATATTTACTATTCGTAAATATTAGTGAAAAAAATGTGTTTATTGACTTATTCAAGTGCTCCAATATAATTGAGGTTATCTATCCATATGTATTATTTAATGATGCCAAAGAAGTATAACTTCTCACGCGCGTACATAAGTACACGCACCTTTCTTTTTTTTAATTAAAAGTTATAATCAAATGCTGGTATGTATAATTCACGACTAATGCTGGTATGTAAATCCATGGCTAAAATATTAGTGGAGGGAGTATGCGGGGACCATGGTATATCGGCACTCATTTTTAAAGATCGTCATAAAACCATGGTAAAACCTTAACTTTTTTCTAGAAATACGTACAATGTTTGGACTGATCTTTTAAAGCCACCACGTGGTTGTAATTCTATATGCATCCATTGATAAGAGGATACAGTTTAGAAAATGATATTTCCGTTTATGTTCAGTTGTTGTGATTCAATGTTATCCAGTTAGGATGAATTGTTATTAGTCAACGGTAATGATTTACGACGAGTTGTTGTTAGTCAATGATATTGAATTACGACGAGTTGTTAGTCAACGATAATGAGTTCCGACGAGTTGTAAGTTAACGATAATATTTGGTTCTTAAACGATTTTTGTCATCGTTACGAGAGAAACTGCTTTCATTATTCTCGCTCGATTTATTCTACTGTAGTTTCAAGCTTTTAAAAAGTTTTACTTTGCAAATGTTAGCAAACCAGGTTTGCAAAATGCTAAAAAATAGTTTGATGGCACTATGATGACATAATTACAGGCAATGTAATAAGCAATAAAATTTGCGATGTTTACATTAGATTATATAAGTTTCATGGGATAGTTTGTGTAGAACATCACGAGAATAAATTCCATGTATTCTATTTATCTTTTCGGGTTACAAGCAATAGTTGTAGAATATAATTATTAAAGATATATAAGAAGGAATATTTATTCTCGTTTTCGACTCTCACAGTCCTTTAAAGATATATAAGTTTGATTAAATTAAAAACTGATAGCTATTAAATCAAAGCCTGATCATCGCGACCTTCCTTAAGTAAAGCTCGTTCCGTTGAGTTGTTTCGTAACACAATCGAACTCTTTTCTCCTACGCGCACGCGGCTAAAGGGCCTCGCCTCCTCAATGCTAAATTAGGATGAGCCGCGTTGGATGGTGGAGAATCAACCTTGTAACATAAACATACGAATCACTACCGATCGACGTTCTTGAGACTCCACATGTGTGTTTTTTCCATTGAAGTTTATGTTTCAAGGCGTTCCGCAGTACGCGCTATGGTCAGTGGGCTAGGTAATTTAATACTTTTGATATCGAGAAGATTAGTGGCAGAGAATGTGATGGAAACGGTAGTTTGTGTTTAATCTCATTTCATTTAAGATATTTTTTCTGAAGCACAAACGGTTCCTTCAAAATTTGTATTTAGTGACTAACTTGTACGTAATTTGACCGCGAGCTCGAAACAAATTATTGCTTAAAAATAAATTTGTTCCATAGTAAGTGTCATGTCTGTAATCATGCATTTTTATTTAATTCTATTTGAAGTTAAATCTGATAATTACCTTTTCTTTCTTATCAGTCAAAATCTGTATTTTCAATAAAACTATGTAATAAAATTGGATCAATTTGATAACTTTCCACACTAATTTGGGTTTAATTGTGATGTGGATAAATGTGTCCGACGAGTGGATAAATGAATACGACGGATATTATAACGATGTCTAACTCTGATATGACTTGGAAATTGGTACCAGTGTTTTTTTGGATATATAAAATTTGTTCAATAAATCCGTTTGAAGAGGGTAATGGAGTGCGATAGTTGATGAGAATTGAGTACTCGAATAAATTCTCTCTGTCTTCCTCCCGTTCTGCCTTCGCGGATTGTACGAGAGAGAGTCTCAGCTTTTACACCTATCTGCCTATAATTTAACCGTAAATTCTCCTATCCTAAACCTTCACTGGTTTTCATAATTAATGCTCTTTTTCGTAGTATGATCTAAACGTTTACACTTTTGTTATGAGTTGCATTTATTTGCAAGCATGTAAATATGATAACAATTTTTTTGAAAGAAACTGATTTTGTTTGTAATTTGAAAAGTATTGGAAAATAAAGATGTACATTTCTAGATGTAGGTAATATCACATACACTGTACATAATCATGAAGATGAATGAAGTTATAGGGCGAGAGGAAAGTTGCCGTATTTTGTATGAAAATTTGATGCTTCATTATGGTCGCAAACGGACTTGGCAAATATGTAGAGATATATATTTTTATATAGGTTTTACAATATTTATGAAATAATAATAGCATTTTATTATATTTTCCTAAAATGTTATTATATTTTCCAAAGCATTTTATTATATTTTCCTAAAAATCTACGGGTCTTATTAATAAATAGCGCGTTTGGGTATTTTGAGGAAATGAGTCAATATTAATTTACGTCACATTCGTGTATCCAAACAGGTATCGGTAAAACTTAGGAATTTTTTTTATAAAAATGTTCTAAGAGAACACTGTATTTTTGCTTTATTATGGGGTACAAGCTATGTCTCATGGTTTCACTCGGAATAACAAAACAATTTGTTTCTCTCTCATATGTTCCTCTTGGTTATAAACTATTACCCTAACAATTAATTTCATCCAAATCCGTCCAGTAGTTGTTGCGTGATTGACAAAGAAATAAACAGACAGACAGACAAAAACTCTAAAAAAAGGTTTTCCGGCTTCTATTAACTCTGTACGCTAAATCAATCACTTTTTAAAAATATTTTCCATGTACAGAATTTTCTCTGTTACAATTTTATTATATGTGTGGGTAACTAATTAAGTACAAAGTAAACATTGATATATTTGGCGTTAATTTTGTAGAAATTCATTATTCACAATTAAATGAAACTACGTGATGTAGTATTATTTCTACTTTCTTTAAGTTCTTTACGACGACCTAGGTTTCGTTGTATTACAACATCTTCAGGTGGGCTATTAGCAAAGATTCTCTATTACGAAGATAATCTTTGCTAATAGCCCACCTGAAGATGTTGTAATGCAACGAAACCTAGTTCGTGTTAAAGAACTTAAAGAAAGTAGAAATAATACTACATAACGTAGTTTCATTTAATTGTGTACAAAGTAAACCTAAAATTCGAAAATTAACTTTGCTACATTTTCAAATGTTTTAGATAAAATACTGCTACTGTGTTTTTTTTAAAGATTTATATTACTTAAATCCATTAATTTTTGTTAATTGTCGGTCTGCGGTGAAACTAAACGAGTGTTGCAATATTTTTTTCTATTTTGAGAGAAACTTAAAATGAAATTGCTATTTATGACCCGAACCTATTGAAATAGAAAGTATGATTGGACAAATTAGTTATTTTTTGCCATATTAATTAGCATATAAATGGTTAAAATTCTATCTGCCGAATATTTATAGTAAAATTCTGTCCTTCGCACTCAATTTGTATAATGCATTTAGAAATATTTAAAAGCACATAATTTTTTTTACTTTTTATTTTTAGGATTTACAAAATACCAATATATTTAGTAAAATCAGTCATGTCCGTGTATCACAGCTATGTGCCTACCCCTTCTCCCTTCACTTCAATCCCTACTCATATATCATAATAATCTATTACTGTACATATAGATATGGTACTAAACAGGGGAATACTGGATAGTATGACAAGGAATATTATAAACATAGATTGGTTTTCATCCACCATTTCCAATCTAAAAAAATTATCAATTTTCGATAAAAAACATGGATGTCATTATCTTTTTTTTTCTTTAATAAAAATAATAATATCTCAGAACTCATTTTACATTATTTATTCAATAATTATAAGTATAAAGTGAAAAAAACTCAATTAAATAAAGATTCGATGATCAAAATCTTTGTTGCAGAAACATCCAATTTATAATTGGGAAATATCCAGTCCCTCTTCCGTTCGAATTTTAATTAATATTGTTTTAATATTATTTAAGCTTAAATACTCTAATCAACAATGTTAATAATGCGAAGCTATAAACAATACGTTAGTTTATAGTTGCGCAGCGTCTACAAATTTTCAGTATTATTGTAGCAATACAAATATTCGAACAGCAGCCGGAAAGGCGCTGCTGTAAATCCTGTTTAGATTGAAAAGAATAAATTCTGTGTTAAATAAAATAATTATGATTTCCAATTAAAATGTTCATTGAATTAAGGAAATTCAGTGAGACAGATTTAAACCTGTTAATATACATATTTTACTAATTTAGTATGAAAATCTAAATTTCTCTATGTTTACTTCCATTCAAAGTACCACCGGCGCAAGCGGTATACTTGTACTTAGCAAATTGCAATAACGTTATACTAAATAAACAAATTAAAATCATATAAAACTAGCATATCGTTCCAACTAATGTCACGCGCGAACTATTGTGAAAGAGACAGAGTACACGAAATGGGGTACCTATATAAAAGACAGAAGAAAAAAAAAGAAAGACACGTTGAAATTGAGATAAAAACCATAATTTTTAGAACCATTGTGAAAAGTGACACAATTCATTTAATTTTTGAAAACCACTTGTAGGTTGCTAATGACAATATAATAAAGTCATTGGTAAATGGTATGCGCTTTTGGTATACCATTTTCTGTTTGTGTGCTGTTTATTGGCGAAGTCATAGATTCACTCATACATAAATTATTCCAATGTCCTAAGAGGTATGTTGTCGAGAGTCATTTTAAGCATTCTTTTAAGGTTCCTTATCAAAATAGTATACAATAAATAAAATAAATCCTTTTGGAGAAACATCGTTTCTGTCTGTGAGGCAACGCGTTTCTCAAAAACGACACGTACTATAGACTTGAACATTACGTTTAGTTCTAGTGTTAAAATTGCAATATTATTTTTTTCTCATTTTGAGGATCAAAAATAGAGGGTGGAAAATTGAATTTTTCCACCCTCTATTTATGAGTGGGATGTCACCTGGAAGGTCATTTAAGCTCAGCATAAAACTCATTTCAATTTATGTTGCATAGTTTTTTGTACATTTACAAAAATGTACGCAAAACACTTATTTCTCCGAAACACCTTCAAAAACAATTTCTCTCAAAAAATTTGAAATTATTTACATGTATAAATAAAGATTACAGAATACATTAAACAATGCGTTTGACATTTACAGTTTGAAGAAAAAAATTAATTGAACAAAAATTTTGGCAAATTTTTTAATCCTAATAAGATTAAATTCGATTATTGTAAGTGAATCGTAAAAATATGTTGGTAAAATTAATGATTTATGGTATGGTATTTTCGGTATACGAGCAGGGTTTTATGTTATTCGTTTCCATATAAGCGTAGGTGTCTTTTTATTTAAAGTAAACTAATTTGTAAGTTATATAAGTGAAACTTCCGAGACCACATGTTCAATTTGCCTCCTGCTAACTTTGACGAGAGGTTAATTTATAAGGTATTGAACGGCAAAATTAATTTGCTTAAAATAGGATGCATATATTATTAAAAAGTTCAGTTAATTACGGTGAAGGGCAGTCCTGGACCGTGATAGTTGACGCTAAACCGTGACCGTGTCATGCCGTGTAATGGTGCGTGCTCACAGATAATAGAGCAGTCTCGTTTTTCTCTTTTTACTGGTTAAAATATTAAACCATTGCAAAATGCGATTGCGAGAGATGTGACAAAAAGACTCTGTGAATGAAATATTGATGAATGTTTCTTTTTTCGAGCGTGGAAAATTTTCAGTGAACGTAAAAATAAGCTTATATAAAGACTGTTGTTTTTCCATAAAGATGTCACAAAACCCGTTTTTTTATGTTTTACTACGATAAAGTTTGAAACGCAATTGAGAATTTTGAAAAAAAATAAAATTCCTTATTACGTATCGAATAACACAACGTAGATGGTTGAAAATAAAATTAAATATTGTTACCCGCTGTACCATATAATCATGCGGTATTAAAATAAAAAGTTTAGTAATTTAGAAAATAAAGCTTTCAGTTTCCTTATTTTGATAAACAGTATTTTAAAAGAAAATAAAAGAACACGTTGAAAATTGTAATATATATATATATATATATATATATATATTTATATTTATAAAATTATATATATACATATATATATATATATATATATATATATATATATATATATATATATATATTCGTACTTTTCAGCTAAAAGAAAATCGTTCCAGCTCGCGATTATGATAATTAGACGAACAATGTGTGCCAATCAAAATGAATAGCAAGTACCACTTGATGTTATACAAAGGCTCTGCGATGCAGCGGGATGGAGAGGGGCAGGAGCAGAACCGAGCACGCTCCGATCAAAATGTCACCAGGCAGAAAATGTCGACGCCGTGAACGCAATGCCATCCGCGTTACACAATGGATCTGAGCTGATATTTGTTTGAACCTAAGCAGAGGCTCGACTGTGGATGGGATAAGCATTTGTTTAGTTTTAACATCGGCTGTGTTCGACTGATGCATAGTGGAACAGAACTGGTACACTGTACAGATTGATCGACGTAATAAAATTAACAAGAGAAATTCTTCGGTTAAGCGATCACTCTTTCTGTTTTTAGTCATAAACCAGAATCATTACGAAAGTGTGAAAAGTTCTTTCCCAAATATGCTCTAGCGTAATCTAATATTTACGCTCCGTATAAGTATACGAGCTGGGAAAAATAACACAGATTTATATGCTACTCGAATCAACTTTGCAGAGGTATAAGTATACGAGCCGTAAAAAAGAACACAGATTTATATGCTACTCAAATCAACTTTGCAGAGGTATAAGTATACGAGCTGTAAAAAAGAACATAGGTTTAAATGCTACTCAAATCAGAAAAAATATTTATTAATTTCGAACAATTTACAATTTATACCCATATTTAGTATGGCAGAAAAAATGGGACGCTCAATCTTCTTTAGCTGGTGTTAATCAATGAAGTCGATAATTTGAGTATTTGGGAAAGCTTTTCACGACGCAGATGTATTGATGATTCTTTTCTTATTATATATTTGCATGCATGTGTGCACCATTACATCTTTGCTGTGTCTTTGTCATAGTGTGGCGAATAGTTTGCCATCAAGTTAGCACCTCGCCAAATTTGTTACGCTTAGCGACTTCAACTTCCTCCTTCAACAAACAATAAAGCACTTCTCGGAACAACATAATTTTCCCAATTATCAACATTTCAAAAGACGATAAAACGGCAAGATGTAAATCGACAATTTCGAGCGCTGATGTCATGGAAACTATTATAACGTGTCACGATTCACAGCTTTTATCTTTATTTTGCGTTTGACCATCCGAAGTAATTAGCGTGTGAAGAATTAGCGAGAGGGAGGCTATGCTGGCGTATCATTGAAGTCTCACTTACGCCGTCGAGTGCGTTATTACTAAACCTGTTGTGCCTACACAATCCGCGCCGAGATCGTTCATACGTGATGAGCATGGAGATTATTTTTATTTAATAGCTGGTTTCTATCCGAGAAATAAACACAGTTTTGGAATCAAGAAATATAGATATTATAGTATTAGTTCCCGTATCCGTAGCTTCATTCGCGTACCTACAAACTTATAGGGAAAAATTAAAACATGCAACGTCATTTAGTATGATTAAGGGAAATTAAATCTTTAAGGGAAGGAAATAAAGTAAATCGTTAAAGGAATTTAAATCTAAAAAATATTTCCCTCTAAATTAGGTAAAGGTAGCGATTCTCTTGCTTCTTTATATATCGTATGTAACGTGTTTAAAATCACGTTGATCTATCGCTCCGTTGCGACGCAAAAGAAGGACAAACAAATATACTTTATAATAGTAGTTAGGATTAGTGTTTTAAAATTTTAGTAAATGTTTTAAATATCTTTCGACTGTGAGACAATACTCACCTCCCTGAGGGCTTCAGAGGTTATATATTGAGATAGACTTTGTTGTAAAAATAATTGTAAATTTAGGTGCAATAACGCTTTTTAATCAAATATATCAGGACGATAGTACACGTTTCATTTCAGTAAATATTACCAGGTTTTTAATTAAGCGAGACCACATCCAATTTTATCTCACGATTTCTATTGAACTTAACATTTACAATCTCCCATCGAGTTTGATTACGTAGCAGTGACAAAGTATTGAAATAACGTATAAAACATACGCAGAGTAGACGGTGAAGTCGGTCTCTCAGATCTGATTTAATTGCATAATTACGAAATATTTGAAAGTGTTTTACATGTTTACGGATAATATTCATTAAATCGTTTTAACACTTTGTTTGACCTCTGTTGTATATCGTGAACGAACAGAACATAAACAGTGATAAATTCGATAAGCATAAACGCGTTTCCGTTTTTGTCGCACGCAAGGTAAGTTGTGGTGATGCTTGTACAAATCGAACGGCGACAGTTGGAATTCTTTCCTCGTTGCCCAATATTTCACTGGTCAATATTATGTTTGCCTAATCATTCGTCACAACCTTGACCAATAAATACTTGTGGCAGAGTGGCGGGAGAATACGGTCTCAATCAACGATCGAAAGGTCGTCTTCACCTTGTTTCGTTCACGGATACGTGTGAAATTCAAAAGCAAACGCGTCGACTTAAACGTCACAGGGCGGCGCGGTCTCGTCAGGTTGTTATTCACTGTACATGATTTGATTTGGTAATGGGGTATTCACGGTCTTATAATCTTCCTCTTCCTACTTCTGAAACACTGTCAATAATTTAGTTATCACTCCACGGTATCCTTGAGTTTGAGGATAAGTGAAATTTTTTTATAAACACTGAATCTTTTTGTATATACTGATGACGTAATGTTGGAATCGTAAGTCGTGCAGATAGGAATATTATAAGTTTTTTTATTTATGAAGCGACAAAAATAATCGGATTAGTTCGATGCTTGTTTATACTCGGTATTACATACCAACATAAAAGTCAATTCCTTGACCGTGATGTTTGGATGTTATTCGATCAAGGTGAAGATTATACCCGTTTAATTACATAATCGCAATATTGAAGAGGGAAGCAATGCTGTCCACGGAGCTATAAAAATGTAACCGTTTATTAACTGTGACTAAAGATAATTAAAACAAAATCAATTATTTAATGATTAACCGTAGAATTACTTGTTAATTTCCCTATTTTTTTGTTTTAATGAAAATGTATTTAAACGTAATTCAAAATTAGTATTCTTTGTTTAGGATAGAGTATTGCCAATATCATACAACAGTTTTTTACGTAAGTTTTACATATTTAGAAAAGAGAACATCAAATTTCGTGGTATAGAATATTTTCAAAGGAATTTCAAACGTCGTTTCCGTTGAAATCAAGTATATGCCATTTTATATTGTTTAGCGTCCCTTTAAAATGTTACTTTTAAATTTGTATATGATGCGCACAGTACAGAATGAAATGCGCTTAAACTGCCGGCATGAATCGCCGACGCGAACAGACAAAAATGTTTGCATTTATTTTTTTACAACGGCTGTCCGCGGGCGACACGCCTCCGTATCCGGCTCGCAAACTAGAATGCTTGAAGACCACAATTCGAAACTCGAAACACCGAACGGCCAGAGCCGAGAACGGCCGAATGCGCTTCGTCGCCGATCGACAATTCGTCGAATGAAAGTAAAAGTGTGTCTTAAAATACACGCGCATTTCACACGGCACTCACACTGGGGCGCCGCTCACCGGCCGAGCTTGCGTGAATGGCGCTGGTATGGTATCCTGTCGGCGGCCGGCCGGTATCGTGTACTATGTGCTTTACACACGTGAGCGATTCGAGAAGGTAATGAGGCCTTAGGTTTTCGAAATTGATGCGTTTATATTTGTATGCGAGAGTCGTGACAAAATTTGAAAAATTCGATAATTTATATAAATCGACTTTAGCTAGATTTATCTAAAGTACATATGTAATAATAGCCAAAGATGTTGTACTCAATAAACACTTTCTACCCGTATAAAACGCACAAAAATATGATACCACGTAGTGCTACGAGCGAACAATAATGAGAGAAATAGAGGCAAAAGAAAGTACGCACATAAAAGGATATTTGTATTGAAAAGTCTTTTAAGAGCGATTTTTAAAGCACAGGTCTATTTAATATAATGTCATTGATATCAACATTAAAAATTTCGATAGTTTTCGAATAATAACTTCAATAATGAAGTTTGTCTTGTAAATATGGGCCCGTATCAACACCATTCCATCGTTGGAAATGTAAATGAAATAGTTTCTAATAAAATTTGGAAAAACGCATCTAACATGCGTTTTTCCAAGTTTTTCCAAAGTTGGAATTTGTTACAAACTCTGCGCCTAGTTGGACACTCAGGTACAATGTCATAAATCAGTTCAGAAACTAAACGTTATAAATTAAACTATAGTACTCAAATGTTTATCGCTAAATGAAAATGAAATTTTATTTTTTCTCTTGCGTTATAAGATACTTATCTGATTATTGCTTCTTAAACGGATTTTGTACGTTAAAATTATATGAGTTATTAATGATGCTATGGACAATTCTTGCGGTGACCGTTGTGGTCATTATTAGACTTGAAAAAGACAATAAAACTCTTTTACAAGGCGCACAATCACATTGTTATTGCACATTACGCATACAATGACGCTACAAAGATTCACATTGAGATTTGATCTTCCAATATTCAAGCGAAGTCGAAGGAGAAGTGATTAAGGTGTGGGTATACAAAAGGCAAAATTATTAATAGTAAATTAACGAACATCAACTGAAATGCCATTTGAAATACAAAAAAGTCCATTAGCAAACGAAATTGATAACTAAGAAGGAGTAAGGTGACCTTGTCTTCAAGTGTCTGAATCATTGTTTGAACTTGAAACTTCACTTCGCGTGAAGGTCAAGATAGGAGAATTTTTGTGCCTTTTTTTGTTTCAAACTTGAAACCAGTTCGGAAAGATTGAGTGAGGTATTCAATAATGAGATCAGCACTAGTATTTTTTGTTCGTATGTTTGTCGAGAACGACTGTGCAATCAATGGCCGCAGACGTTGCGACACGTATTAAAAAATGATAATAAATAAACGTTCGATTTGCCCCTGTCGCAAGCTAGCTTCCAAAGCCGAATTGACGAATGGCTAATTCGTCACACGAATGTAATAAACGATAACTTTTTTTTATTAATTAAAACACTTCGTACTTCGTTAACCGGTTTTTGGTCAAAATATGTGAGGTGCAAGTTAAAACACCTTGCTCGACTATTTGCGTAAATAATTAAAATATTGTGCAAAGGTTTTCTGTGAAAAAAATGTATTCGGTAGAAGGATGCCGGCGCAACTAAAACGTGACTTAAGCCATTTTTATTATAAGTTGGCTTGTTTCCTTGAAGTTCGCTCCTTTTATATCACATTTTGCATCCGCTAACGAATCTTGATTGTGAGATATGTAGGTACATATATAGCTGTTTTTAAGTTAAGTACATATATAGTTAATTATACGGTATACAGAAAATAATATTCTCTTCCTTGATAAGTTAGAAGCAGCGCGTTTGGATGTAGGTGGAAAACGAAACTCATTTTTTACTAAAAACAACGATGTAGGTATGAGGGGAGAAAGTTTCATACTTTCTGGGAAAATATTATGTTTAGTCAAAGTTTTTACACGTACATGCTGTAAATATGAACCTTTCGTATTATTAAGTTAAGATTCATCAGTAAGTTTTTGTATAACATTTTTATTTGGTCGCAGAAAAGGCGTCGAGAACTATTTAAATGATATATTATAAAGTGTTAAAACGATTTAATGAATATATGAGCCAATGATAGCACGTAAATTAATTTTGGAAGATAAAAATTCCAATTAAAACAAAATATATCTTTCAGCTTTTATTTTCCTTTTTATATTAAATTCGGGTTAAACAGAGTTGCATGTATTGTGGATTTCTCATACCATTATTTAATGAGAGATACGTTTTACTAGGTAATGTTTGGAAGTGTCGTGCTTTTTTACTGTCGTTATATTAATTGTCCAGTATTATGTTTATGGAAAATATTATTCTTTTGTAACGAAAAAATAATATGTAAATTTCTGGACGGGGCGAGAATCGAAACGCAAGTGGTAAAATTACATTACGTATGGGAGAGGTGTTTCTTCAGAGAAATGACTCTTTCTAAGGTTTCATTTCTCTGTGAACATTCCAATTAAGTTCGTCAGATACGGCCATCGGCTATCGGAAAGGAAACAACGAACCGACCAGACCGGGCCGCGCCGAGCGCCGCTGTGGCCGCGGTTCGCTACCTGCGGCGCGCACGCCGCGCACCGGCCACGCTCCAGCGCCGCTGTGTTGTAACGAGACACTGTTTCAAGGTCGACAGAGTAGTTTTTAGAAAGTTAGCTAATATGAAAGATATATCATAACATGTAGATGTCGATACGAACGCAGCGCGGATATTGTAAGGTTACACGTCGGATGGCATTACGATCGGACCGGACGCTAGCTGAGACCACACTTGCATTGCCTGACACCCGACGAAAGAAATGTGAAATGCGTTTGAAACGGACGAAAGTTTTTTATGGAAACAATATAATTAAAATAACCACAAAACACGTGTCTGCAATATTTTGATATAAATAATATTGAGTGTATATAGTAAATTTTAAATGAATTTGGTTTATTGTTAACATTATTTGGACGTGTGCATTATTAAGTCTGTCAGAATGAGTTAGTATTCGACAGATCAAACGTGTAATCATTTAGGACAGGGGTTTCCAACCTTTTCTTGGCCAGGGACCACTTTTATATCATTCTTGTTAGCAGGGACCACAACGTAGGTATAATAAAAAGAAATAATTTAAACTCATTCGCGGACCATATTTTGGCTTCTGCGGACCATTGGTTGGGGACGATTGATTTAGGACATACGGAGGTGACTTAGCATCCTATATACGGATGACATACGGAAAGTATCGTACAATGATTATCACAAAAACGTAATTCGTATACTTTCGTCTTAGCTTTGATATAGTCATTATGCCCAATGACAACATACAACTGCCGGAAGACAAAATTGAAAAAAATAGGCAAGTACTTACGAGTCGCTGTTATATGTTAAATATTTATTTTTAACCTTAGAATTTATCGTTATTATTATTTCAGACTGAAATAGTGTTAACGACAGAAAGAGGGCGTAAGTGGCAGTAGGACTGTTATACGTAAGCAAAATTTCTGACACATGTTTTGTGATTAGGTATAAAACATTTCATTGAGTCAGATTTGCATTTTGACTGATCTAAGAAATGATCGAACAGCGAACGACTGACAATAAACGAGAACAATTATGAAGATGAAGTAGTTGATAAGAAGACTCCTTAAAATGTGAATGATTAATTTAAAGTTAGAACCCAGAGTTAATTTAAAGATAATGCAATGCAGTGTGATGTATCATGTCACATATTCACATGTACAGTAAGATGTGAAACAAGTAATATGTATTATTATCGGATAATACTGCACTTCATCATCGTTAACTAATTTACATCTACTGTAAGACTGCGTATTGATTTAGATATGTAGACATAATGATGTTATATTAAATATACAGGTTATTAGCATTCCAAAAGTGATGGTCAACAGAAAAATATATTGCCTTGTTTTTAATATACTTATCTATTTTATATACGTGAGTTTTTGACTCTCTATCTCTTCTTTTATAGTCCGCACTGGACTACTACTTGGAACCATTTTTTATATAAGTGTACAATGTACCTATTCAATATACAGTCATTAGTTAGATAGATAAAAACTGTCTGGCTGTGTTTGAATTAATTGTGAAACCAGAATTATTTTAAATACGACATTAATCGTCTTCGAAACGTGTGCATTATTTTAGTCAGCCGCCGAGCAAATTGTTAAAAAGGCGCCGGGTGTAGATAACTTTTACATTGTTACGATCTAATTTGTTGCCCAAATCGTAACAAAGACTCGAAAGGCAACGAAAGCCTTACGTCCGTATTTGTAACATCGGAGATAAGAAGTCTAATAATGTCATTCGGGCGCCGCGTAATCTCGCCTTTTATTCAACCTTCCGGGTGAAATGTTCGAAATAAACTTGCTTTCTCTCCTCTCTAATCGCGCTCCGTGAAAGTAAATCGTACCCGCGTTATGCACGCGACTCGTACTTTCGGCTTGGCGCTAGTAATTTATGCTTCCACGAGCTATATGGAAACACTATATCTCATCTTTCATGTAATGCCTCAAAAATTTACATGTTCAAGTTAGGTTTGTGTTGTTTGGAGTTATCTTAACATTGTAAGGTGTTTCCGTAGTATTTCACTGAAAAAATCGGCATTTGTTATTTAAAATTGTAAATGGTGATTGCGATGAAACGTATTTGAATTTTTCCTGAAAATCGCCGATTTAATTCAGGTTTGAAAGAAAACTTTTATAAAGTTAAACTCTTTAAAATGGAAGCGTACAAACAGTCGTTTATATACTAAACTAGTGTCTTTTTTTGCTTTGTTTATAATGCCGACATTAGGCATAATATATCATTTAAAATTATAAGTAGATGTATACATATATCGGGGAGATTGTCTATATTGGTTTACATATATACATCATTAGCGTTCTAAGAGTAATTCCAAAAATTGAGTAAATTGTCTCTCTCTTTTGTATAAGTGATTTCGTGGACTCTATCTCCTTCAGTGTAACCGCGGGTGGCGCAATTTGTATCCATACTTTCTATTCGTATTATATGTCTATGGATATAACCTGACTCCTGAGTATAAAGTCATTGGGTAGAGTACTATTTATTTTTGCAAATTTAAACGTATATTAAGTGAAAATAGTCTAAACGCAAAAAAAGGACAAAGTTCGATTTGTTTGAGTTGATTTTAATAGAATTTTTATTAGTGTAGTATATTTTACGTAGTCGAATATTATACGGAAAATATGCAAACAATTATTTAAATTCGACTTGTTTTTTTTGACGACAAAGCATTTAGACTAACGAATTATTTTTAATTTGACTTAAAAAAATAAATGACTCTATTTTGAAGCTCGTTATCATTTGTGTATCTTCGTAAATTTGACAATAAGACACTGACGCTAAGTTCCTAGTGTTTATTGTTCATACAAAATCGATTTATCTATAAAATTTAGAAATTGAATATTTCATGTGTGATAGTTTTTAACGCGACTATAATATCTCAGTTAATTAAGAATTACCTAACGTTGAATATGTAACTTAGCCGGTTGCAATATTTTGTGGAACGTACGGAATTCATTTTGAACGGAAATGGCGCCTTACGCAATTAATTCCTATAAAAAATAATGATGCAGGTACTTTAGTCGAGTTTCTTTTCGACGCATAGCGCTTGTTGTTTATAAGTATGCACTCGTTTCGTTTATTACTTTTTAATCTTTTTTAAAAGTGATATTTCTAAATGATACTGGTATAATATCGCGTAAATTCACGCATCTCCAGCAGAGATAGGTAGATGGAGCAATGATGGAGTGCGATTCGGTATATTGTCTGCTTATTTTAGAACTCCTTGGCTTAAGATTTTCATTAATGATGGAGACAGTAGATATCGCTTTATTTAGTCCTTCCCTATCAGTTTTATTTTTTCAAATATATGCATACGACTTAATTAACTTTATTACAAAAATTATTTTGTTATTACAAAACAATAAAGTGTCAATAATAACGTCGCTTTTCATCGTGTCACTTTTTTTTACAGTAAATTTGTTTACTTGGAATATAGGGAGAACTAAGAAATATCCACGCACAGGAGCTTCCTCTTCGCGTGTATTTTGCCTCAATACCTACTATTTTGTAACGATATTTATTAAGTGAAATATTTCGTTATATATTATAAAGAATAATTTATCAAATTTTTCCATATTTTAATCACATTCAAACGATATTTTCACAACCCCTTTCACAATTTCATCCCCTTTGATCGCCTATACCTCCACATCGGTTTTATGTTATTATTATATGAATGGGTTGTTTCTTAATAATTTAAAATCTATTTCTAAATAAACATACACAGTTTATTTGTGTCATAAATTAATCATACGTATACTTCATAAAGTATACAATTTTATAGTCTTATTATGTTATTTTTGCGCGCAAGTGAACTTTAAACGCGAAACTGGTAGAGCCGATTAAATACAAATTTGATTTACGAGATTCGGCAGCCGCCTTATGAAACGAAACGATAATTATCATTCAATGTGAGCCCCAATTAGTGGAGTGTAATTAAATTGGATTCATATATATATTTGTGATACATTTGTCACTTGAGATTTGAAATTCTACCGTAATCTCGTAAACGTGAGATAATTATGATAGATGGATTACTGCCAACAATTAAGTAAATTATAGTTTGTAACTCTATATTTAGTAACTGCAACACTTTAATTATAGAAGGTTTATGTAAATTATTAAACTTAAACTACTGACTGAATGCGGTGGCAATGAAAACACTCGTGAATTTGCGGAAAAATAATATCAGTCGAGAAGGTGAAATTGAATACTGAACTAAGATAGGATTTGTCACTTGAAGCGATGTTGAAAGGCCAATAAGAGTTATATACGCGGATGAATTGTGTGAAAAATAAAGATAAATAGAAGATAAATGATGAGATTTGATGAAGTCTTTAAATCTTTTTTTCTCTGTGGCCCTCTCTAATCTACGTAATTTTTACTTCTAACCAATAAATAAATAGTTTGGTTAAGAAGTTGTTAACCACAAATAATGTAATATTATATTATAATGTAGCTCCTACAAATTGTATGATACATTATAATATAAAGTTTATAAAACTTGAAAAAAATTTGTTTTCTAAAAGTAAAAATATTTATTGTACTTATAGTGCTAAAGACTATAGTAACAATTAAATGTATCGACGCGCTGTAAGACTGTGTCCTTCCTATGTCGATGAAAGCTTGATGTTGATTTCTATAGAAAAAAAGTAATAAACAATTACCCGGTTGTAATTGTCTTACACAAGACGGCTAATTAATTAATTATTTAATTAACTATCTAAAGAGATAATTAACTTTCCACTATTTCGTAATAATTTGTTGTTAATTACTTTTCATTAACCTCCACCGTAGCTTTCCTGTCATGCATTTATTACGGGGTAGACAATGGATACGTTGATTAATGCTATTTCACTGCTCGCATAAAAAGTGTATAGTAGATAATTTAAGTCCGTTAAAATGTAGCGTTTATGTCTAGTTAAGGTAAAATGTGAATATTAATCATTTAAATATTAAGTTCGTAATCGAAGAGGATATGTTGGTCCTCGCAAAATTCACTAAGCGATGTATTAAGTAGTAAATTTAGAAATAAGTATCTTGTATATACCGAACTTGCTGTCATACTGGCTGCAAGCAATATGCACGAGAAAATTCTTATTCTCTCAAAGGCGGTATCCCTGGTGGGTTTCCAAGCTGTAATCCAAAATGTATCTAGAAACACCCAAAGAGACTATGAAATGACAATCAACTGCAGGAGAAGACTGCAATTTCTTGCAACATGAGGTTGGCTGCTAAAGTTACAGTGAATATTCAGCCATATCAACATTTGGGGTAATGAAACAACGTGCTTTGCTGCCTTGCACTTGTTCAAGATATAGATTAACAAAGCAGTCAATATGATACGAGCAGCGCCATTCCGAGATGTCCACCGGTAGACGTCGAGAAAGCTTCATCACAAATGGCCCTATCGATCCCAACCTTCTTTGAGCGATCTCGCCTCACACTTGCACCACATTCATATCCTACCGTCTTCGCGACTGTGTTGCCACGAGAGAATGGATGCAACCCATCCCAAGCTCTGTGCGGCTTTAGATATCTCTTACTGAAATGAGAACGGTTTGTTTGTCGAAGCCCGACTTCTCTGTTCAGCGTATTACCAAATTGCTCATTAGCCAAGCGTGGGAGTTGGCTAGAAGAAATATTTTGATTGGTTATAATCTTTTTCAATTTTGTTTTCTGGAACCCATAGAAGTTGGATTCGTATACAAACTTAACAATTGCTTGTATATTTACTACTATATTCAAATTTACAGGTTACAGTGTGTAGAGTCGAAAAATATAGTCAAAATTGAAGGATCATTAAAAATTTAAAAAAAAATTTAGTAATATTTAAGTATCTAGAATTTGACGAAAAATCATTCAATTAAAATAAAAAAGTACTTTAAAGATAAAATTTTGTAGTTAGAAAATGTTTGTAAAAAAGACATTAAAAGAAATTTCTTGCTCTTGAAGATGCAAGAAATGATCAATAAATTTTAGAAAAGAATATAAGAAATTTTTTCTCCATGCTATATTTTAAGTAAAAAATTTAAAAAATTGGAATTTTTTTATATACTTTCATCAGTGACTCTATTCTAGTAATAAAAAAGTATCGAATAAATGTATTAAAAACTAGAAGTCTTTAGCTTTAACATGATTGATGATTTTTCACGAAGCTACCTACAGCTATTTAAACATAGCTCAAAATTTTTTAGAATCTTAAATGATCCTTTTCTTTTGATGCATAGTGTACATAATAAGTGATAAGACGCGTGTGAACATTTTGTGTAAGTGTGTAAAAGTTAAATGTTGTCGCCTTATTTTGAAAAGTTGACTTTTGAAAAGTTAACAATAAGCTCTAGTTAATTTACAAACCGCAATCGATTACGCCGCTTAATTATGCAATAAACTATATAGATAATAACACACGAATTTCTTGTCAAGATATGCTTGCAAAAGTGGTTTAAAGATGATACCTTTCTTATTTCTCTTTTGCTCTGCTCACAAGCTAAGTTAAGCTTTTTTATTTTTATTACAATTATGTTTTAGTTTCTTAATTATTTTTTGTCACGCCTATAATATTTTACTAATTTTTAAAACGTTTCTTTCTTCGGTTAACTGGTAGTGTCCTTAAAAAATCGCACTATGTGGTATTTTATCTATATGCATATATGTATATTGAATAAAATAAATAATTTGAATATTTTGCACCACCGTTAGCAATCATACGTCCCGGGAAGGCTCGCTGTGCAGATTTATTTGTGTGATTCGAGTCAGCTATCGCGACGCGGATTCAATGTGTCGCCCGTCCGAAGCGAGTCGCGAGGCATCGTTGCGCCTCGTGTCGGAACTATCCCACGATACGGCGGGCTTGCGTG
Source organism: Druceiella hillmani (assembly GCA_039881145.1). Lineage (NCBI taxonomy): Eukaryota > Metazoa > Arthropoda > Insecta > Lepidoptera > Hepialidae > Druceiella > Druceiella hillmani. The sequence goes on along the minus strand of JAYKKI010000001.1, from coordinate 76,487,917 downwards.
TCGCGGAAGTGAGCACTTCTCGCGTACGTCGGCATTATCGGCGCGATTCTTTTTACGATTCACATACGGTGCGGCGTTATCTCACCGACACGTGAGTGTAACGCTCAGTCTGTCGCGTAGACGCCTCATAACAGCGGTTTCCAAACTTGACAAAATGAAGGAACAAATCTTAGTTTAATTTATTTGCATAGTTGAATCACTAACATATACTTGCGCATTTGTTTACTTTACTCGGTTCGGTAATGCGATTTAGGGGAATTCGCTAATGTATATCGGAGTAAACAAAATGAGGAAAAAATAGTCACATCGCAATTCGAAGATAGATTTTTAAACAACTTTACTGATCAATGTTGGTTTATTTATATATAGGCTGATCAACAAAGAATAATTAATTGCAAATTATATATTTTTCACACTGTCTGCACAAACCCATATAAATGTTTGGAATAAATTGAATATGCTACAACTGACACAAGTAAATGAATGTTAAGAGAAAGCGTGATGATGGGATGATAAGCGAATCACGGATAAAGTTAATTCGCTATAAACAATTAAATAATTTGTAAATACCTATTCTGTCTTATTTTGTTAAAAATGTTTCAGGTACTGATAAGACCCTTCTAAAATTGTTGAAATGTCTTTTGGATTTAAAAAAATAATTCATAAGTCTTAATTAGAAAATTTTGTTCTAAAGGGAGTCAAATATGTCTGACCAAATTATTCGCATGAGAGAAATTTTATGCAAGATTATTTTCAACGAATTAATGTGTGTTATTAATTGGGAAAGCAAAATATCGAATCAAAATATTTGTAATATCTTTTTATTTTTAAAAAGTTTTTATTCATGGTCGGAAGTGAAATTAAAATAGAATATAAACCTTTTTCTTCTAATTATGCAATAAATATTAATAATTGTAATTTAATCCATAATAAATATTAATTATTTGAAAAATTTCACATTTTTATTGGGACGTTATTTTTTAGTGACACGAACATTTTTCTTTTTTAAACTTTTCAGATGTTAGGCATTTTTCAATAAAGTAGTTACATAATAATTTTAAATAGTGAAATAAAATGAAATAATCTACTATGCTGATAATTAAAAACTTAATTATTTAAAAACGCGACTGCGCTAGAAACACCCACTCTCCAGTATTGACTATAACGAAAAAATGATCAATATACGTGGACAATTTGATAGAAAATCTAAATATTTAACATGTTACTACAAATTAATTAAATTTTAATTATGGTTACTGAATAATTAAAAGTCTTAGCTATGGTTACTGGATAAACTTTAAGAACTTAGCTATGATTATTGAATAAGCTTTAAAAGATTATAAAATTAAATTATAGAAAAATCTGGTTCTAATAACTGGTGTAGGATTGGAATAAATGATTAATCGTAAACCAAAATATAACGTTTATACCTTTTACATGACGAACAGCCCTGTTAAGTATTTGGTGCTAATATAGAAGAATTCGTATTTATAAATATGCTAAAATACATTAATTTGGAGAGAGTAGACTGCTGTTTAAAAAAGGGATTTAAAGTCGCTAGAATCCAGTAGATAAGTGATTAAATAGCACGCTGAAATTGGAAAATTTAATGATAATTTGTACATCATCTCTGAAAGATGATAAAGTTTATCATATTTCTCAAAGCCCTATAAAGTCAGAAATATCTTTATAAAATATGGGTGTGTAGTATAAAGAAATGTATCCAGTGAAAGAAGTTAAAAGGTTTCCAGCACTGTAGTCTTTATGTCTCTTCGTAGGAAGACAAAGTAACTCTAAATAAGCAGTCGTAACAATTGTTAAAATTGTGCTAATTTCTACAATTTATATCGATAAAATTATTCGCAAAATTCCGTTGTTTTCATAATACAGAGTTTGAAATGAGATAAATTAAAAATAGACCTACGCAGCGTTCAACAAGCAACAGAACAATGCGACAATACAACCTGATTGCATGTTTTCATTTGACAGCCGGACGCTGTCCATACCGGTTTAGGCGCTGTGAAATGTCACAGTGGCTCGGATATTTCGATAACTAATAACAGATTTGATGAAAATGAATTTGACTGTTGTTGCACCTCGTAGGTATCCATAGTTATAAAGCGATTTATATAAAAGATTTATATAGAAAATAAGATTAATTTCAAAAAAGTCACGTTTGCTTTTGGTTTTTTTTTGTGATATTTTTTTATGTCAATGATTTTATATTACAATGAAAGTTTTTACGGCTGATGCCACATGTACTATATTGATTTGATAATGTGTTGCGTTGTTTTTGACTGAATTCTAATAAGGCGGGGTTTCTTAAATTAATCTGTATCTATTTTTTCTTATTTGAATTGAGTGAGTGAGTGCCTCGATTTTCACTTGCTGCAAGGATATTTTATGGTATTTTAATTATAGTATCATAACATATCTATATCAATAACGTTATGCTTAAAAGACATTAAGTCAATACAAAGTAAACAAAAAATGTGGCCCATATAAGACCACGCACGAACTAAAGTGAAAGATGTGTAATCAAAGAAAGCACGTATATAAAACAGATAGTATTGAAAACGATTATGTATTGAAAACGATTCCCTCGTCCTTTGATACCCTTTTTAGAGTGCTAAAGACCTGTCTAATAGAACGTCGTAACCTATAATGATACAGCATTTGCCAAAAAATTAAATTTTTGGTTTAAATGTTATTTCGTTATTTTTTACCTACATAAAAAAAAACAATTGTAATTTTTAACAGTTCAATTATAAAATTAGAAAAAATAGTAAAAGAAAATAAAACACAACTTTTGCAACTGGAAGCAGAACTGAATTCATTTTTCTCCAGTGTGAAAAATTCGTCATATCTTTTTTTAAAAACTATTTTATTATCTATTGTAAAAACGCAGATTACCACTAACAAGGGATCGGTTGCACTACCAATCGTTTTTTCCCAAGCTCTGAAAAATAATCAGAAAAACACCAACTGAAGTCTGTGCATTTTCCAAATATTTTTAAATTTAACTTCGTTTAAAACATTTTCGTAATATGAAACTTTATTCTAATCTAGTTCGAATATAAAGGGAATGAAAAATAATTGCATTGTATGAAATATTAAACATTACAAAAGACTTGATTTATTTTAAATATATTATTTTAATACTTTCAGAAACGGTTTTTGAAAAGATTTAGAATACCTGGCTACATATTGTAATGAGAGACGATTGATATTTGCTATGTACAGTCTCTTGCTACTTGTGCAAATTACTTTCAAAGTGAGTGTGCATAAATGCATTTTACTGGTGAATGTATTTCACGCCCCTTCGATAGCGCCATAGCAGAATGCAGGCACGACTTACTCGAGTACATGTAGTAGCTTATTTGGATGATTGCATAGAGAATGCTTTACGAAGAAATTAATTTTGGATTTTGTTCAGTTTAGTGATCTTTTACAATATTTTTCGAATTTGGTTAATTTTTCTATAGATTAAATTTATACTCAAATACATTCTTAAACAAATATACATTTTTTAAAGGAAAAAATGCTTTTTTACTTTTACTTCTTGATAAAGACGATGGACAAGTTATGACGAACAAAACGAACACAAGCGATGTACAAAATGAACAAGTTAAAATAATAGAGTTTATACGTAATCTATTCCAAGTAAGCTAAATAAGTTCTAATAAAGAATTACGCAACGACATTCAGCTGGTAGCAAGTGTCTCAAGTAAGCCACTGCGTTTATAATACCATGGACAGTCAGTCGCGCAGAACAAGTCTTGAACCGGCTTGACCCCCGCTAGTAATTTTAACAACGCCGAAGCCTACTCTACTGGCATGTTGTGGCATAAGTTGAAGCGAGAATCAGGGGTAGCAGAACATATATAAACCTTGACCTCTTGACAGTCCGCAAATACCGAAAAGCATTTCAGTGCCTTGAAAGAGGAGACTCCGTTCAAGATATTGACTCCGTTCGGTAGATGGAAATGTAAAACGAAACATAAGTTCTTTCTTCTTTATTCTAATGAACTGTAGTCATTGGTTAAAGTATCTTTACTTGTAGATAAGAAAGATGTGAAATCCTAATAAGAAACGATTTTATTCTGCGCGATCTTAATGATTAACATAAGTAAAATACTGCTACATGTTTCATAGTTAAAATATGCGAACGTAATTGATTATTATCAATCGAATTATTTAAGGTAACTGCGAATCCCTGGTTCAGAAACATACCTAATCCAAGCTTCGTAAGGTTCAAAAAATATTCTGACATGTTTCGTTCGCGTAAATGGCGATGCTAAGCACATAGGTGCTTAGCATCGGAACAGTATATCAGATTTCTCAGGAATAGAAACATAACTAGCGTGAACTTTTATCGTTATTTTTCTTATTTAAATATTTTTAGTATAAAACAATTTATTATGGTGCTCTGAAGTATAGGAGATTTTGTATTAATCATATCGATATTATATTTGCTATATAATCATTATGTTTTTCGATAGTAGATGGATTACCTATAGAGAAGGAATCAATAACACGTCATATTAACATATAATTTACAATATTTCATATATATTTTGAGAACCACTTTGCAATATGAAATATGACAAGATTACTTTAAGAACAACCATATTCGTCTCAACTTAGTTTTTGTAATAAAAACGTTATCGAGTGTTTTGTAGATCGAAGCAGGCTAGACGGTTTATAAGCAAGTTGAAAACATTTCCTTTCGTTATCGTCAATGTGATAACGATATACACTGTCGTAGCCTGAAAGCGCCTTACTAGGCGAAGCTCGTTGATATTTTGCGGACGACTTATTTGTCAAAAGGCATTTCACTCAAATCGGAGCGATAAGGAGGTTTGTGCAAACTTTGGCTTATCATTGTGTATTTAAAGCTTGCAGGCTAAAATGGTATTTCTTTAATAAAGGTGCGGCCTTAAGATGTTCGGGAATGGTGACGAGACCTAAACTTTTACTTGCGTGCATATATTACGGTCGATAATTCACATCTAAATAGCTTTTGTATATTTTGAGGATTCTAGGTAATATTTTTACTGTGACAATTTGAATAATCTTGATCTCTAAGTAAATAAATTATTTAATTTAAAGGAAAAAATTATCACTTACAAAACGTTTTGGTGGACTTTTAATGAAACGTTTTGAAGAAATAATAAGATTCTTGAGGTTATTAAAACATTACTTAACAACAAGTCAAGAAGATTTCAAATCTTCAATCATTACACAGTACATTTCTTGGTTCAATAATATTTTTTAAATCTTTATTTTAATAATTTAAAAATGTCATATTTTATTTACATATCACTTTCTAAACAGCATTAACTATGTTTTCATTCCAGTTTTTATTAAGATTTCTATATGATACTGTCTTTGAAACTTTGTTATGAATTTTCATCACGGATCAATTTTTCTACTAGATTTATGAATGAATGAATGTTAAGTACGAATTAAAAAAAATGATGGCAACAGAAAAATATGTTTGAATCCTTTATTTATTTTGTCTTAATTTCTGATTTCTTGAAGATTTTCATAAAAATCATAGTTTTTCAAAGGGCTAATTACGGAACGTAACATTGGACATTAAACATACCAAGGGCATGCGCTTCGTGATTAACTTAGAAAGTTTTAGTAAATAACAATTGTCCAGTTAATCGTCGATGCATGCAAATCGGTAGGAAGTCAAACGTTGAGTCCACTGCCGTTGGACATGCTCACCGCGCCACATCCTTCCAGAGTGAGGCCTTTTATTCGTGTTGCGCACAGTTCGCGCCTGCAAGAGCGGATGTGACGTTCTTAATAGCACGAGCTGCATTCTCTGTCGGGGCAGGATGTCCGTACGCTTTCTAAAATAGCTTATTTTCTATTTTCATTGCATGTTATCGTCAATTTCTCAATCACCGTTATGTAAGAAGCGCCGTGCATAATGTCGTTAGTCTCGTTAAGAAATTAAACGTGCCAATTTTAACTTGCTTTCTAATTAATTGGATCATGTCCAGTCGAATAGTTCTATTAACGTGTTTGATAAATTTAATTTATTAATTGAAAGAAGACTTTCTGACCATCACTTTTTTTAAGATAACTGGAGTATCCCAAAGTCTATCAAGAACTACTGAAAATTTTCATCGGTTCAGCTGTTTTCTAATTGTTTACCAATTTTTATTTCTTCAGCTTTCCGGCGATTGCTCGTAACAGTAAGGTAGTTATTTCTAGTATTGTGTCTCTTTTATGCAATTTCTAATAATTGTCTCCAATTTTAATTAGAGAGACGTATTATGGAAGTAGGTCAACTTTTATAGAAGTAGGACAACTTTTGACGGCAAAAACATTTTTTTAATTTTATTATTGTTACTATTATTAGAAACTAAGCATTATACTATTTCTTCAAATGCAATTAAAGTATAATATTTTGTTATACATTCATTTGAAGGGAAAATAATTTGTTATACCTGAATGCGTCTTTAGAGAATAAGTATGTGAATTCATCACGCTTCTTTGAAATGGACGCTTTTCATAGTTGTATATTTTTTATTTTTTATAGATGTGCATAGATTAACACAGAATATGAAAGTGACTAGTTTTTTAATTTCATATAATTTTCCGAAACTCTGGGACTTTCCCCATCTGTCCACCTTGTCAACTTTTATGATTCGTAATTTCGTAACAATTTTTCACTATATAATGTTGTTCTAAAACATATTGTATCAATTTTCACTTTTATACTATGCTTAATTCCTTTTTAAGATGCTTAAAAATTAATCGTTTTTAATTTTAACAAAATAGAAAGCGCTTCTTTTTCGCTACATCAATAATTCATCTCACATTCAGTTTATCAAATCTGTTTTTTTATTATTTCGTTATTTTGCTTCAGAGCAAGCGAACGAAGACTGAGATGCAGGCCGGAAAAAGCGCAAAATTACGAAAGTTGTTTACGATACTCGAACGCGGTGGCGACGCGCAAAAATGTCTAAAAGACGTGAGGTGTTATCGGGTTGGCGCGTAACTGACCTGCCCGATGCAGCCGCGTATTTTCGCTAAAAATACGCCGCCGCCTGCAGCGCGCTGCGCGCTTTTCTCATTCTCACTGCATTGCTCTCTTTCGCGCTCACCGCTCGTGGAACCAAATCGTTAGGCGGGTCGCTTCTAGAAAATTTCAATTACTTGTCAGAGAGATTAATACGAAATTGAAAATGTGGAAAAGTAGGTGCACATCGATTTGTAGGCCGAAAGATTTTACTTTCTAGGTTCTGGCGAATAGAAAGCGCATTAGCCGTTTCGCAATGCGTTTTACATTTAATATTTCTATTAAATTATTTGCAAATATAAATATTATTTTTCACCATTGACTTGTGTATCTTCCACAGGGGCTAAAAAGATATGATTCTCAAAAATTATGTAATTTATAATTAGCGACAAAGCTTTCTAGCAAACTCTTGGTACTTCAATAAATATTGTTATTTTTCGGATTATGGAGGGTGTGGGGTGGAGCTGCTTACTTTATATGGGCGGGTGAGTGATCCAATAAGGGTTCAGTTTTTTCTTTTTGCAATGCGGACCTCTAAAATGGTAACCTTATAAATGATGTATTTCTTATACGAATAATACCATAATAACGGGCATTGAATATATATATATATATATATATATATATATATATATATATATATATATATATATATATATATTTATGTCCCATTTTGAAGGTGAATTTCTTATATTTTTTAAATATCTTAATCCTCCATATTGAATAGTACAAAAGTTATAAGATCGAGATGTACATACCGCATATAGATTATAGATTTACTATTGCATTCTGTATATCAGAGTATATTTAACAGCGGCAAAAATGCTTTTAGGATAACAAAATGTTATAATACTAAATTAACTTTATATTATTGATATTATTTGAGTTGCACAAAGTTTCAATAGATAAATAAATTCAGGGTTACGGTTACTCACTATAACTTTTTGTGAAAATTTAGCTTTTAATTATTTAAAAATGGAAAACAATTATTAATTTATTAGAAAGCTAAATAAAGAATTGAAGAGAAAAAACTAAAGTATAGAACTAAATGACAGATGAGCAATATTTTTAAATAGTTATAACTTATAAAAAATATGGCAATAAAAAATTTAATAGATTGACAACGTGCACAAATTGGATTTAATCTTATGACAGTTAAGTTGGTACGAATATGAACTCATTTAGATAATTTAATTCGCAATGATATTGTATAAAAACACATGAGATAAACAAAGCAGAGAAGCTGGAAACTCTTAGATATTTTTAGAAAATTTTGATGAATGAAAACTGTTAAAAAGTTAGTTACGTAAACATTATTCACATTTTTACATAGGCTCCCGAAAGGCTATTAAAAACAAAGGAAGTAAAATAAAATTCAGTTTAAAAAAATGTCGACATACATTATAACCTTATTTCATACATTATAACCTTATTTCAATATTAAATGTTATGATAGTGTTTCTTATCGTATTGTTTCATTCCATTTGGCTTACCTATGCGTCATAACACGTGCAGTTACACTTGTTTTCGAGACACCTGATAAAAAACAAGATTATCATTCTTTTACAATACATATCTCTATTACATTCACAAAATAACTTGATCGTACGCCTATGAAAATTAATGTTTTCTTTAATGTATATCTTGTTTTTAATAAGATTTCCCATCGTATTTCTTGTTAAATAACATAGTTTATTAAACAGATCCTGGGTACCACCACGATTCATATATTCTTTGAGTTCTTTTATAAACGCAATTCCTTTCATCTCTTTCACTCTTCTATCGAGGTGGTGGCAATAATTCGATCCTAAAAGTGAGTGTCCGCGTGCTACTGGTGACTAAGCATATTCGACGTATTCGTATTATATATATATAGTGTTTAGCGTAGTGTTCATGCGGTTTGTTATATTTCTACTAGTGCAAAGTACAACCGTATCGGGAAAATGTTTATAAGGACTGCGATTACCGCTTAGTAGATTCACTTAAATAACGAATCACGAAATTTACAATGAAAACTTGTTATCACGTCATTATTTGAATACGTATCTTATCAGTTGGTTTATCATACGTAGTATGGAAATTATTAGCAATCAGAAAACAACTTTCTTTGGAAAACGCAGGAAAAAATCGGTATTTGGTTTACTAATTATTTATGTGGTCAAAACCTTTTTGTAAAAAACTTTGTTTTTTAATTACCATTATTAAAAAAAAACCTAATGAGTTTTGTAAATCTTAAGAAGTACAAAAATTTTAAACTGTTAAAATACAATATTTAGAGAAGTATACTGTAGCTGGTGCTATGGTAATTTTGTTTTTTAATAAAATCTTTATAGTTACACTACAGTAACATTTTTATGCAAGAATTACAAAATCTAAAAGTGCTGCTCCTGGTGCGATACAGAGAGTAAATGTGTTAAAATTGTTTGTTATATAACCGCTCATATTTATGACAAACATAAATCTGTTTAGATTATAATTTACACATATAAAATACTTATATTATTAAAACTCTTAGAAAGTAGTAGTCGCGTCAGCTTTTGCACATTTAGGAGCACCTCTAAGAACACCATTAGGAGCACCAATAGGGAATCATACTAGTTTTTTCAGTTAACCTTGAGTCAACCTCGAACATTATACTCGTTTAACTTAATCCTTTAATTGTAGGGTCAGAGCGCTGAGCGAATGCCTAGATATATTCGCAACCACGCGAGCAATTAGACCCCGCCGGTGTCTATAAATGTGGCCGCCGCGCCAGAGTAGGCGAGCCCTTGCCGGCGTGTGCGTGGCTGGGCACGCGGCTGTGTGCGTGCGCTGCGTGTGTACGCAGCGCGAACGTGTGTGCGTGTGCTGACCTATATTCGAGCGCGTTACAAATTGTAGAGTTCGAAGTCGGAACGCGTGAAAGAGATCGCGCAGTCGGACGTTGTCGGTCGTCAGCGCTTCTATTACCCGTTGGGTAATTGTTTATTTTGATGGACCTACCCGTTGGGTGTCCGATCCGAATTCTTTTTGATGGATTGCGGTTTGTGTGTTAGCGTTTATTTAACGATGTACGGCTCGTTGCTCGCTATTAAGGCGTTTGACCCTTTTAATGACGGACAAAGCGATTACGCTTCTGCTATTTCTGGATTTATGAAACACACTTCAATCGGTTTCGGGACATATTTGTTATACTACAAAATTTGTGGTCAAACGTTTATATTAATTAGATGAAATGCCGGATAAAACGAACACACGAAACTACAAAAATCTGATGTGACCCACAAAATTATCCTTGATTGTATTACTTATTGATTCGCAAAGGCGACAAGATTAAACGGTTTTAGTTGATATATTTGAATATAGGCATCGAGAGATTTAAAAAACAAAGAAATATAAAAAAAAAGTATTAATCCATCGTTTAAAGTTAGAGGAAACCTGTGGAAATAAGGAAACATATATGAAACATCCCTTTCGATTTTCAGTAGTAAAAATTTCCACCGCAAAAGACATTATTGAATGATTAGAATTAATCATTATAGTATATTACAATCACTGTGATTATTTTGAATGCATAAAACATTACGTTATTAATGGATTTATTTAAAGATAAACGTGTACTTGCAATAAGTAAGTTTTAAAAACCTGAATTCCAAATCGAATGCTTAATACGCACTTTATCTGACTGTAAATGTGTTTTTTTTCTTTTTATCAATGGTTACAATGAATATGATTGCTATCTACGTGAAGGTAGATTATACGAACGACGCAAGAGCGTATGAAAGTTTGGCCATGGCGGGGAGCGCGATGTATGTTAAACAATTTTATTCTTACTTTCCCTTTCGTGTGTTAAATGTATGTTACGTAGTGAGAGTACTGTTATATGTTTAGTAGATATACATATACAGTATAGGTTTTGTTATCTGCGATGAAGAGAATGAACGGTTTGTTTATTGTCTTGATATTTACCAAGTGTGTCCGGAAGGGTCTTGAACTTTTAAATTACATCGACAAACAGGGCACAGGTTTACTATTCACCTCCAACTTTGAGTAAAAACAAACTTACTGAATGCTATGACGTGATATTTCGCTTAGTCATTATACTAAATTCGTCTGCGTCAAAGTTTGTTTAGTCGGTCTATTCCTGGTTGTGAAGCAAAATAGCAAAACAAATTATGGCAGATGAGACAACGTTTAATTAAGGAAATGGCATAATGAATTTTGAACAAAAGGTGTGGGATTAATAAAATCGATAATTGAGCTTAAACATCAACCAATTGAGGGTCGTAATTTTCCTATTCTGAAAACAATTTGCTCTTGAGGAATCCAATATAAAATATAATGCCATGGTTATTTAGTTATATTCACAAGTAGGGAAGGAAAAACCTTTATGCAGTGATTAGAAAAAAATGCCTAATTTGTATTAAGAAAGTTGGAAGTATCCCAGTTCAATCGCCAGTCGCCATTTTTTTCAAAACGTTGTTTCATTTTCTATCTCGTACCACTAGTTTTTTATTTATTTGGTAAAAGTTATTCTCCAAGTGGATTCTAGATTTATAATTCATACCATGTGACCAAAACGTTGTAGGAAACATTTTAACTATGAAATAACATTAACATGCGCTGTAGATATAGTTCCAAAACGTATATTGCTAAAAACGAATTTATATAATAATAAAAGTAAAATTGTATATACCCTTTTTCAATTATACAAAATATAGTGGCAACACACGTAGTTTACCTGTACTAATTTAAAGTTTATGACTAATATATCATAAATATACTTTTGATACACTAAATAAACCCCATTTGTTTACCGAAACTACATTGGATTAACTGCCTATATTTAGTGATGAAGTTTTTAGATTGTTTAAATGATGACCGGAATGGTTTAAAAAAATTTGATTAATCTGCCTGGCTTGTTTTGATTCTTCGAAACCTTGAATATCCAAATCATCAAATGCCTCTTCCGCAACTGGTTAATACAGAAAAACTGAGTGGGAACGCATATAAAATAATTCAATGAATTATTCATGAATCATAATCATTAAAACCACATTTTTAGTATGCATATATCCTGCATTATATTTGTGCATGTAAACTGAGTATATAGTAAAACGAATTTAAAAAAAAAGAATGTTTTTAAAAGTATCGATTTGCAATAGGTTAATTTTTTTTAAACACCCTATAATTAACGATATTTAATCTAACGCGATATCTAACTAGCAAACTTCCATGGACAAAGGAATTGAATTTTCTGCAACTTTGCCCGCAAAACTATTGGTTTAGCTGCATTTAAGCAGCTAAAGCTATTTTCAGATGGAAAAGATCGACCGAAAACTTTCGTCGTTGCTGAGAACATGAATAGGTTATGTTTTACATATAAAAATGTTTGTCAGCGTTACTCTCTCGAAGCTTGTGTGAAATTTTCTGTGTCATTCACTATAAGAGTGTAGTCACTACATGCCTCTATTTGTCAGGAACTTTTTTAGAAGGTAGATGATGGTTTCATAGATAGTGCAGATAGTGGGGAAGGGGATCGAAACGTCATCAAAATATTTTTGAAACACTTAACAAAATAAAACTATTATAACACTAAGTCTGTTTAAATTCAAAGAGCCGCTATTAACACTCGAAAGTTTAAAATGTATTAGTGTTTAGCGTAATTTGTAGAAATGAATTCTAATTCTAGTATCTACTCAAACCTTTGTAAGTCAATGCTAGTCTATACCTTTAGTTTTTAGGGATTATTTAAAAAGCGAGCGGGCTATTGGTCAATCGGGGTTTGGAGAGAAGATCGTTTACTTTTTCAAAAGGACACTCCATGTTTTTTTAGAAGTCTTATTTTTATTAATTTTCACCTTAAATTTTTAAGTCATATTTTTTGGCGAAATGCCATAAACTGTGACAGTTAACTTAAAGTAATTTGCTAGTTTTTGAAATTCTTTACATAAGTCTTATTAAAAAATTGAACAGTATAAAGACTTATACTGTTCAATTTTTTAAGAAGACTTATGTAAAGCTGTAAAGAACTTAAGAATGCTGCTGTAAAGAACTTCAAAGAAAGAATAAAATTGAAATCAAATAGCTACTCTCACTCAGTATAAAGACTTTCATCCGAGATATCTTAGCATTCTTAGACTAAGTTTGAACAGGACACGTTCAATTTTTTAAGTATGCAATAGGTTTCTAACTCCTTCGAATTTGATTTTAAATAGAGTCATAGTATGTATATTGCCTTATTAAAGTCTTTACTCATAACTCTCCATTAAATAGAAGTATTTTTTATGGTAGTTCTCATTCTCCTAAACTTCAGTAGTGCGTTTCATTCTCTCGATTACGATGTTTTTCTAGTAGTTTGAAATCAATTTACATTTCGCAATTTTTTATAGAATAGATCGCATCGTACTCGCGGGGCCGTAAATAAGTCATCCAAGGATCGAAGATCTGTTCCTTATGGACTGACTTGACAGTTGGTACATCACAAGGCGATGTGCTTTTTCGGCAACGTTTTAGATTTTCATGACACTGTAGTCAAACACTTCTATGAATTTATAAACTTACTTTATTTAATATTTGGTTATGGATCAAAAGATGAGCCGTCTTTTGATCCGTATCCATTTGATCCATATCCTTAGCCATTCTACTTAAGTCTCATGTCATAATGTTATTGGCAGTTAGAGATTTCTACTTAAAATCGACATGAAAAGTTTGCTTTTATATCATATATAAATATAAGTTACATTAGTGACAAAAAAAATCTATTCAGAACTTGAAGACTGAGGACTGACTTCATTCAATTGGGAATATATATTAGGAAGATCAATAATATATTACGAAGATGCCAACTATAAAGTCCGACATAGTACTTTGTTTTTTGCTTCTTATATTACAAAGCTTCTTTCACACGGTCGGTATGCGGCTTCAGCTTGACCAACACCGAAAGGCGAATTGCACACGTGCATACAAGCAAATGACACACATCCACGGACATACCGTAAGGCGGCGCACCGACCACATCTCCATACACTTGCTATTGATTTCCAATGGCTATTGTCTCCGAAGGTCGCTGCATATCAATGAGAGCGGTCGCGCGAGATGAATGTGAAGCGGCGCGGTACGCGGTGTGGCATGTCGCTCGCGGACCGATGCCCCGCGCGGAATACACAATTACAATGACCTTATAGGTTTGGAGCTTTTGTCGGCCCCGGCTCGTCCCGGGCTAGGATTATATATATAGCCTAAATTCGGCAATACGGCATGTAAATTTCAGCATAACATTCAATATGCGTGGAGTTGTGTTATATGATGGAAGTAAACATAGGTATAAAAGAAATACATATTCTTTGTATATTAGTTATTTAATTCTTATTAATATAGAAAAGTTTGTATGAACAAAGATGAAAGTGCACTGAAATGAATAGTTGACGATTGACCGCAGTGCAATGGTGAGAGTATATTTGTTCATATATCCCAGTTATATTACACCAATGTGTCCATATTATATAGGATAGATATAGTAAGCGTTTCATCATCCCACTCCAAATACAGAATTTATTTATATTATTGGCGTCGGTCGACTTGTAGCAACCGACTATAAAAATATCAGACGGAAAGACGAGGCCGGTGGTAATTTTCGCACGATGCAGACGAAGTGAACACGGCCTGCATTTGCAATAATGGTTTATGCATGTATCCCGGCGTTAGCATTCTTCGCTTCCTGAAACGTGTATTTCAAGGTGAGATGTGATCCACATTAAAGTCTAAGCGGCAATGCTGCAGAAACTCTCCCAAGTTTCTTGATATATCGATATCAAAGTGTTATTTAATTGTCGAAACTCAGAACAGATGTTTCAGAGAACTTAGTTTAATGTACTAACATACTTTCACTTCTGATTCGAACCATATGTCATTCGCTATCTACACAACTTTGCGCGCACAATTTGAAGTGATTCCCTCGTGAACGGCGCGAATGGGAGGCGTCTAGCGAGCGGCTTGGAATTGGGTCAGAGAGCGGGCGGTGAGATGTCTTTCGACGGCGGGAGCGTGCGCCCCGGTGGGCCCCACGCGCCAGGGCCGCCAGGGCTTACTCAATGCCAGCGCATGGACTTGGGGAATGCTAGTATTGAGTGGGTGAGTAATTTCATTCCAAAGACTCGAAGTTTTAATAGAATCAACTCACAATTTAATGTTTATTTTTACTCATTTAACAACTGGCGCTATATGCTTAAGTTATATGTATAGTATATAATATAGCTTTATGTTAAACATTAGTGAGAGAACCATTGTTAAACATTAGTGAGTATGGCGTAGTTAAATGTTTAAACCTTCTTTCTAATTAAACAAAGCATCTGATTACATATCTTGAGGCTGATTTTATCAGCGGCAGGTCTGTCTGTATTACGCAGTATCTTTAGTTGGTTTTTAATGCCTAGAGAAATTTTCGTGACGAAAATTTATCGAATTATTTCATTTAAAAAGTGAAATTTATGTGGCTTATCTAGTTATCTTATCAGAAACTAAATTTTCCATTTTCCCTGTCTCGACTGTCCTTTATCAGGATTTCCTTGTTGCATTATCTGATAATTGCTTTGTACATTGGGAGCCTTTTTCAATTAACTTTGCTTCATAATATTATTTTAAGGACATATTATTTAGAAGAAAGTTAATGCTAAACATATTTATATACGGATAAAGCTGAATTTATACAAATCATACCAATATTAACAAGATAGACACGTACTGATTTCAAATTACTTTAAATATTTTATGCAATTATATTTTAATTTTTTTTGGCAACCGAATTAATTAAAAATAATCGTTTTGTTGACTTCATATTTTTTGTAACTTTTAATTTCGGAGTGAAAGAGCAGTGACGTAAGAAATGTTTTGAAAACGGAAGCGGTGATTTTTTTATTTAATTACTATAATTGAATGTAATTTAGAACACATCATTTAACAGAGAATCTAACCGTTCTTTTATCTAAAATATTTGTAAATTTTAACACCGAAATAACTATCAAGGCCTTGATATAACACAAATAGACCATCTATCTATCAGCTCTTTTACACGCGTATCAATCCGGCAAACTACTCGTACGCTTTCTGTTTTCGCCTTTATCGCAGGGGCCCTTTGCCGTGACACCAAATAGCGTAGGTATCAAATGTGCGTGTTTAAATGTGTATGTTGGGATAATGGTGTTGCTAGCTACATAGTTGGAAAATTACAAAGAGGAAGTGTATAAGTTATTTTATAGGGAGGATATTTACCAGGATTTTGCCTTTGTTTTGACACTCGTATTTAAATAATTTGTTTGAATTTGTTATTGTCACTTATTTCGTCTTCATATCGCTAGAAGTCATGTTGAGTTTGAACACGATAATGACCTATGTTTGTGCTAATGTGATCAAAATCTTAACCGAATTATATGATAATATTATTTTTTGAGATCTTATAATTTTGAATATTTTGAAGTTTCTTATAATGATGAAGTCTCAAAATATTGTTATAAAAAATTGTAGCATCTTTAGTGAGATATTTCATTTAATGTGCTGGTGACTTAAAACAAGGTTGTTTTTAATATGCATGAAATTTTATGCTGCTTTCTATATTAATCACATTTTTAGGGTTCCATAACTCAAAAGGAAAAATGGACTCTTTGTAAGATCACTTACGAGTTTGTTCGTCTGTCTATTGCAGCCGTTTTTCTCAGAAACCGCTTGATGTAGAAAGTTGAAATTTGGCTTAATTATAAAACATATTAACCGGTATAAACAGCTAAAACTCAAAAATTATTATTTGATTTTAGGAGTTTAAATTAAGTAAAGGTACTCGAAAATACTTTTTAATTATAAATAGATATATTGTGCGGTTACCATTCCAAAGGATTAGTTATAAGGATCTCAGAAATATTGTACCCTAATTAAGTAATATATCTGCAGAGCTTTATGAAAAACAATGCAAAATAAAATGTAGGTGACATTTTATTATTATTCGAAACGATTCATCTTAAAATTATGAAAAACATATAGTTTTTAGAAGCCTACGGAAATGTTGCAGGAAAACTACACAGACGATTATAGATGTTATAATTTTTTAAATATGCGCTATGTTTTTATGCTTGTTAAGCATGTATTAAAAATAATAATATATTAAAATATATTAAAAAAAATTAAAATTTTTAAATAGATTAATAGAAATACAGTGTACTCTTAAATGTTTATAAGAACCTAAACATGTAGTGCGAATTATACTCGTACTTGACAGATTTTTTAAAAATTCGGGCATACTTTGTATTATTTCAGGAGATTTTCTTAATTTTTCTCTTTATGCGGTTTGTCCCTAAACGGCCCACTAGATAATTAAATAGCGATGTTCGAAACAAAAAAAAGCGGAGACGGTCGCGAAACGGCAATAAAGGGCGTCACGACGGAGCGCGGAGAGGCGCGCGTGCGCGCGTCGGGCGGCCCCGATAACGGCTCCCGCCGCGACCCACTTCTAGGACGACCTTCAACCGGCGCCGCGAACTAGAGCTTAGGCTAGGACAAGGGACACTGTTTCCCAACCGACGAGTGCGCTATCGGAGCGCGTTACGCGATACGGGCGCGATTGTGCGCGATGGCGACATTATTGGAGTAAACGGATGGACGACTCAATTGCGGTCATTGTTGTGCGGCGAATGGGCCGGGTGCGCCATGGGCTAGTTTAATTTTAGACTCGAATGCGGTTTCTAGTTCATTCGCTGGCTCTTTGTATGACAGTTTAACCTTTTTGGGGTCGGTCGGGTTCAGCGTTTTGCGGTTTGTTACGGTCCGGGAGCGTCGAGTGTACTTGAATAGCTACCTTATGATTCATACGGTTTTGTTAAGTAAAATTTCACCCGGAAAACGTTATTTAGCTTGATTAATGTAAACATTTTGTTGGGTATATATTCAACGAACTTTGACATATAATGTAAAATTATTAATGATATAACGGTGTTTATTTGTTGGTCATGGAAGTTTGTTTTGTAAAAGTTAGGATAAAAAGAATATGACAATTTGATGTACAGTAAAATTAGGACGTTTGGTGGTAAGATGGAAATGGTATTATCGAGATTAATCTATAAAATCATACAATGCTCTAAAAGTTTATCGGCTTTCTCGGCCACCAAATGTTGCAGAGAATACTTTGTTGTACAAAATAAACGATTTTGTTTTTAGGGTTTCGTACCTCAAAAAGATAAACGGAACCTTTGTAAGATCACTCACTTTTCTGTCTGTCCGTCTGTCACATGCGGTTTTCTCAGATACTAATTGACGTAAAAACTTAAAATTTAGCACAGTAATACATCGTATTAACCTACATATTTGAACTATACCTTTTTTAAATTTTCACTTAAGAATATAAAAAAATAGGGGTAAATATACCTCCGTAAATAAAAGACTCAAAACTTTTTTCTTAATTTTATTTATCAGGTGGGGTATTATTGAAAGGGCTCGTTAAGAGATATTTCCTTCAACATTTAAAATTGCATATGTAAAAAAATATTGTAAATAATATGCGAAAATAGCTCATTCCCCTTTTCCTGTTCTTATTTCCGAAATTAGTGTTAAAACCATAAAAAAGTGTTAGCTAAATCTAACTGGAAGATTACAGGAGAACTATGTCTATTATTCTAGGTTTTATATATTTTTAAATATACACCGTTCTTACGTTCGTCAACGATATAGTAATAATATTTACGTTGTGAAAAAGTAATATTTGTAAATAACTCTTAAATGTTTATAAGTACCTAAATGTGTACGGAGCCCTCGTTGTGCAAGTTCTACTCTTATTTGACAGGTTTCTTTCTTTTTACAAAAGACTGCGACCGTTTCGTTTTGCGTAGAATGTTATTGTTTAAATATAAGCGGTAGTACTTATAGTCTCTTCCTCCGCATCTTGGCCAACCAGTAGACAAAAATCACAAATTCTTTTCTTGCACGTGTCACGCGATACCGCTAACTAGATCAAGAGCACGCCTTAGAAATATTCGGTGAGAGTTGACGTAATTTATAACGATTTAAGTAGGCTAATTAGATTATTTGCATTACTTTCTTTCTCGTTCAAGATAAGAATTTATTTATCAGTGACGTGCAAGCGCCGCTTCCGCGATGTTGACACGTGTTGTCAACTTGTGAATTTGATTTTTATGCAAATTCTACACATTTTTTTGTACATTAGCGTTCACATTCGGCTTGAAATGTTAATACCAAGGTTGTGTTATTTAAAATTCGTTATTTATGCATGATTACATCGGTGTGTTACAAGAATTAGTTACTCGATCAAAATAGAAAGTATTTGTCAGTAACTTGAAGCGTACCAGAGCCGGTCACGTGGGTATTCATACAAGTAATAAAATACATAATCGTAATAACGTAAATTAACGGTTGTATACTTTTAAATAGTTTATTGTTTCAACTGATAGTTAATAGTTATTATCAGTGTCGAAACTGTTACAATAGGTTATTACCATAGACTGTTTGTTGCCGTAGACTGAAGTTTTAGCGTGAGGACGAAATACTACTTTGGTTTTAAATTTTCCAATAGGTAAATTTCCAATGGTGCTTATATCAATGTCTTACCACTTTGTGGGATAGAGTATAAAGATAGATCATTTTAGTAACAAATTGCTCGATTGTTTCTCGGTATTGATAAAAAATTTGCCACTTTTCATAAATCTTAATTATTCTAAATAGCGACACTCGCTTTCACACTATGAGTCAATGATAAGTAAATACATTCGGATCTTGCACAAACAACGGCGATTAGTTTAAAACGGCGACCCCTTGGACCACTCTCTCCTCCAAAATTGCCCATTAAGATAGACTGCTTACGGAGCGGAGTATCGTGACTAATATTATTATTGATCATACCGATTTGAGATAAGTGCAAATGCGCGCGAGCGTGCGGCGTGATGCAATGGGCCGCGGGTCGCGAATGCGTGAAAGTGGACTCAAAAATGATTCCGTCGCGGCCGTGTGCGTGCGGCTGTACGTCGCTAGGGTCGCCGTGCGAAGTTCTAGTTTTTTGGAAAGTCGATAAGACGGTCAGGAGCTTTGTTTCTTTATTATGTTATAAAGAAAGTTCATTATTTATTAGAAAAATCCAACTCCTGTTAGAATATATAAGATAAACCATCGGAAGACATATTTCGTTAACAACTAAAACAGTTTTTTATAATCTTTGGTTGCACATGATTTTTTTCTAAACCTCCACTTGAGACATTCTAATCCTAAGTTCCTAATTAAAATTATAAATGCGAAAGTGGGTTTGTTTGTCCGTTTTTGCGTCAGGATCGACGTAATATTGCACAGAGATAGTTAGACAGGAAATTATTTTTATTTGTTATCCTAGAAAATGTCATTCCTCCGTGAAAATTCTTATTTGAAACTGAAAAAGTTCACAAACGGAGTAATGAAGCAACGTCGCAATGGAGTAATGGCTCGACGTGATTTATTGAAATTATGCATATATATATATATATATATATATATATATATATATATATATATATATATATATATATATATATATTTATAAATTTATTCCTATAAGTTTGTAGTTATAACCACGCGAGTAAAATCGCTAGTAAAATCTGATAACGAAATAGAGGTGGCGGGGGTCGGGTCACTATTTTTTCGCTTAATCTTTTTCATAATCAGGACTTTAAAAGCTTTTATTTGATGCTCTTGTTACGTATACATATTAAAAATACTTTTTAAATTGTGTATTTGAATTTCATATCCTTAATTTTTTCCACAATTCTTAATTATCACTTAAGAGTTGCCTTTGTATAAGAAAAAGCTATTTGCGTTCTGAATTTGAAGAGCTTATGAAAAATGGTTCGAAAAGACAGAGTAAGGAGTGATCTTACCAATCTGCTGTTTTCATCATAAAGAGCTTTTAAAATTAGGTGGAAAATTGTTTTAAATAATAAGACATAAGGTAATTCGTAATATTGCACTTTTAACAATTTTTAGAGATATTTAATTTTTTCCTAATCACTTTTTATCTTCGCAATTTTTCAAGTGGGAACATTGTGTGCAACAACGCTCGAAAAACTTACATACAAAATGGTACTTGGTTTTTGGTTGTTTCTAAATATGACTTTACAGAGAAAATCCTTTAGTCATGCTGAAAAATATAAGTGCGTATTATATCCTCTAAATTATACCTAATGGAAAAGAAAACATTTGTTAAGGTACTTAGGTATTTACTTTATAATTATTCTTTATTTCGCAATTTGAAAGTATCATTATGATAATAATTGAAATAACGTCACATATCTTGTTAAAACACGACAAAAGTATATTTGATGTTATATTTTATCTATTTACACCATTCATATTTTTTCTGTCGCTACTTATCAAATATCCAGCTTGAGGTTATTTCAATTATCTTTTTTATTTTTTGAAATACGGACAACATTGTGTAACTATGTTTTATTGTTATGCCCTTTACATGTACATATACACCATGCTTAATAAGATGTTCTTTGATAAAGATACCAAGCAAAGAAAGACTTTCTTAATACCATTTTGATGGAGAAGTCAAATTTCTATTACTAAATAAATAATTAAATTAGTGAAAGTTAGAGTTTACAGATCAAAGTTAAAGTTAAAGGTACAGTAATAAAGGTTTAGTTGAAACTAGAAGAAAGCGGTCCGCGTAGTTCTACTAATTCATATTTTTTATCCAGTAGATAATAATTTACGGACCTATGATAAGTAACTAATAATATACGAAAACGTTGAGGAAAACATGACAATTAGGTTATCCGCGGCGAAAGAAAAAAGAAATATTTCAATGCCATTTTGAAAGTTTGGTTTTGAAACGTGAGCGAGCAGGAGCTTATTAGCTTTAGGAGAGTAAAAAATAAGACAAACTGTGGATCTCAAGTATTAAAAATTAAAAGTTTCTAAGCAGTTAAAATCAAAGACACGCGTGTGCTCTTTCTTGTAAATCATATACGATTATATTTGCATTAACGGAGTTAACGTAAGTTAATATTGAATGTTAAAGCTTGAATTACCAGTTAGTAATTTCTACGTTTAACCTACCGATTACTAAATAGTAATTTCTTCGATACGATACAGCTGTATATATCCATGCCCATATAGGGAATTTGCTTATATTATACTCGACGTTGTCCTGTTTTGTAATACGCTTAAAGTCTGAATTTCATATCGCCAGCTAAGCAGCTGCTTAGCTGGCGATATGAAATTCAGACTTTAAGCGTATTACAAAACAGGACAACGTCGAGTATAATATAAGCAAATTCCCTATATGGGCATGGAGCCCAAATGTGTTCGGTGTGTAACCGCGGGCATGACTGGGGTCGCTTGTTATGGTGTATGATCACACAATGATGACATTGATGACTCATACTTACATCATCTCAATACTTCAATAATACATAAGTAAAGCAAGGCATATAGACGTATGTTGAGCAGTCTGCGGCGGGGCTGTGGCGGCCCTATCCGCATTCTAATAGGCGACGCCCGAACTGTCCGACCGACTCGCCGATATCTTTATTGCTGCTCTGACATAATTCCGTGCTAGATCCATCTATTATGCATCGTTTTACTTATTTTACATCCGTCTGCTGCGAGGCTACTGCTTCTATTACGACTTACTTCCGATAAGCGGAGATTATTCTCATTCCTTAAAAGCAACGGAAATTGATGTTCGATACGGGAGCCGAATGGTTTTATATCGGATTCCGGTCGTGGGAATATGAAACATGTTTTAAAATTATAAATGTAAATTAAAACTGGCAGTTTTCTTGGAAACGTTAGATTTTATTTGTGAAGGAATTTTAATGAAGAATGTTATTTAGTTTAGAATAGTTCCCTTTAGTTCTGTCCTTAATTCTTTTAGTGTGTCAATTTCACATTTCTACTTTGATTATAGCGAAGACATATCTGGGTGCAGTAGTCTTATCAAAGAATGATTAATCGAACAGTAATTCATGTGTCATTAAATTATTTCATTAAATGAGTTGGAGTTTTCAAAAAGTCATATAAAATACAATGAGTAAAACCGAATATTAAGATTAAACCATTCTGCACTTCATTTATTTTAGGACACAATATTATTAAGAGTTTTATTTTTATTAATCGCAATCTTGTAATATAAGGCTTTATGGAGCAAAATATTGGTAACATTTAAGAATAATTTTATTCGGTAAAGCTACGATGAACAGAATTCAGTTAACAATATTATTCTAAGTAACAATTTGAGTTTGTTAACACCGCTGGAAACGAAAAATTTGCTTTAACAGATAATGCACGTGCGAGAATATTCTTTGACACGGTTTTAAGAGATAACATAAGTGTAAATATTTAAACCGACTTTCGTCGCAGAGTTGGCGCAGTAGCGGTACGAGTACGTAAGGTTTACTGAACTCTCGATTAAAATGGAGCAATTTCGAATGCGCTCCACATATTGGCCAAGATTCTTGATTTGTATATGGATTTTGCACGTTATTAACACCGGTGTGTGCAATATTTAACTCGAACTTTTTAACACTATTCTCATAAATCAATAAAATATTTTTATCTACAGATTGATACACCACGGCGCCACCTAAAACGAGCTAAATTAAGTAAAGAGGAGGAGACACTTGAAAAGAAAAGAATATCTGAACGATTTCGAGGGGATGTATTAAAAATGATTCAGTCAAGTTAAGTGAACAACATATAAAGGAAAGATTAAAATACTTAAAAATAAAGAAAAAGGACAACGACAAATGATTGATCAAATTATTGGTTGTGAGAAAATCATAGAAAAACAGAAAATAAAAAAAATATGACAAATTTCTTTTAACAGGCTACACCACCTTCTTTCGATGTTGATAATGAACAAGATTATAAGAGATCCATCTGTGATGAAAACCAGAGAATTAAAGAGGATAGAACAAAAGTTAATGGCAGAGAAAACATAGAAACAAGAAGATGCTATTGTTAACCTGGAAACCAGGAAACTGGAAATACAGCAACAAAGATACAGCCGATTAAAGAAAAAGAGAAAAGCTAAATCAAAATCAGTTAAATTATTGCCAAGCTGAGGACATCACCCAATAGACAGAATTAGTAAAAGAAGGCAATTTTCGTTGAAATGTTGAAAACTCAACTTGAATATAATTATACCAAAATGAGAAGTCATAAAGAAAAAACAATATGCATAAAAGTTATTTCTGGAAAATTGGTGAGTAAATACAAATTATGGAGGGCTATAAATAAAGCTTTAAGTTACAAGAAAACTGGACACGACATGCGTAAGCGAAAAAAGGTTGAAGAATTCACGAAGAATGATGTCAATAGTCGCCAAGTATCTTATTCATGAATCTGTAAAAAATTAAAACATTACTTGTTTGACACGTTACGAAATTTTCACATAAGTTTTTCCAAAATGAGTTAATCCTTATTTAGTAAATTACAACTTATTTGGGTAGCGCCACAGACATTACAAAACCGTGAAATTTGTGCTTGTATCACCCATGCAAATATTGATTTCAAACTTTGCTATAATAGGTAATTATCAAAAATGTTGGAGGTGCTTTGTTGCGACCGTTTTCCTGAAAAATGTCTCGAAAAAATATCTAGACGACTGCATTTTAAAACAATTACCTTACGAAGAAATTGATACTTTAAAACAATTGGAAAATGACATTTTAAACTTTTTTCGACATGAATTTAATATTGTGCACAAATATAATAAAAAAAAAACATTTTAAGCTGTCACTATCAGAAAAAATTGCGTTACCTATATTTTTCCGAGAATTCGCTATTAAATATAATCAGGAAAATGAAGCTTTTCATTTATCACACTTTACAGTGTCATCTATTCTGTGTCACAATGTTATGCTATATGGGCTATTAAGAACGCTTGCCGCAGAGTGTTGAAAACCTTCACTCCCTCGGTGCCGATCTTATTATTTGGTATAGAAACAAGACAATGTTTAGGTTCTCGCCTGTAAGTTGAAAGAAATGTCCAAAAATTAGGAGTTTTTCCCGGAACTACAACGGGCAAAGGTGCACCGGACCGTGTAGATGCCACCTGCAAACGAACCACAGACCAAGTGATCGCGGTAGGTGGCAACAATACCAATTTGAATGAATTCTACAAAGCTACTCGCGAAATATATCCGGCGATTAATACTGTTGTAATAGAGAATCGAGCAATTGAATGAAAATTTATCTGAACAAATACCGTTCAAGTGTACCCTTTGATTCAGCTTTAAAAGTTGTGTCTGAAATTCTTGCTCCGGTAAATTTGGAAATGGAGAATGCCAATTATTTTTGTTTTTGAGGCTGATTAGTTAATAGGATAAGCTACTTCATGATTCTATTGCAAAGGACTTTGCTGCGGGCAAAGATTGTGACTTAGTGTTTTACAATTTCAATTATTATTTGGTAAGTTTTGTTACAAAACTTATTAAGCAAGCACAAATGTATTTGATACTTTTGAAGGCGTCTGAAGAAGTAAGTGCCTATATTACTAGATTTAGAAATAAGTTCTTGTTGTAGGTTTGAAATATGTGACATTATAAAGACTTAGTTTATGCTAAGAGTCCAAACAAGTTAAAATTTAAAGAAAAATATTAATTGTTAATAACTGAGTTTAGCAAAATGATCTAGTTGTATCTAAAAACTGATTATATTTGATATGACATGTCTTATTGTCAGTCTCCTCTTGACCCTTGGAGTAGAAATTTATATAAATGCTGATAATTTGAGAACAATTGGAAAAGTTAACTGTTCCTTGTAAGTACAGTTAGCTAATTATATTATGGACTTCGCAGCATAAAAAAATACATCAATTTTATTTATAAATTGAAGTTTCATATGAGACCTAAAAGTTAACTAATATTTATGGAACCATCCTAACACACCATAGATGGAGTACTATGACTGTTCTATTAAAACAAATCGTAGCTTCCAAGGAATTTCAGTTTAATTATGACTATCAATAAGTTTATAATTTTCCAATCTAATATAGTTTGAACACAGGTTAAGATCGAAACCTAGATCGAAGAGATCACGTTAAATAAATATTAACTTTGTGTTAGCTAAGCGGTCCCAGAAAACGACAGACTTGTTAGCAAATCAGAATCTTCAAGTTTGTTATGTCCGAAGTAAATATTCCTCGAACATCAATAAAAGGAGAGTATTATCTGACATTTTTCGAACAGACGTTTATTAACAACGAAATATCCAGTTATAGCGAAAGCTGAAATAAAACAAGAGTAGGTCCGCAATAAAATGTCGGCACGTTCGTTCGCCATTTCGTTAGTCAACCTCGCTTTGTTTGCTCCCGGTGATTATTGCTCTTTCATCTCACATGCGCTTTATAGGCTCAGCCAATTTAGGTTCACCTTGTAATGGAAACGGAGCGAGGAACTCGAAAGTTAAACAATTATAACTTCTGCTGTTAGATTGTTAGGTAGCGGATTTGATTTTTACATAGAGAAGAAGTTAATGAAAATCGTCTTGTGATTTGCAGAAGAAGTAATTGCTATTATATTTCTATCAAAATCGGTTTCCGGCGAATTGTTTTCAAGTGAAAAATGTAATACACGATTTTTCCTTTTTATGCTAGTCGTAGAGTTCGTTAGCGTCAGCGAAGATCTCTTTTCATTGCACTTTTGTGTAATTAGAACAATACTGTATTGACCAGGTTAGAAATAGACATAAGCGCTGTGTATTTTCCAGGTTATTACCTTTTCAAACTGTAAGATCAAAGCATTTAGTAGATTTGTAGTGAATATATAATGTATACACGGAAATATAAACATAACAATTATTGAAAGATCTATATGTCTCATTATTATATTTGAACTATTAAATTTCGATAGTTTAATATAAGATTACAAAGAAGACATATGTTACGTATAAAATATTTTTGAACATTTTCTTGTAAAGGCAATATTTTTGTACTAGCACTGAATGATTATGCAGTATATAGGGATTTTTTGTATATTTCGAAGGTTTAAAAAGTTCATTATCGAAAGAAAAATCTTGGATTTTTTAATTTTTCAAGAATCTGTTTTGTAGATATCGATTTGGTTTGTTTACTTCTTAAATGAAACTGTTACAATTTGCTCTATATTTATTTGTAACGATAACTTTTTCTATCATAAAGTATTAATGTCAGTGTAGCAATTAAATTGAACTATTCAGTAAATAATTACAACCATAACAAGACAAACATTATTCGTTACCTTGTTTACTGACAATATCGACTTTATCTAGTTCGTATAAAACTACTGGTACGGTTAGAATGTGTAAAAACAATTGTTTTTAGTTGGCCTTATCGTGTGTCTACACGTGAATGGACATCCGTTACTTTAACTTGTTTACCAAATTATTAGTACCTATTTATTTCAACGATAGCACAATTAACTTGTAATTTGTATGAGAAAATATAAAAAAAATTTTGGTTCATTTCAGAATAAGTTTTTCGCAACCATTTTCGGGAGAAAATAGAAAACATGTCGAAATATGTTTGCGCCGCCCTTTTTTCGCTTTTGGTAAAGATAAATGAAAATATATGTATAATATGGTATGCTCTTCATTTTTTCGTAATTTTTTCTTTCATTGGTTTAGTCGATTTTGATTCCACCACAATATTTTTTTTAATAAACTTTTAGGTAAACTGTAGATATGGAGTGACATCGAAACTGTTGTTTTCATTGGAGGGCCCATTTGAGAGGCCCTTTATGATAAAAATGTGTTGATAATAAGATAAGCATTTATAGTAGGTTTCACATATTGATTCCAATCAATCAAATTCACCCAGACGTGTTTCACTGTTAGCTTTGAACATTTCTTCAAGGTTTCACTAGTTGCTAGATTTATTTGTTTGGTAAGTTATTTGGAACATATGAACAGTTTATTAGCTAGGCAATTTGGGATTATATAAACTATAAACTGATTCGCGGTTTTAGTGTTTTTACCACTGCAGTATATATTAAATGTGCAAAAGCCACCTTTGTGACTGCTTCTCTTTCTTTATTTTTAAAATCACACTTTATTGGAGATCGTTTTCTTTGACTGTGCTCGTTGTTAGTGCCACCATTTAAAGATTTTACGAAATAATCCATAAAATTTTCATTTTTACACCGTTGTGAAATACTCATAGTAAGCGTGAGAGACATCATATGTACAACACAATTTAATATTTTTTGTCTGGTGCCGATAGGTTTTATAGACTCTATTGTTAGTTTATTAAAAAGTCAGAACCAGGAAAATCTCCTAATATTGTTGTAGTGCAACTCGTAACCAACTGTTGCTTTATATATAACCCAAACGCCACTGACATTCATCCGATATGTTCAATAAATTTCACGCAATATAAACGTGATGCCATCTGCTTATTATAGGGTTATTATGATCGATATATAATTTAAGGTATAAATAATTATACCGGGTAAACAATTATAGTTAGTGGAAGACGTAGTGTAAAGTGATAATGACGACACCACTGATTAAGTAGATGCCTATAACGCTTATCAGTGAAAGAAAGCCTACGAAATGGAAATTAGGCAAGAGCGGAGAACGACGGCAATGACTAGTATTTAGAAGGCATTCTTAATTTCATCACAAACAATAATGAGTGAACGTCCAACTGGATTCACATTGGAATCCTCCATCCGCATGCGTCAGTCCTAACTTTCCAGAAGTAATGATTAACTTTTTTCGCGAAAATGATGTGTTTATTTTAATAGAGGGACATGACTCACAGGGTGACGTCGCGAAAAATTATCTCGCATTCGGCTTGATACTAGAATTATTTATGCGTAAAACAATGTCACAAGTATTGTTACAACGGTGAAATTGTCGTAGTCAATAATCATTAGTTATCCAAATGTAACGCTTTTTGTATTGGTATCTTGGTATTGGAATCGATAGACGTCTGATGTCTGTATGTATGTAAGCAAAGTAAAATATCGGTATTTATCAGATATAGACGTGAATCTCGTTTTGTTGACCTTGTGTTGTATGCACATTTTATTTGGGTAATTAATAAACATAACAAATAATCGGATCCATATATTGTAAGGTCAGGTGATCGTTTCTTAGAATATAAAATCTTGACTCTCTAAAATAAAAAAGGAATGACATTGAAATATGGAGAGATAGAAAGCATAATAAAAATAGGTTAAAGTCAAAAGTGAGATGGAATTCGTTCGTTGAGTGTTTTCATAATCAAAGATAATACCATTATTCATATATGTAGATAAATTTGAGTATGGTTTCCTAGTCTTTTTTAGTAGCTGTTACAATTTTACGACTCGGTGATTGATTAACAGAGTTCGAAACTAATAATATTATGGAAAAAGACAGACCTATGCGCTGATCATTTTTGTTGATTTGAAGTAGTCGCCTTAAGCGGTGAGCTTAATTAATGTGTAATTAAATATTAAAAAGAAAATTAATACAGGTCTCCGTAAATGTACAGCGAGTTCAATTTTTATACTGATTGTTATTTGCCTGGTTTTTCAAAGGAAAACTAAGATTCATTAATTTTAAGATTCATTAAAATATTAAGCTTCAAACTAATGTTCAATGTGGTTTAAATAATCTGAAATAATTCTAAATACTCGAATTGGATTGGAAATTTTAATAAATCCTTTTTTTAGTTAACTTGTGGTGGAACTTTTCTTTCTATGTACTCCTTCAGTCTCTCGTACCGTTTTATCCTTTCATGCTAATGACATTTAAGAAATAGAAAGATTTATAGCGATGATTTTGGTATATGGACAAAACACTGATAAATCGAATAATCAAAAATTTGTTTATATTTGTTTACACGATAAATCGAATATTTGTTTTTGATTACGATGTAGCAACCACAATTTTTTTAATACATAACGTAGTTAAAATAATAATACAGAAAATCTAAATAAACAGTTTATAAATTTTCATTCGATTCATTTTAATTTACATTTGATGTAAGTTAAATAACGATGTTTTTATGTCCGAAAAACTTATTATTGTGTCAGAGTCTATTTATAGAACGTTACAACGTGTTGTACGAAATTGTAATGTCACTTTATTCGTTTTTAACGACAATGCACGTGTTTGTCGGTGCTATTACTATGCATGTTTTATCCATGAAATTTATGCAAATTTTTAAATTTTTAAAATCAAAAAGGAGAATAAACTTCTTAGGTTTTAAAATTCTGGCTGACATAGCAATACGTTTTCGATGTAAAGCTGAACATAAATTAGATGTATGATTATATAAACATAAATATATATATACATACATACATACATACATATATATACATATATATATATATATATATATATATATATATATATATATATATATATATAAAGCATGATAGTAGTGAGTAAAAGCTGTTAAAAATTGTTATTTTCGTTTGATGTTTTGTTGAGTGAATGTTTTAGTTTCTATATAATATTCAATTCCTTTTATCATATTTCACCAATATATGAGTGTAGCGATTGCAAAAAGTCGACATCTTCATCATTTCACGAAGTGTTTGCTTATGTGGAACATGTTACGGAGGTGGCCAGCCTCTTTAGCATTAGTGGGAGAAATCCTTTACTACATAACAATTTTAAAAATCCGGACTGTTTGTGAATCCAATGCTAATTGAAGAAGCTAGTTTGGGGTTCTAATATGGCATACGATTATACGGACGTGTACTTGTGAATTAGGCAAAAACCGTTACACGGTTTTATTATTGGAACTAGTTAACAGTCGTACTGTCGTGTTTTATGTTCTGTGTTATTATCAACCATATTGTCAACAAGTTTGCGAATATTAAATGGTTAACGACGAATAAAAAGTTTTCAATAAGGCGAAATTAATTAAGAAATAATTTTTTGACGTTGAGATGAGGTAATATTTTTTGCATAAGCATTTTACATATTTTACTTGTATTAAACGAATATTAATCTATGGAACATAACAACATGTATTAAAAAGGATCATATGATCATTAACGAAAAGAACAGGCATAAAATTCTTTAGGAAACATAAAAATAAAACATTTCTACGTTATCGCTAACCAGAAAAAGTTCGACAGCATACAGTAACAGAGAGCTTGATAAAACAACAGAGAATCTGATCTTACCTCGAGCAATATTTTCTCAACAGTTTCAAAATACCTTCAATTTCCATCAAATATGAAAGTAAACTCTCAATACAGTTCAAATATGTTCTTGATTTGATACAAAGTATAAAAGAACATACTTCATGTTCATATGTGTTAAACTGGTTGCTCTAAGAACTTTATAATTATATAAGATTTTATTTGTTAAGTAAGCTTCATATATACTAAAAATAAGTAAAGCTTTTATGAGACGGAGAAAAGACGATAAACTTTTAGTAAATCGGATGAATTATTGCCTAAGAAAAAAAAAATCAATGTTCCTAAAACATTATAAGATATGAATATAATACTGCAATATTGTCTGTAATATATCAATATTCTGTAAGGAAATCATAATGAATATTTTTTTAACTTCGGTATATTTTGTGTCATCCCCAATACTATGTGTATTTTGGATCTTGTTAGACGAAGACCAAACTTTTATAAAGTATACTTTAGTCGAATTCCAGACATTTGGCTGAGAACTTTATATCATATGGTGTGAAGCTGGGTTTATTTGATTATAATTCAAGAAGCGAGTTTGAATTTGCAATACTAATTTATGTCGCGGCTATGAGCGGGTTGACACACATGATGGAAGAGCAAAACGCACTTAGACTAGTAGCCATTCAAATTACCATTTTAATGCAAGCGCCCGACGTCCGTTTGGAAATAGATGATTGGGAACATATTTTAAGCAGAAAACTGTAAGTGAGATTCGGTATGATGTAATGTATGATTGTAGACCTATGTAGTAAAACGACATTTGTAATAGGTACTGAGAACTATTTTATTGCTGAAAGTATTTATTTCAAAATGTTTATATTTTTCAATTATATAGGAAGCAAATTAATTAATGTTGTTGGATATATAATATGATTGGTCTGAAATTGTGTTGTATTTAGGTAATAGAAGATTGTCTTTACGTATGTCTTTTAACATGGTAGTCAGTCTGCAATAATGTAATGTAGGCAACGAAAATTGTCCTTGCTTATAATATATTTTTACTAGTTTTTAGTAATCGAACCGTAAATCCAATGAAAATCACTGTGACATTTGTTCGGTCTTGGACTGAATACCTGGCATATTTAATAATTTTGAAATAAGTATCATGCACGGTGACGAAAATTAGAGTAAAATCGTTTTAGTGCTTCTGAGATTACGAACAAAAAGATAGAACAACCTTTATTAGATATTGATGTCATGTGGGCTTAAATGCCAATAGAGCTCTACGGTTATTTAAATATAAAATTATTAGATTATAGCATTTATACAGTACGTGTCGGTAAATTTTTTGAGGCATTACCTTAAACAGTACTGTTTAGGTGTAAAATTGCATTTTCACGGTAGCGTGTATATCGCTTTAAATACAGGTGATGGATAAAACATGAGGTGGTTTCGATAATTTTATGTTATCATCGAGTATCGTTACAAACGATCAGTGAATAAAGATATTATAAAACTAATTCTATTTCTTAAATGACGTAAAAATTGCGGAACGATTAAGATTTTTTCAATTATATAAAATAATAAAAATAATTTAAACCCAAAAAATATTCGCGTAAATACATCCAACTAAAGATATTGTCGGTATCGTTATTTAAGATTATTTAGGTATCAAAAAATGGTGTTGACTTTCGAAAAAGAATCTAGTTAGATTTTTTTCAGAGTCAAATCAATGATGCTAGACTACAAGGAAAGCTTGCCGACTGCTATTCGCGCAGTGGAGAGTAGCTCGCGGTGGGTCCGCGTCATTGCGCAATACGTGGCCCGCGAAAGAGAGCTGCGACGCCGCCCGCCGCGCTCATCGCTAACCTACTGGGCCCACTTTACTTCGATGAGACGTTTCACGCATGTGGACACTGCAATCGACAAGGACACCGAGCCTATGGAGAGCGAGAAGAGGAAATATCGTTGCATGTATTCACTGTCACTTACGCCCATACGCACCACACACGGTCAGGACTTTCAGTCGGATTTACTGACAGTTAAAAACTTATTTTGTATGTATGCTTTAGGAACTGGACCGTGTAATGGGGCACGGTCGGTATAGTAGACTCTTGTTCCGACTCGACTGACAGTCAATGAGAAACAGAAATGCGTTTTTAATCGTCAGTAAGTCCGACAGAGTCTTGACCGTGTGTGGTGCATATGGGCTTTAGTCGTTACAGTAAAGTCATAATAGTTTTCTGTCCAAACGAGTAATCAATAGAGCGCGAATTGGAATAATATTAGAAAAGTGTTTTCTGCATAAAATAATGGATTCGTGTTATATAATTAACGGATTTTCTATACGTGTCATTAATTCGCTTGCTGTACACTTTATTAGTATATAGCCAATTAAAATCCGGCTCCGTTATTTGGAGTCCACATAAAGTCAAGTAAAACCTTGCGACTGAACGTGTACAAAACGTTATATATTATCATTTTTTCACTTCTATCAGATTCGTATGCTCTTACAATTGAAATAATTATTGTAAGTTATTGGAACATCGTAGGATAATAGTTCGAACATTACGTTATTTGAAGTCATAAAAAGAAATAAAAAGAAAGGAAATAGCCACCGAATAAACCGTAAAATATTTATTTTAGATTACAAGTATCAAGTATAAATACTAGTAGATGAGACAGTATATTTAATTCCCTTTTCTATTTCCTACCGAAGAATGGAAACCTTGCATATCTCCTACGTATGCCAGGTTTCCATTCCTTACAAGAAGAAGAGAAATTGCACTTATGAAATTTATCTCTCAACTGTTAAAAGGAAAAAATCCTATGGCCTGTGTTAATAAGTAAAGGTTCATTCATAATATCTCATAATTTCCTGTGTTCACACTATCGTCATATTTGCCTCTAGAACAGAATTATACCGGATTTTCCCAGTTTCTCGCGGTATTCAACTCAACCAGCTGGACGTGATCGAACTAGAGTCTGATTTGATTTTGGAGAACTAAAGTAAATTTATAGAAATGTGTGGTCATTATTTCATAACTCTTATGAAATTTGGTGTTCCGGTTTGAACTATAAGTTTAAATTTTATTCAGTTATTAATTTGTTATCGTTAGGAATAGGTAAACTGTAATTTATCGATAAATTTGTGTGTTAAATAAATACGTAAAGAAATAATTAACTTTAAAATAATATTTCTCTAAGTTAGAAAATGTAATGATGATCTTTTGAGGGTAACGTTTCCGTTGCTCTCGTTCAATCGCAATCTGATTAACATTTCCAAATTTTGTTTTATCTATTACACTTGTATTTATAATCAGAATCTACAATTTATACTTTATCAACAGATTTTACAATTCATCTTTATGTAACGGAAAATTAAAATTTGCCATTCAGATTGATAACAGTAATGTATAACAAGTAAATGTATACAGCTGAGTAATGTACGACTTTTTTGCAATAGAACATTAGGAGTTTGAGTATTCAGGTGACATTGTTTATATGCTATTTGGCTATTTCATAGATCGAATTTTAATATAAAACAGTCTAGTTTATTTTCTTTTAATCATCCGGTCGATATGTAATTGTAATGAATAAGAACATATATATATATATATATATATATATATATATATATATATATATATTATTATTTCAATGTATGAACTAATTCAGTTAAACATACTGATGTATTACGACATCAGTATGTTTAACTGAGTTAGTTACGAGTATCAGAAATTATTTTAATACGCATGGAAAACACGTTCAAATTTAGTAAATAAATTCAGTTTAATAAACTTGGATAAAATTACATTTTTGCCTTAAAAAATCTGTATAATACAAAATTCTGTATATACAAAAATATGGTTAACAAATTGAAACAGGAACAACTTGATCAAATGAATTATTAGATTTAAACTAAAAAGATAAAACTCCTTAAATAAAATAGGAAACGACAGATCTGAAAGAGACGTGAATATACCAAGGCCAGATACCAATATTATATAATAGACATTTGTCAAAATAATTGTCAGTTATTTGCATCCAAAAAATAGGCTGGCAGATACATGGAATACAAATAAAGCAATAACAAAATTTCCGTATCTATCTGTATCTATACCGCTTTCAATGAGAGCGTGTATAAACAGGTGTTTCGCCCATGTAGAAAGGTGAGGTCAAAAATTAAATTTAATGGAAAAGATTGCCGGATACAATATTAGTATTACCATGATTAATATGTTGCGCAATGAATTTTATTTATTGTTGCAAAAATATTTAATTTTTGCAACAATAAATAAAATTCATGTTGTTTGTTGTTTCTATAGTGAATCGAAAATAAAATATTTGTGGAAAGTAGCAAATTTACACAATTTATGTTTTTAATCGTAATTAAATTGCCGAATATGGTAAATTTTATACGTCGATATTTTGAGTTGTTATTTAATTTAATAATAATACCTGGCATTGAATAATATTTTAATTATAACAAAGTAAAATAAAAAGAAATTGGGTATTTGACTAATTTTTGTTTATTTCATTAATCATAATTTCAAGGTACAAGCTGATGAAGAGTGATTTTTTTTAATAATCTTAAAAATTGACCGTTATAAGTTTCAATTTAATCTTTAGACAAGGACGGAAATACTGTGTTGTGAGGTCATTTTTAATATTGCACATTATATTCTACAAGAGGAGAAGAGACAGGGATATACCCAACCCTATCCATATCTTCAAATTTAGAAGCCTATAACTGGCTTATTTTTCAATCAATTTTTGAATTTTTTTCTAGACTGGTTTTTAATTAACTTTCATTTCACAATATTGTATGAAAAATATTAAAATTTAGAATGAGTCAACTACCGTATTGTATCCTAATAAAATTTAAAATGATTTTAATTACACGATTAATAATTAACTAACCAGGATTTTAAGTTACAACAGTCAGAGAAAAAGTGAAAGGTATGTGAAGGGTGTAAAACAATTTCTATGCAAACGAACTGCCGTATCCACTATTTATAAAGCGATCGGTGCCCCAGCGCGATGTCGGTCAGCGTAGCAGAGCTCGGCTCATTCGGGCGCTGACAGGCGCGTGAGGACGCGTAAAAATATTTGGATAAGAAAGTGAAACACGTGACCGATGCTTATACCATTGAGACATATACCCCACCATTGTTAATTTTTCGTATCTTCCACATAATATAAATAGAAGTTTAGTTGTGTTAGTCTGCCTTCTTTAAACGTTATTGAAGTTTGTGACTTCTGACGATGTGGTCTAAGTATAATTATGTGACAGCGCTAATGCTGAGAAAAGGTTTAAATTTATCAAAAAATGGGTTGATTTTTAGAGCATACCAGTGACCATATTCTTGCAGCAAGTTGACAATTTATGGAGGGTACAATATTTTAGAAATTATATCTAATCAAATACGAGAATAGATTTGTAAGAAAACGACTTATTTTAATTTATTAAAAAAATGGAAAATAATTTATATAAATTAGTGGAATAGCTCAATTATGTTTCGCTAGTATTTATGCTCGATACTTGTAGTCTAAAATAAATATTTTACCCTATTTTAAGTTATTTTCGAACTACAATTATGGAAGATATTTACATGTATGAAAGTGTAAACAAGTTTATATGTGAAAACATTTCATTATCGGTTTGCTAATTAAATTTATATCAATTTCTTTAAAAAGAGCAGAGTGGTAGATAAAATTAAATATAACCTGTCCCAATTTTGGGGAGCATAGATAAAAGGGGCAATTTCTTTTCTTTTTGTTAGATTTAAATAACGTCTTGTTTGATCTAATACTCTGTAAAGTTTGAGTAACTTATAATAATTCTATCAATTGTACGAGCATACGAATCAGATAGAAGTGAAAGAATTTATAAAATCTTCAAAATTGAGTACCGCCCTGTCAAAAAATTCTCAACTAAGAGTGGTTTGACACCAAAGCTGTGAAGAAATTAATTATCAATAAAATAGCATATGAAATCTATTTACAGGTACTCTAGCCCATTGTTAGCAACAATATAGAACTGGTCTGTTATTTAGCGGAGGAAGGGAATCGTCAGGCGACCCATGTGAAGACGGTCCTGTGTACGTATTTCTCTATTCAAATACTGTGATTGGATTTCATACTGTATTAAATTTGATAAAATAGTGCTGATCAATGTGGAAAGTAATACGACAAATATTAATAAAAACTAGTATTAATAATGATATTTATCAAAAAACTATTCTTATCTTTTTTGCGTATGTACCAGTATTTCCGGATAAACTAAAATTGTCTTTAAAAGAGATGGTATATGTATCTTTAAAAGTAAAACGCAGTATTTAGGCAAATTTAAAAATAATATATAAGTATTAAAGTTCAATAAAATAACTTTTAACAGAAATTGCACCATATATTGTTTAACTAAATTTTTAGAGATATTCGATATATAATTCGTGGTAACACTTATGACAAAATATTTTGAAAGAAATTTCTTCCAAAATACCTTTATTTCTTGATTGTCAGGTTAAATAACATATACTTAGGTGTTTCAAAGACGTTTTTAAAAACAGTGCTTTTTGTTAAATGCAATTAGTCAATAGCATTGAAGCATAAGTTGTTTAAATCTGATAAATATTTGGTTAATAAAAATTCAATCCGATTTAATATAAGTTTTTCATTACATATAACGATTTTTTAACTTTAATCTCTCGATAAATTAAGCATGAGATATAAACATCGATCCAGATCGATATGCTTAAACTCTCCATGAGTTAAAAAAACATAAATCATATTTAGAATTATTTATGACAAAGTTAATGTAACATTTATTATAATAACCTAATAGATGGAATGAAAAAGACACAATTTTCGCTTTTTACCATAAAAAGAATATAAATTTCATGAATGAATGAACAGCATAAATTAATTTCTAATATTAAGATTTTATTGGAGTTAATGAAATGGACCAAGAACATATATCGTTTTGACTACGCGACAATTAGTAATACATCTTAATCCGGTTGTCTGATCTAGACATTGAACTTTGAATTAGTTTAAATGTCATAATGTGGCTAATTCGATGATTTCAAGTACCTTAAAATTTATTTATATATATGAAAAAAAAAACACTGAAACAAGGAACTTTTCATACAAATGCATTTAAGACAGTGATTTAATTGGGTCAAATATTAGGTGTTAAAAATATGTTTAACTTTTTTTTGCGGTTTAAATTGTTAGTTTGCTATGTTGAGGAAATTGCTTATTCTTCGTGTGTGGTGTTAAGTTTTCTTTTTAGGAACAATTGATTTCGCATGGAGAATTCTAATTACAAGAATAATAAAGTATTTTAGAAGAATTACGAATTAACATTTTAATTTGTCATTTAAAAATAGAATGTAATAATTATAAATGTAATTAGGTCGCCTCGTGTCAGTTAAAAAAAATGTATTATTCGAATACACAATGAACTTGTTCTCTATATTGACAAAACGTTACATGCAATATTTATAAACAGAGAATTAGAATGTTTGAAGATAAAATGAGATACTAAATGATAAAAACGACAAAATAATTAGGAGATTTAATTAAATATACTACGAATAGATTTAACTCGTATAGTTAATGAATAAATTAGAATATTTGACGAGGAAAACTTAACACGAGTTGAAGTATTATTTATGTAGTGATGACTAATGCACTCACTTAGAGTTTCAATTTTATTATTTCAAATATATTAAATAATCGAAGAAAATATGAATATTATAAATATAAAGAGCATTTTATATATATATATATATATATATATATACACACACAAACATATATATATATATATATATATATATATATATATATATATATATCGATTATAAATATAAAGAGCATCATAGCAGTGAGTTAAAACTGTCCAAAATGTTTATTTTATGTTCTTTTTTTATTTCCGAAATTAACTTTAATCTCATGAAGTAGTTGTTAAATATCCACATCTCTAGCAGATGAAAAATGCCGTGTGCCACGATAAGAATTAGTGTAGCTTCTATATAATATTCAATTCCTTTAATCATATTTCACCGATATATAAGTGTAGCGATTGCCAAAAGTCGACATCTTCATCATCTCACGAAGTGTGTGCTTATGTGCACTGACCAAATGTTGTGGAGTTCGCCAGCCTCTTTAGCAGTAGTGGAACAAATTCTTTACCACATAAAAATTTAAAAAAATTCGGACTGTTTGTGAATCCAATGCTAATTCAAGAAGCGAGTTTGGGGTTCGAATATGGCATACGGTTATACGGACGTGTACTTGTGAATTATGCTAAAACCATTACGAAATGGTTTTATTATTGGAATTAGTTAACAGTCGTACTGTCGTGTTTTATGTTCTGCGTTATTATCAACCGTTATTATCAAGCGAATATTGAATGTTTAACGACGAATAAAAAGTTTTCAATGAGGCGAAATTAATTAAAAAAATAATTTTTTGACGTTGAGATGAGGTAATATTTTTAGCATAAGCATTTTACATATTTTACCTGTATTAAACGAATATTAATCTATGGAAAATAACAACTGGTATTAAAAAGGGGCCATGTGATCATTAATGAAATGAATAAGCCTAAAATTATTTAAGGAAACATCGAAATAAAATATTTCTACGTTATCGATAACCAGAAAAAGTTTGACAGCAAACAGCAACATAGAGCATGTTAAAAACATTTTGGAATTAATAAAATATGAATCCGACTTTAGTTCGCGCATATATATATATATATATATATATATATATATATATATATATATATATATATATATATGTATATATATATATATATATATATATATATATACAATTAATTTTACATGACGATTTACGATTCACATTAATCACTACGTAATCTATTTCATGATTCATGTAAAGTATTGTTTTGATACTTTCATTCGAGTGTTTTTTGGTCGCTTTCATTATTGACGAACAGAAATTATGAAATTATCGTGCGATTGTGATAAAACAAATATTTTCGACACCGCCTTATCCAAGGAGCGCAAAAGTGAAATGGTATTATCGGTTTGGGCAAGTGATAAATGCAGTAAGTGTATTTAATTTGTTTTATTTTTATGGAAAGAGCGAAGTAAGATAAACTAATATAATTTATTTAGCCGAATTTATCTCTGTAATTAATTATCATTATAACATGTTTTTTCCATGGAGAGATATTAATTTACTCTTAAATGCGATTAGTGCGTGCGGGAAAGTAGTTATGCGCAATAAAAATTAAAAAAAATATATGTTACATAATTTTTCGTCTTTACGTTTTATTTATATGGTAATATAAAGATATATAATAAAGCAATATTGTAAAAGAATGACCTTAAGAATGGCTCATTTGGGGCACCGATGATTTTTAATTGAAATAATATCTTATAATGAGATATTAAGCACACAAAAAAATTACGATGGTCATAGGAACCGTGTCAGAAACGTGAAGGGTCCAAATAGTAGAAATCAACTCATGCAAGAAGATGTTCCAATAAATTACAAGAATATTGGGAAATATTCAAGAATGTATTCAAAAATGTACATTGTATTTAATATGAATGTATTTAAACATGCTATATGAAAGTTTTGGTTACTTATAAATTTTCAAATTCTCGCCAATTAATAAAATTTGTTATATTATCATAACATAGCGTTATAAGTACAATTATTTTACGTAATATTCGTATTTCGGAAACGACTTTTATTCTCCTCCTAAAATCTTTTTCGCATTATGTAAATCGGTGATAATAAAAAAAATATATCCACAAGTTTTATATATTACATTTTATTAACTAATTTGTGATGTACCTACATATTCATATTTAGGAAACGACTCTTATTCTCCTCCTAAAATCTTTTTCGCATTATATAAATCGGTGATAATTAAAAAAAATATATCCACAAGTTTTATATATTAAGTTTTATTAACTAATTTGCGATGTACCTACAGATCCATTTCTACTATTGCGGCTATTCATATTTCGGAAACGACTCTTATTCTCCTCCTAAAATCTTTTCCTGATTAACGTCTCATCATAACGTAACAATTAGATCATAATTTGATTAAAAATTATTGTTCCCCCAAATGGCCCAAAAACACCATTTTTATGGTCACTCTTTTATATATAATATTCCAAGTAGGTATTTAATTATAATATTCGCGGTAAGCACGCGGTCGTTTACAGATATTTGATACATAACAATATCGAAAGTGGCAAGATACTGGCGGGCGTGCTTACACTATTATTATTTGCACGTGTAAAATATCGAACTGGTTATCATCCTTATTTCTTGCGAATAGACATATTCGGTCGGTGTTATCGTAATAAAAACAGTTTATACAAATACGACTGACAAACCGCAAAACTATTTGATTAAGATAAACAAAATCGGAACAGGGTTTAGAAAAAAAGTATAAAATTTAACGGTAAGAATGGTTCAAACTCGCTTAAAGATTAGATATTAAGTTTATATTGAAATAAATTTATATAAAGAAAACATGCACATTTTAAATAGTATTTATAAGTAATGTATAGGTTTTGCTAAAATTATACTTAGATGAAATTTTTATATCAAAATATATAAGGCATCAGGCTGACAGTATAGAATGAAATGATGAAAATAATTCAAATAAGTTTTATATATAATATATGTATAATATAGATAAAATTCTCATTATCAAGTATAATAATATTTTTTCTTCTTCTAGAAATATTGTTAATAATAAATAAAACAAAAAAATCTACAGGTCAGTTTACGTGAATATTTCATTTTCAAATACATATCTATTCGTTTGCAAACTGCGAAAAAACTGCCTAAAGCGTGCCATAGATATGTCATGTGGAAACAACTAAGTAAATATATTCAAATAAATGTAAAGGAACTCACGCAATAATAATAAAATCTACATATGTATAAAGACGAAACATTCAACTCACTTTCGTTACGAGGCGAATTAAATGAAATGGAAATATCCAAATATTTGTTTAACTATAAAACAACGCGAAACGGAACTCGACATTTGTTTAAATAAAAAAATAACAAAGACGCAGGCATGAATTTTGTGTTTCACTATTCAGAAATTTTCACTACCTTGAAAATTGTAGAGCACTTTTATGTCGCATATCATTGTAAAAACTGTATAATATTTTATTATCAAACATTATAATTCACACAAATATCACTCGCCGACGCACTGACGAAAAGTAGAACATCACAATCCGGTATCGTATTTTATAAATTAACACTCGATTAAAATATTCCAAAAAGCGCAGCACCCAAATAAAGTACACTGAAAGTGACTCGTCCG
This sequence comes from Druceiella hillmani, assembly GCA_039881145.1. Taxonomy (NCBI): domain Eukaryota; kingdom Metazoa; phylum Arthropoda; class Insecta; order Lepidoptera; family Hepialidae; genus Druceiella; species Druceiella hillmani. The sequence goes on along the minus strand of JAYKKI010000001.1, from coordinate 76,445,445 downwards.
AATAAATAAATCACGCATTTAGATCGAAAGCGAACGTTCAAAATAGATCAACAAACACGAACGCGAAATCGGAAACAATTTGTGCATTTCACGAGAGCACAACCAGTGACATACTGACTCGACATAATAACTACCCGCCGGCTATATAACATAATGAGCATAACACAAAACTTCAAAAGCCAATAAAATAACACAAAAAAATTATAAAAACAACTCCGAACATGTCTCGTCAATAAACCGCATGGGTTGAAAAAAGATCCACAGCGCACAAAGAGAGAATCTGTCCGTGTAGGAGCGAGCCCGCTCGCTGTGTGTGTGCGCTCGTATAACGACGGCCAGAGCTGCGTACTATACTTGTGTAGATAGTGTTTATAGCGTCGTTATGTATGGAGATAGGCAGATATATATATATATATATATATATATATATAAGTATAAAGCAATACGCGCGCGCAGGAACCGTTCTCTTCCACTAGGAAAGACCTTGGATTAGAATGCTTGTTACACGTTGCAATAAAAGTTGTGGTCGCTCGCTGAGATATACTATTACAATATATTCTAATATATGCATGCGATCCTGGCCACGTTTCGCATCCCCACATTTGTTAAGATCCTTCTAGTTTATCACACGCTTTAAGTAATGCGTAAATAGTTGACGTTGTGCGAAAAACGCGATGATTTACGCCTTTGAATTTTTTGATACCTTTTAGAGTGATACTCGGTTTGTACTGATGTGTATATAGGAACCACACGTAGCGTATCAAAGACGAGTTAATTTATAATAATTAAAAAATATTGATCAGAAGTCAACCTTGTAACTTCATGATAGACCGAGTGTTGTTTAAGGATTTTTATAATGTTAGAAGGAAGTTTGCTGCTTGAACTTTCATTTTTAAGAAAGATTGCAAATCTTTGCAATTTATTGGGTGTCGCTTATATAATAACTTTCACGTTTCATTAGTGGCATTAAAGTCTTGCCTTTTAAATTAACACGACGAACACAACTCTCAGTAAGATGTGTAATATGATTCAACATTTTTTTATATTTATCAAGCTTTTGACAAATAATTTTTATGGGTCAATTATATTAACAATATTCACATTATAGTCATAGATAGCCCGAAATGCGCGGAATATGAGCTCGTCTATTCGGTCCATATTATATAAATTGTATTCACACAGGTAATCATCAATGTGTGTCTTCCTTCTTCCTCTCGGTTACCTCTAGGTTGTGGATGTAACTTGAGACTCATTTCAATTCGCGTTATGCTTATATGAAACAATGTACAGTAGGTTGAGATCAACCTTCTGGCTTCGTGATGGTATTGTATGTATATTAAGTTCATATCATGATTCGAACGATTTTATGCATTTTCTTTATTTTTTATATGAACTAGCCTCATTGGAGACCGCTTTGACCTTCGGGGCGATCTGAATTGCACTACATGGTCGTTAAGCGATGAATGAGTCATTTCATAATTTACTGCCCTTATTTTGGTTATTTTTATACATCTTTTTTGTCGATGAGTGATAATACGCAGTAAAAGTTTTTATGCTTTGCACCTGCTAATACAGTTGGCGTGAGGATTCATATCTGTTGGTAACAATTTGAGTAAATACCTAACTAATATATTAAATTAGTGTTTGATAGAAATTTTTGCTAATTTATTCCAAGGCCGAGTATTTGTCTATGATAATGTTATTAAAACATATGACATCTGTTTATTTCATATATTATACTAGTAGTCAAGTATTAACCTAATTACATGATATTAGATGATCAGACATATATTTTAATTATTTATTCAAATAGATATATTATTTTTTTTGTATAGTCTAATAAATTAAGTGAAAGCATCGAACATCGGACATATACTTGAATAGACTCTTAATTGTTATAATAGGGTAGTTCGGTTTAACAATACGGATTTATAATGTTATGTGACTTCGTTAAGTAGATATTGAATAAATAGTGGGTATTATTTGATAAACATCTTGGCATTTAGCTGTATTGTGAGAGCATCTGCGAACAATTTAAAAAGTGTGCTCCGTCACTGAAACTTTCTCCAGTCGGCGACGTAAAGCACTCCAGTGGTGAAAGTATTTTTTTTTTCAGTTCAATGTTTCAATTATCGGTGCTGTTCTTGTGCATAAATGTATAGACAGTCATTATTTGTGGGAAAACAGCTGTAAAGTTCAAGTTTTCCCACTGGCGTTCGATTAAGGTTCCTTTAACCGTGTAAATATATAGTCTAATTGTTTACAATTGTTTCTTATCAAGTATAGTATATAAGCAGTATGAATATTGTTCTAGCTTAATATTAAGATTACGAAAAACGACTTTTCTAACTTCTTGCGTAACGCGATTGTTAATCACATAATAAACAAAAAAATAAGTACAATGAATTAGCGGTGCTGCTCATTAATTCTGTTGTAAAGACAGATTAAGTAATGACTGCAATTACAACAAATAGAAAGTAAACAAAAACATTTTCGACGTAAATGTTTTGTGTTAACATCTTTCTTTTCTACTTTCGTGGCATTAGATTTAACGAGGCGCTACTTCTGTATGGGTGTGTGTGGGTGTTTATATATATATATATATATATATATATATATATATATATATATATATATATACATATACGTACACACACACATGTACTACGCTTTTCAGTAAAAAATATTTGATAATAACGAGGAGAGTTTTACGTGCTTCGCGGAATAAAATTGATTGAAAAGAAAGTTGCGGGCAATTTGCTCTGATTTTATGTACTACCAGCCATTTTCATAAATATACTAATTTAAATATTGCCTTTCTTATCATCCCTAATCCAAAGGTCGAAATCAGCACAATCCTTTCAATAACATCTAAATTAAAAGTGCAATAAAATGGTAATTAAGGCAATGCTTGGAAAATTTTACGGTTGAACCGGCCACTGTTCTACTGGTATTAAATATACCTTGTAATAGGCGATCGCTAATGGTAGCACTAATTATAAACACATAAACATTACGCTATTTATCAGAATCGGAACAAAGCAGGCAGCCGGCTAGGAGTCAACTTTTATTCTTTCACTTCATTCGTTTCCTTGATTAAGTTGTCTTTACACGCAACCGTTGCGGCTTAATAATTGACAATGTTTCAGACAGAGGTTCTTTGCAGTACTCTAGTCGAATGTCACTATTCGAGAAAGTTTTTTCACCGATGAAAGACAAAAGAGTCATCCGTGTAGAAGGGAAGCAGGATATTTTCAGGTTTCAGGGCTAAAGACGGTATTAGAAATTCTCGTTTAAATTTATTCTACCATGCGTTATCCAATTAGAAGTGTATTGCATTGTAACATTACAGTGAAGTGAACGTAAAGTACTTTTAAGCTAAGTTTAAAATTGAATCGCTTTAAATATTACACAAGCTATCAAATTGCGGCTTTCAATTTAGTAACGATTGAAAGTGAAATCAATTGAAAGTTTCGATTGTGTCCTTGCTTGTTTTGTTTTCGATTGCAGTTCACATTGTTTATGTTTTCCGCAAAACTCGTTTCAGGGCATACGAAGTCACCGCTTCACGTGCACCATTGTACTGAGTAGACGTCCCGAGATTGGACAGTTCGTGAGAGCCGCCGTCCGCTGGGTCGGTCGCTTCGGTGTATATCGTTGCGACACGATGTTCTTCCGGTCGTATTGAAAATGAGTTCGTCACGTACCTGTGCGGTGCGCGGGCGCAACCGACGACGCGAGGAGATAAAACGAATCGCACGGGAGGAGAGCGGGCGGGTGCGGGCCGGTGGCGCCTGGCGCGCGGGCCGGACGCTCCCGCGGACGCGCCGCCTGTCTCCGACGATCCTCTCCCCTCGCCGAGTCCGCGCGGCTCGAGCGCTCGAGCCGCGAGATTTCCACACGGCCGATAAACGCGAAACGGAGAGTTGCACAATTATTTAGTGGGCCAGAGCGGATTGCTTATCGTCGACCCAGTTTCGACTTTCACGATGCGAGCCGCGCGGCGCCGCGCGCTTTCGAAAGGAGCCGCGCGGCGCTGCGGAGCGCGACGGGCGCACTTACCGTACGTGTCGCTCGTTCCCGGCCGGGAGTGGACGTCCTCACTGGCCACTGTCACTGCACTGTAATCCGTATCGCACGTCCGTCGCGGCGTAGTATGTGGGTGTGCACACTCGAGCGCTGACAGGTGTCAGAGCGGCGCGGCGCGCGGGGGTCGCGGCGAGTGCATGGCGCGGGACGGCAGCAGGCGGCCGCGGGCGCCGGGCGAGTGCCGCGCGGGCCGTTAGCGCGCGCCGCCGCCGCGCTCGCCTTGCGACACACTCGAAAGTAAAAGTGAGCGGCGGCGGAGCGCGGGGGGCGCGCGCGGCGGGCGCGCCGCCCGCGCCGCCCGCCGCCCGTCGCCCGCGCCGAGCGCCATTTCTCCCACTTTCGCCGCGCCCGCGCCGACTCACTCCCATCTCAAGGTCGCGCTCCCCGCCCCGCCGATGAGATAAGCTCCCATTCATCTGCGAGCGGCGCGGGAAGTCGAGTCCCCTGACGTAATTGGCCGCGCGCAATCCGAACCCTCGTGGACGCGTTTCGTAAACAAACATCGTCGCGGGCGTGGGAATGTCGCGAAACGAAGGTACTCGCATTGCGTTTCGGCAGTGGCGGGCTGTCTGTCGACTCGTTTGAACAGCCGCCCTATTATATTAAACGAAGAAATGTGATTGTTATACCGACGCCATACATGTTCGACGCAACGGATGAATCGCCTTCGATGAGTACTTTTTATGCAAATAAGCAACAATCAACTGGATTCATAAACAAGTGCTTAGTGAGCCAGCGACTGGACGTGATGAAAACAATGTCTAAAAAACTGGTTTCTAATAGTTTGCTAAACATCAACGTTAGGTATTACTGCCTCAATATCTCATGAGTATTTGGTTTTGTTCGTATGTTCTATAACTACTTAATTTGTTTTTTACATTTCTATCTTGCATTGTCTGAACCGATTTAATGTAAAGGGTTGTTTATGAGTGTTCATTTACCAGAATATTATCAAATCTTCTGTAATATACATCCATATATATTAACATATGTGTGTGTGTATACGTGTGTATATATATATATATATATATATATATATATATATATACACATACACACATATATATATATATATACACACGAATGCATTTTAAAACACATCTAAATAGTGGTCAAAAATATAAAAACTTTTGTAGGTCTGTAATTGAAATTATCAGTTTGGTTGATTAAAATTACTCAGTTAAATTGAATATCACTTCCTCAAATCAACAGGCCGAATGGTAGTCAGAGTAAAATAAAAATAAATACATAGGATGGTTATGCTAATGTAATGCAAAACATTTGTATATACGAGACGCAAAGTACCTATGTATAATGTGATTGCTGTGATATATTAAAGAAAATGGATGCATCACGTGAGGTTGTTGTTGATACTTTATGTAAATTCCTCCTATATTTTTTGTAATTACTTCGAAAGATTTTTTTCTAATTATTTAATAATCACGTTGATTACTTTCTGAGAACATTTATTTTGATCAAGACTTGCGATTTATTTAGAAAATCTCGCAGATTAATTAATTATAATAATAATTGACATTTAGATCGAAATGACATGACTTCCTAATATTTTACATATATTTATATGTAAGTATAAACGTATTCCGGTATTTTATATTGGTTGATTTACTAATGTGAATATTGCTTTACTTACGTGTCTGACACATTTATATTGGTTGATTTACTAATGTGAATATTGGTTTATTTACGTGTCTGACATCGTATGTCGATTATATTGGTTGATTTACTAATGTGAATATTGCTTTGCTTACGTGTCTGACACATTTATATTGGTTGATTTACTAATGTGAATATTGCTTTACTTACGTGTCTGACACATTTATATTGGTTGATTTACTAATGTGAATATTGGTTTATTTACGTGTCTGACATCGTATGTCGATTTAAATAATTCAAGGTTATTTTAGTTTTGTTACAGGTAACTGGATTACTTTTTTCAACTTCACTATTTTATTATAGAAGAGCCAGAAAGCTTTCATATGAAAAAAAATATAGCTTTTGCTGATTTTCATCAGCTGCTTCCGCAATTTATCACATCAGTACATGATAAATTGCAGTGTATATAATATAACATATGCATCGAGGGATATATAAAATTAGATAGTTTGACATAAATAATGCTTATTTAAAAGCCTTTTGTAATAAAAATAGTACCACAGTAATAGTTTATTTATTTACTTAGTGAATCCTTGCTCAAATTACAGTTTATTTTTAATGTGTTGAATAAGATAACAATAACGTAATGCATCCTATACTAGGTTAAATAAATTAAGTCAGCGGGCAATCGGGGATCGTAAACAGATGTCAGATGCGGAATATGAATTAGTGGGTGTCTTTGTACATAGGTATAATAGTCTCGTACGACATTGATAAAAACGATATCAATGCCAACACTGATGGATTCTCCTTATTACCAGTTGACAATTTGAATAAATGCATGGCTAGATTCAACTTGTTTCTTATGTGCAGAGAAAAAAATCTTTATTTTCTCCAACATAAAGACATATGTTACCTTATGTTGAAATGAAATAACTTAGTCCACTTCCAAGTTACTGCGGAGCGAAAGCTTCAGTACAGTTTGTGTCACGCAATTCTCGGGAGTACCGCATGATCAATTCGTTTTTACACGTATAAGTAATGTGGTCCTTGTAATGGGTGGTTGTCCACAACTACACTGAGGCCCTGAAAATTGGAAGCACGGGTGGGACAAGAGCGCGCTAATTCATGCACATATGCGACTGCGGTTTGGGAACGAGAATATGATAATTCGTAACAATTTCTTATTTTCGGAAAGAAATTCAAATGGTCGGTAAAAAGGGGGCATTTGGCAGTTTTGGATTCTCACGGCGGTCTATTTATAAGTAAGAGAAATTGGGATGGTCTAAAATACTGCCCTAGTTCACACTGGAGTCAGTACCATTATGTTTTGATTTAAAACTACCGTACTAGACAAAATGTTCACGAAAAATATAGCTAAATTGAGGGAGAATCCAACTTCAATTAGTTTTATTAGGAGAATATTTTTTTTAAAATCGATAGCGACCGCTTGGAGTCCTTGATCTATCTCAGTAGACATATAGTCAACAAATTAAGAAAGATTCTTAACCACAGAAATCCTAGGGCGGAAATTACCATATTGAAAATCAATGAGGTGAGTCTGAATTTGGGTGATAATTCGCCTGTCACTTTACCACAAACTTTAGCAAAGGCGGATTACGCTACCACAGCCGCTCACATCCAATCTAGAACTGCTTTCGGAAATCTGGGTAACATGCGAAGTTTTTAATAAGTTAGGATTTAAAACAAGAGATTAATTAAGGACCCTAAAGGAGATGAAGAAGTCAGCAACATATGTCTTCATTAAATAAGGTGGAAGGCCATCTGGTCACAAGCGGTTCTGTTGAGCTATCTGGAGGGCTAGTCGAACAAAAACCTATTCATCCTTCTAATACGGCTATGAAACAAACTAGCGGAATCTACGCAAGCCATGAGCTCCGCTGTCACTGCATATCATATAGCACATTCTGTTAATAAAATCGAATGAAAGTATCTTGCGAACGTGCAAATAACAATTATGTGTAAAGTATTATTGGATTAGTGTATCCATCTTGGTTTGAATGAAGTTCGTATATAAATACAAATATTAATGTAATTATGAGGGGACTTCCATCAATGGCATGGCCGTTGAGAGCAAGAAACTACGTTGAGCAATTGAGGACTTTAACTAATTTCCATCCCCTAGGGAGAATGTAGTATTTTCCTGTCGACAAATGTTTGGGGAGTTGTAACGGTTTCTTTGCAAAATATTAGGTAACAATGTCAAATGTAGTTTTATTAGGTAATAATTATTGGCTATTACCAATATGTTGTAATACTAAAATACTCAAATTTCAGTTTCGACCGTTTATAGTTGTTTAAAAGACGTATAATTGTATCTGTTGTGCTTTCTTGTGTTGTTAACAGGGTCAACAAAGTTCGAAAGATCTTACAATTGTGATATCGAATCACATATCAAAGAAGAAAGGAAATATGCCATATGCAATAATTTCTAACAAGCTGAGCGCGTCACTTTTGTAAAGAGTGAGAAAGCAAATAACCAATCATTTCAAGTGCACTTGACCAATAGGAGCGAAGCTTAAACAATATAAACGTATTGATGCATCTGTATGTATAAGCAAGCGGCGTCACGCCGTAGGAGGGAATAGTTAAGATTTTTAAAATCGTTAAATAATTATTTACTTATGGAACGTAACTTTATGGAAACCTTCATAAAATATTCATGGATTGTTATTGCAAACAATCATAGAACATTTTACCATTTTTGCTTGTCAAAACAAGAGTTTATTATGAATGAAACGGGAGATGTCGTACGTCAAAATTAACATTGTACTGGCGGCGAGATGGCGATTGACATATTGAGTGTGTTCAAAGTGTGTACGTCGGGTGCGAAAACTGGACACTTTGTACGGCGTCTCCCTTTCATTCTTTTCTCCTTGTATCGAAAACATTTGGTGGTTACAATAATTCAGTTGCGACTTGATTGCGATTTACGCATTACAATACTGGAAATATTTTCGCGTTCCATATTGAATACGAGTTAGCAATTTTTTTCATCGACTTTAATGTTTTAAGTAGTAATTTAAAGACCCTATGCAGCTTTTTAAAAAATCATTTGTTTTCATTCGGTGGGCGTCTTGTCCATATGAGAACAATGGGTGGCTCGCGAAGAGTCCTATTTGGCAGGCGTGTGTCGGTGCGGCGCGGCGTGCACACGCTGGCGAGCGCACACAGACGCGCGCGCCGCGCCGGTGTTCGACTGACATTGAAAGCGAGTAATGAGTGCGGGTGACGCAATGGCCGGGAAGCACTCTCGCATCGCACCCGGCCTCAACCGTTTGACGGACTGTAGTTTCGCACGGATATGGTGAGTCCTATCTTGCGCCATCGAAAAAATTATGCGGTGCGGCGATGGAAAAAAATTCTCGGGGAATGATAAAGCCGATTACCACTATCACTTTTAATAATTTAATTTGAAAATCAAATTTATTAGTTTTAATTTGGTGTACGTAACGAAAGAATAAAATTAGGACAAGGTTAAGTAAAGTATCAACTTAACCTTTATTTTAATCTTCCATGGTTTTTTTTGGAATTTAATTGGTATCGTGTGGTCTGACAGATCGCTGCAATTATTACTAAAAACAATGAAATGAGTCGTGTTACCCCTATTGAAATGATTCAACATCGAAGAAATAAAAAATTAAATAACATTCTTAATTAATAATAAAATTATTTGTTTTTCGTCTTCATGGGAAATATAAAAACTTTGGACTCGTAGTTATTTTGAAATAAATAAACTTCAAAAAATCATTTTTAAAGATAAATGATCACATTGTTTACATAGTTTCGATCCTATGCTAAGCACAGCGTAGATCTAGATCCATCAGGTACGGGGAGAGTGGGGCAAGTGCATTCCAAGGGATCGGGCGGTCTATGAGACCGCATGTCACTAGATAAAGGTTAAGTTAAACAAGGCTATAAATATTTATGAGTTTAGTTTTCAAAAATTAAGTTAGATATATTTAAGCCTCAATTATTAAAGTTTTTGACATTATTTTCTTTATAAATAAATTTGCGAAATATACTTAATGGAGTTCAGTAATATAAAAGATTTCCCTTACAGACAGGAGTAACCATACCAAATGCAATCACAAATTTATAATAATCTAATTTAATTGGTACGTATCATATCTCTTCTAAATGTTACCCAGTTGTCTATAACACTTAAAAATGTTAAAGAAAATTAATCAAAATAATTTTCATTGACAGTTGTAATAAAAAATGAAGTACGGAGGGCGGTATATTGCATATTATTTTGAAGCTAAAGTTCTGCAAACGGACCTTAAAATGGGAAAAAATACTGATATATGAAATTTTACGCGAGAACAATATTGTGGCCCCGCTTTACATTAATAGTCAATATTTATTTTGCTACATATTAATTGCGATCCACATGTGAAGTACTTGCTTCCAAAATTTCATGTATGTAGCTTTAAAATTTAGAAACCTTAATGGTTTCGCCCGTCTGTTAGGCACACAGACGAACGAAGGATACGCCGATATTATTAGGACAAAGATGGGCTGGATAAAATGGTTTATAAGACTAATAAACACCACACATATGTCATTATAAAACTATTTCAGTATAATACAACAATTATTATGGCGACTCATTTCAAATCACTATGAGAAAAAGTTATGGCGATGTTTCATAGGTTAGGTTATTTTTAGTATGTTATTAGCAAATAAAAACTGCAGTAATATTGACATATTACATCTGTGCCTTCTCAATTTCTGTCATACTCTTGTATGTCTTGAGGATCATTCGGATACAGTCTATTGGAAAGCACCATTTTTCTATTTATATGCCTGTCATTCACGTATTCGTATAGATGATTTGGTACGTGAATCCTTTTGTTTATAGAATGGGGATGTGGAAAGCATTTATCAAAGCACAAGCTGTTCTAAAATCTGGGAGTAAGTGGTATTAAAATATTCTTGGCGTAACAGTTTATAATTACGCTTAACTCGCCCATTAACCACCTCCGCGATCCAATGAGATTATTTATTTATTTATTAACTGTTATGTATAGTACATATGGCGGACTTATTGATACATGAGCAATCTCTTCCAGTCAACCGTAACAATTTGTATTGAAATTTAGTTGGTAGACTGTAAGAGATTTTACAATGAGAATTCTTCATTACATTACCGACATTAGTTACCGACCTAGATTTATTGGCTTACTTCGTAGTTAACTGTGAGCCGCGCTTTAATTTTGTGCGGGTATTTCATCTCAAATTCACACGATTCAAGGTCATGTATGGAATTATGAAAACTTGTCCAGAATAATTTTTTTTCGGAAAAGCAGTTAAAATTGCCGTTTTCTTTATTAAAGACACGTTACGTAATAGTTGAGTTTGTTTTAGGGAAAAGCCCTAAAACGATAATTATGTTGATCCTGGCTAGCACAATACAGTCCATTCCACTCCCAACACCAAGGCTCCGCTCTGCTCTCCAATAGCCAATCATGGGAGAAATGCGGCACTTTAGCGTCACCATAACTTGTTCCCACAGCAATTTTAAATTAGCCATCATAATAATTGTTGCCGCAAATTAAATAGATTGCTAATGACGTATGTGTTTCTAGACCTCCATACATTTTTGCCGATTCTTCTTAATTTATTTAATATTAATAATAGTTTATTTATTTAATATATTTTTCGACGAAATTATATTTTTGTTTCACTCTGGTGTCTTAAAAATAAAAATAAATTTTACCAAAAATTGCGATCTGTATACGGTATACTTTATGTACCTACATTTTACAGACCAAAGTATAACAGCGTGTGGCAAATTTTATGCTGGATGTTTATATCATAATTATTGTATGTATTATAGAACGAAATCTTGTATTGTCGAAACACCATGATGTAGAACAGTGATAGTAAATTATTTCTACGCAACAAAATTTAATACATATATGTGTTCGTATATTAAAACATATCACAAAGTTTAGAATATGAACCGCAATCTGATGAACCGAATTAAATTTCCAACATATTTCTGCAACTTAAAGTTTTACGAATTGTTGTAGTGTTTTACTTTTATTTCATAGCCCATTCTTTAGATAAGATTAACTGTTGCTATAATATATATTTTAAATTTTGGACATTCTTTTTCTGTGTTATGTCAATGAGTCGAATTTCACGATTATTAAAGTGGACAAAATGAGATTATGGAAATAAATTACGTGTTTGAATTCCAGAGTTGCATGGCGTGGCTGTCGCAATCGGATATCAGGTTTGGTAGGCGCGTAATGTTGTATAGTACGGTTCATCATGTCTCTGTGACAGTTGAAACCGGTTGAATCTTGATAATGATTTATATGATCGTAAGTATTATTGATTCGAAGGATGATGTCGGTTCGAACAGCATCGCAACATTGTTGCACTTGTATGATTTGTGCTCTTAAAATTGATGACGATTTTTATTAGAAATTTTAATTTAAGCGAAAAATATTATTTTAAAATGAATAAGATACTATATTATTACACATACATACACTCACATACAAACACGCGTGCGCGCGCACACACACATACACACACTCACACACACACACACACACACACACACACACACACACATATATATATATATATATATATATATATATGTACAAGAATATTAATAATAATTTATACATAACGTATATACGGATACAGTAAACTGTACAATTCATATGCTGTCTATTATATACACTTACGTAAATATATGTTTATACATATATGCTACACACGAATGCATACAGTCTTATGTACGTCAATTACGTATCTGAATACGGGCATTACAAAATACATAAAAATTTACACACACTATTATCTATAAAGTAGATAACACAAAGGAAACAAAAAAGAACCAACATTCGAAAAACAAAAAAAAGTAATTTACGTCAAATGACTTCCAAATGTCGATACATTTCGTCTACTCTGTCTCTATAGTTTGTTGGGTCAAAAATCATTTACGGATCTATCTTTTAAATGTATCCATGGTAGACGTTTTCAAGGACGGCGGGAAGTCGTTCCAAATTTTTGTGACAACAAACTTGAAACTATCCCGATAACCGTCATGTTCCGGGATTAGGAGACGTCGATCTCTGGCTTGTGTTACGTGGCAGTGAGCACGGCCGGACTAAAATAATAAGTTCTATGAATATTTCGGTGTTTCGCAGTCAACAGCCTAGGTAAAAACAAAAAATGTAATACCTAAGACGACTGTACATTTGGAGCATTCCGCGCTCATTTAAGTAGGGCTATACATGGGATCGCCGCGAGATGCTGAAATAAAAGCGCGCATGCATTTTGTATCCTTCGTATCGAGTTTGCTGTGATTAAAAGTAGACGCGGGTACTACACGATATCATTATAATCGAGTACAGAGAGAATGAGGCTCTTAACTAGAATCTTCCTAACAAAAACAGAGAGATAAGGGCATTACCAATATAATGATTTGAGACGCATAAAGCAACATTTAATTTTTGTGGACAGGTGTTCATGAAATCTCAGTTGCGGGTTTATTATGATACCTACATTTTTGGCGAGTTCCACATATGAATAGACTGTCTGTCTATTTATGGAGAGTTTCAGTCTTTCTGATTTTGCTACCTGAGCCATTCTTCCCGTAATTAGAAAACATGATTTGGAAAGGTTTAACAATAAAGCATATTTACACGACCAGTTAAAGATTCAGCTTTATCAACCGTGGATAGGATATCATAAGGTAAACGTGCTGTGGATATACTGTGTTGATCACGGAAGCTTGATTGGGTAAGGTGAAGCATTTTGATGGATTCTAAAAATCTTTTAAGCAATACAATTTGTATTACAGACAATTTCTTTATAATTTAATACATTACCGACAGAATGGAAAATTATTACAGTTTTAATTCGAACTTCATACATCGATCAGACCGGCTAACCAGAATGGTTTTCTTCCACGATTTTATCTTCCAGGAAAGGCTTTATTGAAACATCAGTAGCTATTAACTGACAGCGTTGATCATCTTCAACCACCAACAACATAGATGATAAAAGAAAAGGATAATCGAAGTGGCAATATTTTTAGACTCATTCAAATTTTGTGCACCATAGAATACCATAAACTACTGAAATCTGCCTTCTAGTTAACTACCATAAAAACACTAATATGAGATAACTAATTGTTAAAAATAACGATAGATACTAATTATTGGAGATACCACTTTTCTAGAAGACTCTTCCTTTCACACCATCCATGTGCGATGTCATGTTCAACTCCCAAACGAGTAGAGATTGCATCAATTCTTCATAATCAGTTGGCTGATGAAGCGGAAAAAAATATAATTAAAATTAAATACATCTACGCAAACATTACCTTCTAAAAGTTTTTTTCATATTAGGATTTGTTCGTTACTGTAAAATATTTTCAATTTATTTTTCTTTTGATCATCTTTAGTTTCTTACTTTTAAAATCTTAGCATTAATGGAATGTGACGAATGATCTCTTAATTTCTTTGATATCGATTGCCGAGGATCCATCAAATCTGGAAACAAACAGTTTTTATAAAATTTAATTAAATGTGATGCCATGTTATCTTTCTAGAATTGATTATCTTTCGCAATAAACTCATATTTTAATTTATTAGCACCAGTCCAGATCGCAAAGGTGCAGACGTCATAGACAGTGATACGAAGGTGACCTTGTATTTCATAAAACCACGGATGCTTTTTATTGATATCGATCTTCAAAACTCATTTTTATGTTTATTTTATTATTTTATATGGGTGCAAATTTTAGCTAATTGATGGGCACATAACTTTTACAATACATACCATTTTTATTTTAGTCGTATGTGTGTTTTCTAAAAAGGAAAATTCATTATCCATTGCTAAACCGCATTCCTCAACGTTGATATGTTAAAGCGTTGCTAACTTCTGAGTGCAGTGTTTTCATTGTTTTTTGCATGTTTTATTGATGGTACGTGGTTCAAATCATTCCTCTATAAAATATGTTTAAGTAATGAAGTGCAATTCGTTTTTCCAGGCCTTTTCATACTTCGACAAACCAAGAAGCTGTTAATAAATTTCGCCTACGCTCTAACCAAAGTGAACTAACACTTTATTGGACTCTAATGCGCTCTAGATCATGCCGCTGGTTAGTAGTCAATAGTAATTATTTCATAACCTCTTTTTAGTTTCCTCATATATAGTTTCTGGTGGCATTCATCCTAATAAGTTTTTTCTTTGTTATTGTTTGTTCCTTTGGAGTTTCTAGGGTCATGAAACGTTTAGGAAGTATTTCTAATTTATTTATTTTAAAACTAGCATCTGTTTTGAAAATGAAGATTGAATTAAAGGAAACTACTGCAGTTAAACATTACCCACTATTAGGAACTTTGGCGAGAAAAGTTAATTCTCTTTGCTTCTATATATTTTTCTATATATTTTATATTAGTATAATTTGTATTTATTTCCTAATAAAACGGATACTTTTGCCAGAAGTTTAATATTATTCTGGGATGTTACCTTTGTTAGAAATTCAAATCAAATTAGCGAATAAAAAGAACAAAATAATTAAGAGTGGAGAGGTTAATTTTACTTACTAAAATAACGTACTGGAACGAAGAAGTTTAATGCTTTAAATAGTCGAATGATTGGAATGAAATCGAAACTAGTTATAATTAGATTGATACTACTTTTTTATCAATATATCGATTGAATTATTATGATAGGGACATTTTAAAAATTATAACATGTGCACGTATTTACATAAAATACGTAAAAATCTGTCAAGCACCAGTAGAACCCGCACTGCGAGTGTTTCGTATATTTTTAGACATTTATTAACATTTAAGGGTGCATTGTATTAATGTTAAACTATTTGCCAATATTAATTTTTTGTAAAGTAATTGTATTCCATAATTTTTAAAATAAAGGTGAATGCCAAATTTTCGCACATTTTTGGAATAAGTTTTTAAATATACAGTTAATATTTTGCATCGTATTGTTTCTGAGAAAATCGGTTGAGAATACAAAAAAGTGAATGTATTGTCTACTATATCATTTATAGGCGTAAATATATGGTGTATATTTAAAAATAAATACGAGATCTAGAATCATCGTTACAGTTTTCCTATAACCTTTGTGCGGGCTTCTAAAAACCCCTATTTTTTATAATTTTGGGTTCAGTAGTCTTGGAAATAGGGCATATTTTTCAGTATATCTCTGAAGATATGATATAATAATAAAAAAAACGTTTTTCATACCTTTATAACTAGTCCTTTCAAACTGTACTCCACACGGTATATGGGATTAAAAAAATCAAGTTTTTAATTGGTTTGCCTCCGGGGTCGTTTCCGTAAATTTCAATATGAACTTTGCGTAATTTTTTTGTGTAATCTATTGAAGTATGTGCGGGTTAATAGGTTTGACTACAATGATAAATTTGAAGTTTCTGCGTCAAGTGGTTTCTAAGGAAAAAGGCTGTAATAGACAGACAGACAAACACATGAGTGACTTTATAAAGTTTCTGTTTTTATCTCTGAGGTACGGAACAACCAAAAACCTATTAAAAATAAATATGATAATATATATATATATATATATATATATATATATACAAACTTAAAGTAATATATATTATGATTGTTTTTACCTCGGTTAAGAATGGTCTATCAATAGCAGATATCGCGAATATTTTTCAGCCTCCACGCGACCGACTTGGTGCGCATCTCAGCGTAGAATGGCTGTCCCGTGTTAAAAGTGTATGGAAAAATGAAACAATATTTTAGTTGAATAAATATTTTCATTTTTCTTTCTCGCTATAGCGTCAACCAAAATTTGAGTTTTTGTTAAATTAAAGAAGAGAAAGTGTGCATTTTATTACTTATTTCGTATTTCAAATTAACGTATATTTGTTTTTCTTTAACGACTGTGATGAGGAATGAGCTGTAAAAAGCCATTTTTATGATATAAATATATGAAATCAATAAATCATGCCGCTGGTTAGTAGTCAATAGTAATAACTGTCGCCGCCGTGGTGTGTTGGGTTGATCACAAGGCATACGGCCTTTGACGGAGCGGCGCACCGCGGGGACCCGGGTTCGATTCCCAGCCGTTCGTCGAACGGGGCTGAACTGGTTTCATGGTTGGTTGTAAGAGATTGCTCTCGTAGCAATAAGTCCACCATATGTATCAATTATATACATTAAAGTAAATAATAAATAAAAAGTAATTTGCTTGAATTACAGATGGACATTCGATTTATTTTTTTTGACATCAAAATCATTATGCTACATATTCCTAGAGTTTAGAGTAAACTTGGCAAAATAGAGGTTCTTTGTCAAAAATGTAAATACGTCCTTAATATAAAATAATAAGTTTCAAATATCTACCCTCATAGCATAAACTTATATCGCAGTAGAACGTAAATTAAATTAAATATGTACCAGTGGTATGTAGATGTGTTCATAAATCACGGGAAATTCGTTAGTGGATGGATTCTTTTGTTGTGATTATCCTGTTTGTAAACTTCGTAAAATAAGTTAGACTGTCTAGTTAGTTTTCTGAAAGAAAAGAACAACATTGTCTTATTAAGTTGGTTATTTCGTTTCCCGATTCCTATGGTTTTATTAAAATACTGATAATTTAAAATAAAATAATGTAAAATAATAAACACCAAATGATTGTTCTCAAAGATTAACATTACAATTAAATAACATTTATATCCTACGTATTTCCTTATTAAAAAAATAACGGGGTTTATATTTTAAAACTTATGACTCACTAATTATCTCAACTGTGATGACTATTTCCTATCAACCCGTGTAACAAAAATGAAGCACCACTTAACTAGGGTTAACGATTTAACATGGGATGAGTTGTAGAACGAAATCTAGATATAAATTGATATTTTACTTGGTTTTATATTTCCCTTTAAGCTATATTAATTATCTGTTTCACTTTTATTTAATTCATTTATTAGTTTCTAAGTTTTCGATATTTTCTTCCATGTACATCTTCTTAGTAGTTATTTAATCGGTCAAACGTTTCGTAGTGATTTATTTAATATTGATATTTTTACAGAATTTATTCCTTTTTTATATTCTATCAGATTAATTTCTGTATATAATTATATTAAGCTAGTTTTGCTTATTTTCATTTTTAATTTAATTTATTGGAAATAGATATATTAGCCACGTTTTCAACCGTTATATAGAAATATAAAGAAAAAATGACATAGAGAATTGTTCGTGAGTAATTGAAAAAATGGACAGCGAGAATGTACCATTGTGCTATTCCCTGCTAATTGTCACAGATATTTTTGCGCAGATTATTCTTTAATACAATTGATTAGCTTGGATTAAAATCGAGGTTAATTCAGATCCATCCCATCGATTAGAAAAACCTTAAAGTGACTAAAATATTAATTCCTTGTCGCTACTTTATATTTTTTTAGTAAGTTACTCTTCGTCATGTCTTAGTATTTTGGAAATTAGAAATTAACAGATAATTGTTGGTTAATTGATAATAAATACATTTTAAATTTTGGATAGTAAACAACTTAGACCTAGAAACATTTTCCTTAAAATAGAGCTTGAAATTTCCCGAATAAATCTGTATTAATTTACTCTAGTTATTACTAAAGTACCTATGGATGCAGTGTATTACAAACTCTACGCTGGCAAATTCAGTATTTCGCGAGAACCCTGAGAGAAACGGAGACCGGATGTTTCTGTCGAAACTTATTTAACTTCACCATGTAGAAGTTCACTTCACACAAATTAATGACACTCATCAGTCATTTGGCCATATTATGTGATCATATGCAATATGAGATTAAAAAAATGTCATTACAATCATAAATATCCAGATGTATAGACATATCGACAAACACACGCATATTTTCACCGTATTCAAATTACAGTGGTACGATAACAGATTGATGGTAAATAATTTTAAGCTCTGTACTTTATGGTAAGAGTAATTCTCTCATAAGTTCAATAATCGAGTCGATATAAAGCTGAGGCCAGTCGATATAAAACCATTCCCTATTATATATAAAGCGGCAGCGCCTGGAAGGCTGAAATCATAACTCATAGATTACCATGTTACTTTTCAAATATTATTTCGTAGACTTACTAATAAAATTGAAAAATTTTCAGTATATAATCAATTATAGTTTTAGTATTACTATTTATTTAATTTTTTATTATTATATGGATATTTTAAAAAGATCGATGGTGTAGAATATGTGGTTTAATAAGATATGTGTGGTAATAAGATGATCAGGCTAACTTCCAAGGTTTTTACAAGGTATTTCGAGAATGGAAAAATATAAATCTATTGTTTACTCTATCTTCTGTAAGCGTAAAACATGGGGAGTATTGAAAAAACATGACATCTCAAATCATTGCTATGGGTTTCTAAAAACCCATATTTTTTCTTAATTTTAGGTTGAGTAGTCGGAAATGGGGGCAGGGAGGTACATATTTTTTCGCAAACTTCTCAGTAAATCTCTGAACATTTTTTTATTTCGGTATATTGTGCGGAGTGTCGTTTGAAAGGGGTAGTTATCACTATACACGGAAATAAAAAAAATTATCGAGTACTTAATGTGTTCTCCCTGATGTTTCCAGATGCATATTTTTGAGTTCGAGTTATTGCGATATGTACCGGTTAATGTGATTTATTTATTGCGCCAAATTTGAAGTTTCTACATCAAGCAGTTTTTGAGAAAAAATGAGTGGGACGGATACGGATACGGAGACACCTGAATGATCTTATAAGGTTTCCGTTTTTCCTTTTAAGGTACGAAGCTTTAAAAAATTGAGCCTAGTTATGGTGAAAGCAAAACAATTAATCTATTGCTACTATTTGGATGCCAAATGAAAACTATCATGTTCATAAGAAAGATAAATGAATTAACAATATTTATTTTTTCGGATTTTGAAAATAACAATTTGGAAAATATCAAGAAATATATGGATATACGTCGTAATAGAAATTTATAATTATTTCCAGATGTAAATATTAGAAACGGTATGGAGTATTTTTATTTAAGAAAAAAATTTAATTATAATTAAACTGAAGATCTATTTATCTATAACAGTTTCTGATACGTCCGCCTTCGGATTTAGGAGTCCTACCTAATTTTTCGCTCCTATATATCAGGCACTACCTGGATTATATATATGCCGGCCTTTTGTCGGATGTAGTCTCCACCTCCAGTGTGATCAGCCCATCTCCACTTCCTGCGCTCGATTTCCTCCACCACGTCCTCGTCATTTGTCTCATCCATATGTTTTACTTCTAATTAATCAGTTATCTCGAGTATCAAAATCCACACCCTATATACAAAATGTAGTTCCTCGGGGGACTTTTATGTTTCCAGTCTTTTTTTTTTGTTCCAGTTGTGGTGTTCATTTCATATGTGTAGAAGAAATTGATCAAATATCTTGGTTCTGATGTGTTAAGGGATTTTCTTCGATCAGAAACCGAGGGGTTCGGTTTAAAGGCAGCTCGTGTCCACGTGATCCAATTTTCGAAATCTTCCACCTGTCCCCCTACCTAAGAGTAATTTTATGGCTAAAGTATATATAGCCATCGAATAGAGGTAGGTGGTTGTCATGAAATGTTGTCATCTTGGTTTTGATTTATTATTTTTCAATCTTATTTTGACTGATTCGTTCTGCTAGTCATCTGATAAGTATATAAATAAACGTACGATGAATAGTTCCATATATTGTAGCTAGCGTGCTGCCATAAAAGTACCTACCTTTCTTATTTTTTGAACTTAAATGGAGTCCAAAATTCCAACATGGACTTCTCTCCCTCTGTGTTTTGTAATACGTGTTTTTAATAGGGGTTACTTGGTAAGACTCAGGCTCATAGTGGTTGTATCGACATTTGCCGTTATGTCAAACAATTACGAATGCGAATATTTTGTAAACGATTGATTTAGCTGGAAGCAGGACATTACCCCCACCAAGCTGCGCAGGCACTATCGCAACATCTTTGCAGAAAGTAACTATATGTTTGAACTCCCATAAATTCGAGGAGAGGCCTCAAATTCCAAATTTTATAATGGTATGGATTTAAACGTCACATATTTAAATGTAAGTACTAACTTCGTATTCAAGCAATGTCTAACTTCCAAGTTTATTACCCAAAGCTGTAGAAACTTACTTAAATTTTTAATGGATGTGCCATATTTACTTAGATTTGGTTCCACATAGGAACTTACTAATTTCGCTGGTTGTGAGGATTGTTTCCGTTTTGTTTTTGATTGAATAACAGTTTAGCAGCATTATCACAAATTATAAATAAATTGTAGTCGTTTTTTTATTATTCAAAATCAATCATTATAGAAAACAAATCTTCACAAACAATTAAATTTTCAAGATCGAAAGATGCAGAATTCTACTGGTATAAATCAGCTCCAGTATTTTATGTAAAGTGGGTTCAGTGGTTCTTGGTTGTACTAATTGTTTTTCACTACAATTAACGTAGAGGTAATAATTTATACAATAATTTTATGTTACGCAATTAATTTATAACAAAGGTGGAATAAGATGTAAAATCTTTGGCGGGCAAGGCCGATTCATCTATGAAGTGGGAGCGGGGCATATTTGTATAATTGATGGGAGCATCATGTTTTAATGATTGGTACATTAAAATACGAATAATGAAGAAGAGGGTTCTTATTTCCGCTGTTAGTAGACTTCGGCTTGTATATTTGTTTCTTAAAGTTTACAGATAATTATACGGCATTAGGTGAAATCATTTTTGTAATTTTACGAACACAAATGTCAAGTCAATTTCTATACTGTCAGGCAGAGTTAAAAGTGTTTTATTTCTGCGTATGGTGTCTATAATATATTTCGTTACATCTTACGGCTGGTATTATTCCGAAATCGAATAAAAGTAAAAATTTATTCAAGAGAAAGCGATGAAAGACATTGCGGAACTTTGATCATATTATTCGACACAATTAAATGATAGTTTCATCATTCAACATCAAGCAAGATCTTTGCTAATAGCCCACCTGAAGATGTTGTAATACAACGAAACCCAGGTCGTGGTAAAGAAATTAAAGAAAGTAGAAATAATACTACATCACGTAGTTTCATTTAATTGTGAATAATAAATTTCTACAAAATTAACGCCAAATATATTCAACATATTATTCGACTTAATGCGAACGATTAGGCGATAAGTCAACAAATGAAAGAAAATGTATATCGCTCAACTAATTAATATTCTCATTATATTGATAAGGTATTGCATAATTAAAGCCAAATACCGATACTTCAGCAGCTGTGTGTGGTGTATCGCGTCATATCACGTATATGATATTTTCTCATCATTCGATCACTGTTTGTTAAACCACTGCAGATGATGTTTATGAATGGACCTGTTTCTTGCCTGTCAGATACTTTGATCGTCATGATGGGATAATCATAACTATTATAACGTGCAATTTATTTAATTGTATTAAATTTTTCATCATTACTATATGAAAATAAATATCGACCGCATTCATTAGATATCGCATAGTTTTAAATTGAAGAATAAATATTTTTTCCCATTATAAATTATCAATTACATTCATATTCTTTTCTTTCATAATGGGGATGTCTGACATCCCCTAGCGCATAGAGAAATTCTTTTTTTTTCTGTTGAAACTTAAGTCACGTTCTTAATTTAACGTCTTCATGAGTCTATTTAAATTGCATTTGGTTTTTCAGTCTGTTCTAGGCCTTTTCCATGTATGCAGGTTATGAAGAGGGTTAATAGAAATTGATATTAGTGACCAGAGTTTGAAAAAAGAAGTTCGAGAAGAATGTGGATGTGAAATATAAGTATGCATATAATTTCAAAAAAGTGATAGGTGAGTACGAGGAGATCTTCACGGATAAATATAAAGAAGAAAGAAAGTGAAATGAAATTTACACAAGCCACATTTGGGATCTCTTCTTAGATCAGTTGTAGAGCTATCGACTCATAAACAAACAGAAAAACTGACAAGCAAACCGGCCTTAAATTAATGACATTAGCAACATTCTTTTGCTAAAAGTCTATTTGTTAAAAAATGTGCAACATATGTGGTGCCTGACGTTATTTGCACCAGGAGCGCTTCAACTTCTGGGACTTACATATTATTTATTAAGTTCGATCAAAAGACGATTTTGGAAGATACGAGTTTCAGCATTTCATTATTTTGGTGGAGTAGCCTTAAAATCTAGAGAAGATTTGAAAATAAACGAACAAATTTTATTGTAGTGGCAAGGCCATGGATTATGTTTATTTGCATTATTAATTATGTTTATTTCATAATGTAACTGATTCATATTGATGTGTATATATTGAATGTATTTGCGCTAATGACATTCAACATGAGATCAATATCATATGTGGAGGTACACATAGTCGATTTTGTCCGATAACCACAATCAACTAATAAGAACCACTTTACACACTATATAATATAGAAAATAAATAATTTTAAATAAAGATAACATCCTTAGGATCTGATTCCATTTAGCTCACACTTTGACATATATCCATCAAGGTAATGTTTCTAAATATTTAAATAAAGTTTCTAATCGGCACGAAACTTTAAAATGTTACTATTTCACGCCCAAAACATCAATTATAATGAACCGTATACACAAACCAAATGGCCACGTTTAATAGTTTGGAAAAAAACAATCCTCAAAAAAAAATAACAACATTTTGCGTATGCAAATGAACAGCAGAGCCTCAGGCTTATCAAATGGCCTTGCAGAGTAAAGTTATATAACGTCTATTAAATACTCTTCTCGAAATAAGTTGGACATAACCTTCCACTATGAGGTGAGGCACAAAAGAATAGCAGAAATAAGTTATTGGTAGAATATTATTGGCAGCTGCCAGAACAAAGGAAAAGTACGAGTATTGGTGGAGAGAATAGAGGAGATTGTCGTTAAGCGTTCATTATGAATAATCATGAAGTGTAAGTAATGATGTGTAAAATCATCTGTGCCGTATTGTTGAGTTGCCGCGAAGAGCGATGTTGCGGCGTACAGTAGAAGTAAAATGCAGCATTCTCTTTTGACTGTGGAAGTACTTGCAACATACAATCATTTAAATTAAGTAATGGAAAATGGGAATTATTTCATTAGATTCTTTTTTACGATTCTGTAGTGAAACTTTTGGAATTTTGTCATGTATGTTTGTCTGCCTGTCGTAGTCTCATAATTTCTATAATGTCATTCCTGTATACATGAAAAACAAGGAGATGATTCGGAGAACAGAATGTATTAATATGTATTAAACTATTTAAAAAAAATGCAAAACGCTCTCTATTGTATAAAATGACATAAGACAGGTATCTGAAATGAAATCGTGGATACATTCAGCATATTTCATTTTTATACTTATTTTGAGAATTATTAAGTCAAAGCTTAGTGTCCCCTTAAGTTAGCTTAGTCTCCCCCAAAGCAATGTATCCCCTTTCTCTAATTATTAAAAGATGAATGTAAAAAATCTGAATGAAAATGTCAGTAATGATTGCATTTGTTTATGTAAATAATACAAATTTAGTTTAGATTTTTCAAAATTCGAAAATTAACCTAAAATAAACCACTAATTTAAGAGAAGCTTATTTATAACTATATTATATACATAAGTGTAAATTATATTTAATAAAATGGCTATTAGTCTGCATGTATTAAAATTATAATAAAAAAATTAATCCATCTTATCACCAAAGTATCTAAGGTGCAACGTAAACCTATATTGACTCATTTCAGAAATAAATACATTTATAGAAGAATTATGTATTAGAAAACAAAAATGTTCAACAATTAGCAAAATTAATCTTATCTGCTCTGTTGTGTTAATTGATGGAGGTACGGAGAATTTTAAATTTTTTACAGAAAAGCACAGTTTAAGAAAAATATGTAAAGCATTGGACTTTTTGTTTTCAATTATCGATTCGGAAATTAAGTTTTTCTATTATTAAATTATATGTATATAATGTAAAATAAATCGTATTACATACAATACATCCATAATTATTCAGACATATTTAATATTATTGGACGCGATATGGTTGTGCATAAATTTCACGAGCCGACTATTTTGCAAAAAGCTTTAAAAACAAAATTGTTTCTTTTCCTTTGTAGTGTAGATGAAAATGGAAAATTTGAACGATAGGCTATATTGTTTATTTACATATACATGTCTGTTTCTAAGTTATTGAAAAACGTTTTTAAATTTATCCCAAATCTAATAAATGTCGCAGCCTTTTCTTCATTTTCTATAACTCATCAAAACAAATAGAACATACCTACTAAGTTCATCGCAAGACAGTATATAACCGAGATGGACAATCCACGGTCAGGCATTGGCACTTGAACTGTATGCATAAAGTGCGGCTTCTATAATTGCGTTTGGTACGAGTACGAAGAGTTATTAGATGCAATTCGCACAGGTAGGCGGCGGGTATCTGCCAGCGACTGTACCGCGCCATAAGCCCGTCACGATGAACCAAGGTCGCGGTGATCTCAGCGCCGCCATTTTTTCTCGCGAGGGACATTCTTCGCGCTGCTACAGTACAATAGACATGTGCTATTATGGCAACATATATACATACTCCATTTACATAAATGTATGTGTGTATATATAATAATTGTGGGGTATATACATAACACGTAACGACTAGAAATTATAGATTGTTGAAGCGGTTCGAATTGGAGCCGGAAGTTTTGGAGTCTCGGAGCTAAAATCGATTGGCGTTTGGATGTTTAGTCTGCGTTAACGTTTTATAACGAAGTTGGTCGGTTGCCGTCTTACACTTGTGTTTCCTCTGTGTGGCGTATGTAGTTGGCTGGTTGTATTTTTTTAACGACCCCGCCAGGTGTTTTGAAAAGACCTTAGAATTTAGTTAAACAGCTGCAGACTAGAAATATTTAAATATCTATTTGTTCTATTTTACACTGATGTGACACAAGCAGTAGATAAGCAACGGAATGTTGAATTGCAAGAATCTCATTCTTTTTACTTGTTTCCTTCAAGGTGCACACGCGATAATTTGACTTAATAAAAGAGGTTTTGATCTTATCCAGTCATATTTTATTTGTTCTACCAGGAATTATTTCACTAGTCTACTTATTTGTATGTAACTTTATATTATATTTTTAATATTCCGGCTATATAATAGCGAACGAACGCCACATCACGTTGTTTAAAGTATATGTTACTTTGTTTTCGCCTAAGAATCCGTTCTCCTGGTGTACAGTATTGAAAGTGACCAAATCTTTGACGATGGTGAGTACACAATTTATATCAAATAAGATTCAAATGATAATAACTGTAATTTTGCATTTACATTTTCAATGTTATTTTTCTGCTTAACTTCGTAATATTATTTGTAACAAATGCATTGATTTTTTAAGAAATTGTCAATGAAATGTTTTCTTAGTTGTACTAAAAACTAAGTAAGTACTAAAAAACGTTAGTAAAAGAACGTAAAAAGATAATCGATACTTTTAATGGTTAACTTAATTAATAACTACCGAAAATAGCAGAGAGAGCTGTATTTCACAAATTTCAGTGTTGATGAATTAATGTGGAATTACAGATTACAATATAATAAGCATGAGAAGAAAAAATCATGTAGAATTGAGATTGCTACATTGAATAAAATACTAAAATGGAACACCTAATGAATCAATAAGTAATTAAAGAAATAGAGACATGAAGAAGTGAGAAAAGTTTGCTGAGATGATTCGGATGCGTAAAAATAATGAACAGCGAACAATTAACACGAATCATGTACACAAACATATAATGGCTACCAGGAAAATTCGTAGATGACTTCACAATTCATGAGTACAGCGGATTGTAAATTTATTTAAAAGGATATTGCAAGATGCTGTAATAATGAATATCAATGAAAACCGCCATCTCAGATAAGGATATAAGAGAATCGTGTCAGGATCGCCAGATCTAATATGTCATTAGTTCTATTTATATCATCGAAGTGGGAGATGACGTGTGATGTGGTACAAAAAAAAAGCTGCAACTAATAAATCTTTCCTTTTCATAAGTCTCTTTTTGTTCCCTCCGTATGTTCAAAATTATTTAAGCACATAATTTTTACATTTTGAAATTATATCGTATCTCACATTGCTAATCATATAACTGCCTCTCTAAAAAAAATTGAGAACCAGTTAAATTTTGATGACGTTTTTTCCACTTGAATACCGGTTTTCTCTCGTCCGTTGTAAGTAATGATATTCTATACTAAGTAATACAGAGCGGTGAGGTAAAATGTTAGTCAAGTCAGTAAATATTTAGATGTAATTAAAATTGTTAAATTTTTGTTATCTAAACCAACAAACGTAGTGTTGTTTATTTCCGTGTTTGTTTATATGCCGAAATTCCCATTTAAAAGACATATCTGATACATATAAAGTCTATTTTATTAATTTATTTAAACAAAACTTTTATAAAACATAGGTTGGAAAAATAATTACCTTGAATTCTCTAACTTCATTCCATTAAGTGGTAGTCATCGGTATTTAGAAGCCCGTTTTGGATAAAATGAACCAAAAGGATAAGATTGTAATTTTGTACAGATTTATATTTAAGTGCTACAATTTACAATAGGCCAAGCCCTATAGTTTCCTCTACTGGATCCTATTGGAAGCCAGGTTTTTCCAACATTTAATGTCCACTGTTTTAAGGTCGTTTTTGATGCTCTCCAGGTATCGGATGCAGTCTCTCTCTATTTATGGTATACCCTACTTTTTTAGGAAAGTAACTGTTTAAAAAAATCTATATCATTGCATCTGAAGATGTGACCCAGCCACTTGATAAGTGGCTTGGACATGTATATGAAAGGATTTAATCACCTTTATCATATCTGGTTGACAGTATTGGTGATATAATTTATTATTTTAGCAATTTTTTCAGATATAATTTTCCGTAATTGCTCCAAATATTTTTCGTCCAAACTTAATAAAATTAGTTTGATCAGTTTTGATTCATATTTAACTTACTTCCATATGAGACGATAGGTCTAAACTTCAGACATTCAGGCTAAAAAAAACATAGGCGTGAACATATTCGAGTTTCTGTCGGATAAAAAGGGATTAATATACGACGTCTATCAAAAACTCTCACCACGAAAAGTCAACTACGAACATGGCTAAAGCCGCGGTTGCATATAGTTTAAGTATAAAGTATAATTACACAATTTTAGACCAGATTTAGTTGATGTACGATCATTAATATGCGTAATGTACAGCATTATTGTGCGCTCCGCACGTCATATCACGTTCTTTAATTTCCGGTTTGTAAGTGCGTAACAACATTGCATTGTGTTTAAATTGTGAGGCCTTCAAAACTAAAAGCTGGCGTTTATGATTTTTAATGCAGCGATTGAATATAAATTTAATGATAAATATTTCACATGAGAGGTTAAGAGTCGCAAGTTATTAATTACTCGTATATTGGCTGTTATGCGGTTAGCTTAACGAATTATCGCTAATATCATTGATCACCTCGTCGTTGTTTTTCATATTTTATACAACAAAATACAGTCCTTTTCCTAAAGGGAAATATTAAACTGATTTTATATTCTAATGTACAAAAATATTTGAAGTACGCTTTATTTTATTTGGGAGCAAAAAAGGAAAGGAGTAAGTACAAACGGTCTTGAAACTTGATCTAAAAACTCCTTAAGGCGGAAAGCGTCCACCGAGTCGAATAAAATGAAATGACTTACATAATATAAAAATCGGTCAGATAATGTCCATATCGAATCTCCTCAATGAATTCGAGAGAAAGCGGCGATGCTCGTCTAATCGTTCCGCGAAACTGTAACGAAAATTTCGTTTTAATGGTGTTGATTAGTCTAATTTAGACGAGTATCGTCAAAGCCCAGTCTGCCGCCTTGTCGCAGATGATCTGTATTATTTGATTAGCGAGGAAAGAGAATGAAGACGAGTGGGTGTAGGAGGCGTAGGCAATCGCATTGTTAAGGCACTTGTCGTATTAGTCCACTAACACAGTTGAACGCGCTTTGTTAAATATGTGCACGTTGAATCCACCGTACAATTATCATACACTGTGTATTGTATACGGTGTGTTGCGATATGTGCAGTGGTAGCTATTTGAATTTAGTTCTTATTTAGTCAGTTCTTCGTAAGAATTTTCGCATACATACGCACACACACACACACACATACACATATATATATATATATATACATATATATATATATATATATATATATATATATATACATATATATATATATATACATATATATATATATATATATATATATATATATATATATATATATATATATTTAAAAGAAAATTTAAACGAAGCCTGAATGTAATTTTAAAAGATCTGTGAAATTTTACCCCTCTCGATGGTATTCGCAAATCTTTCGCCTTTATTATTTTTAGGGGAGGGTATTAAAACAAGTCTTTAAATATATTATATTCATCGAGGTCTCCATAAACACATTTACTTGCTAAATTTATAAGCAATTTAAAAAAATTGTAGAAACCGTGAGGCTGTGACAGATGGTCGGACGGACAGATAAGAAATTATTTCTTTAAACTGTAGAAACTTTGAGGCTGTGATAGAAAGAATATCTGTCTGCCCATATGAAACAATTTCTTGTTTCGCTATTAATTCCTAAAAAGTGCTTTTGTTCAAATTTGGTAAATAAATTATGGAAGGAGTTTTTAGTTTAATCAATTCAGTTGAAAAAATAACAAGTTAGGTAAAAATTTATTTTGATTTATAGTAGAATGTAGTTTAAATATATGTTTGATTGCAAGCTATTCCGTAATAAAGAGGTAGTATTTCCGAACGAACAGTTAAAACGTCTTTTTCTGTTGTGATGTATGTAACTCGATGAAATTTTAATTTCCTATTAAACTAGTTTAGTGTATTTAATATTACATAATGTAATTAATATTACGTAATGTGCTAACAATGACCTAACCTTAATTAGTAAATAAACCAAAAATTTGTTAATCATTTTCATCGATATTAATTTATCCTATAAGAAAGCAAGTATACATTTTTATTGGCTGTCAGAATAGATACCAGGATAGTGTATAAAATAAAAATCACTATAGTACGTCAATAAATGACTTGGTAAATCTGTATCGGACTAAAAAATACACGATAAGTTTCTCGTCAAACGAAACGGTATAATAATGTAATGAAATATAGGTATAGATATAATGTTGAATAAAGATTACAATGTTGTAAATTTTGTGGTACTCTTAGTTTCTAGACTGTAGATACAGATTTGATCAATTATTTGCCAGTGTCGGTCTGCGTCTTATTGACATTTTCATTTTTTAAAAAGCTAAAGTTTAAAAATGTTATATTTCAAATGTTCCAATATATTCACATTAATGTTGAATTAAATATAAATCTGCCGTAAATATTTAACTAAAACTTTTTGTTCTTGTGGATGGTAACTCCTAATGACCTACATATTACCAATTTTTCTTTTTCTTTGGTGATAACTGGGTAGTGCCGTTGCATAATTGATGAGGGTTAGTGTAGTGTATATATGTCTTATCGAGATATATGTAAAAAAGTGAGATTTTATAACACGTACGGAATATTTTTTCGAGTTTACTCCTTATGAATCGATTTTCATGTATAGCGCCAGGTAAGAAGTTTAATGAAGAGTAAAATCATTAGTTCAGAGAGTTAAAGAGCGTCGTTTGTTTTGGCTGAAAGTATTGCGTTTAACAAAGGTAGTAAAATGACTACAAGAAAAAGAAACTACTTAGAAATAGAGAAAAGGTTATTGTTGCAAATATTAGTCTCTTACAAAGATGTAAATGAAAATATACGCACCGACGGAGCAAATATGAAGATGAAAAAAATGCCGAGATATATAATGCTAGTGGTATTATTAATGAAAGGGTAAATACAGTGAAATGTTCACGTTTATAATGAAAACAGAATTTGTTTATTGAAAGGCTCACAAAACAATTTCGGTCATGTAGATGTATAATAAAAAGAAGAGAGTATGAGACTAGATTATAACTCTAATTATTTGTGCACAAATGGTTGGAGTATTTATGTATACATTTTCGAAGGTCACTTGTGTTTTTAAGTATATTACAAAATGTATTGATCGATTATTAAAAGTTAGCATTAACTTAGAATTATACTATTTTCTACATACTGAACAACACATTAATTCTGTCGTAGCAGGTTTTAATTTATAAATAATATATTTTGTATTTCCTTTTTAAATGTTAATAATTTCGGTTCAAAAATGTCCAAGGATGGATGTTGAGAAACAATATCGTTATACATTCGAATTATGGGGTTATAAAAAGAGGTATTATTGTTATAGACTTGCAGTACGAATAATCTCTGTAATGATATACGGGATTTGAGTCGAGAGTTAAATTTCAGTAGAGAGAGAGGAGATAGGGACAATCAACATGCGAATGTATGATTTTATATAAATATAATAGATTAGCGCTTTTCCCCATGCAGGTAGTGATGACAAAGTAAATATCTGTAGTTGAATTTCATAGGATCTATACTCTCGTCCAAGATGAAGTCAGAATTAATTTATTTGCACGAATGCAATTTCTTTTTTTTTAAATAATGTGCTAAGAAATACGTACTTCATTTGTTTCTATAGGCAGAAGGAAATCAACTGTGCCGACTTTGGCTTAATATAAAAGCAAAGTAGAGAAGACAGTTGGCAAGGGAAAGGCAGCAGCGGATGGCCATCGGCGGGGGGACGCGATTAGTGACATTAAAATTGACCCCGTTATTTCCTTAATAGCACCAGGGCTAATTATGGAAGTCCCATCAACGATTCTGCCCAGCAATTCAATGGAAGTAAACAACGCGAATTTCGATAAGTGTACAATTAATCTTTTATTCATAGTGTTTTTTAGAAACTATTAATGTAGTAACAGTAGAAGCAGTATTACAAAAAAGTAAATTGTAATTTAATCACCTTAAAAATTATAAATTGTAAAATTAATTTAAGAACATTTCAATTGCATTTTTATTTCCAGGAATATGCGAAGATGTGTTTAAATTTAAAATTTGTAAATTTGTCGTATTCATGAATTGATTTTGAATTAATTAAAGTCAATTATCTACAGATCTGTCTGAGCAACAATCGACGAGTAGAAGTGAAGTTTTTGCAGAAGCTGCAAAAAGCTTTGCCAACATCGTCCGAGGTCAGCCTAGGGGTGAGGTGCAAGAAACCACGTTGCACATGGACACGAATGTACCAACACGCAGGAGATGCCCCAGCAACCAGCATTTGGATATCCGGCTCACTTTCAGCCAATGTCAGTTGCTTCAGACGGAAGAATTAAAAAGAATTTGCATGAGATGTGAAGTGGAGCAGACAACGAAGAGAAGACGAGCTCCATGCAATCTACAAGGAAATTTTGTTAAGTCAAGCTCTAGAAGCGAAGTCTTGTGCTGAAGTTGCAGATAGGGAATTGAAAAATAAATGAAATATGTTTTTGGATTATTATTTTTGTTTACTTATACATTGTTATTCTATTTCGTGTTTTTAAATGTTGTTTTTTTCTTATGTCGTTTTAATTTTTTACTATTTTTATTTTTATTACTTTTATTTTTATAAATTTTTCAGCTTTTATTTGTGTTTTATTTTATATTTTTTAAATTTCACTACAGACAGTTAAATTTTCAATAATAAATCATATTTTCAATATTTTGTTGTGTGTAGAAAGGCAGTAGTGTAAGCATGTTGTTTAGTACATTTAAAAGCTAAAAAATATTGGCGTTTCTAAATTTTTTTACTAGTTGTTAAAATAGCATTTATGTTGTCAAGTTTTGTTAATAAGGGTCTATAAGTATACATTACAATTAGGTAAGAGATTGGTAAAACAAATGTTCAATGAAATAGTGTATTAACCAATGAAATAGGATTTTCATATTGAAACTCTATGAAAGTATGATTTGTATCATTTAGTCCAAACTAATTTAAAGCACGTTTTTGTTTTAGTTATGGGTTAATTGAACCATACATTGCATTTCAATAACATAATTTTTACTTAATGTAGCTTCTGTCATCATTTGTACTCAAATTCAATTTGTCAGAATACAATTTGTGTTTGCAAGTATTTCTCAAATTACCAAATATGAAGAATAAATATGTATTGACAACCTTTTGAATAAAAGCAGCCACTAACTTATATCTAGTCCAAATTAATTTAATCTGGCTATAGGTAAAAATAGCCATCAAGTGCAAAGTAATTTTAATTCACATTTTAATATTATCGCTATAGGTAAAGGGAATCATGTCGCTAGTCAGATTGAATTTCAATAATAGAATTTTTGAATTCTGGCTTAGAATACTAACAAAAAACTTTTCAAAATACGGTACATGTCTTTGTAAAAATTTATTAAATTACCAAATGTGAAAAATAAATAAGTATAACTTCCTAAATTAAAGCAGTGCTTATGCAATTTATCCCTGATTTCCTATTGCTGCTACTTTCCTGTAGAAACATAATGATACAAGGATAAAAATGTCTGTAATATAATCTTCACATTTGAAAATGAATTGTACATTTATTAATGTTAGAGGGATGAGATTATTACATGGGAAAAATGTCACAAATAATACAGTTTTCAAACATTTTGAATACATATAAATATCAGTTATGGGTGATGTCATTCTAGTTGATAAAGAATTAATATAAATCAAATAAATGTAAATAAAAGTATACATATGCTTTCACTATCATAAGAGATGCTTTTATTTATCCCCTTTACCTATTTTATATGTTCTAAGACAATTCTATATAAAGAGTAAACTCCAGTCGCGTGTTTTTTATTTTACGTCCTCTAAATATTTTATTAGATTGAGTATGTGAAGTATAACATATTTTAAGGACACGTTAACTACTGTCCTTTTTATAAATTTCTAATAAACTTGTTTCTTTTTAATTTAAACTACTTATTACATTTTGAGGTTCCAATATTTTAATAGAAATAAAATATTGTTTCGTTTAGGTTTTGGGCTCAAAGTTAGATTATCAGGTTTAGCCGATGAATTTTATAATTACAAAAAGAGCTAAAACCGTAACAATTTCGATCGTCACGATAGCAGATTTCGAAAACCAATCACTCTGTGCAACATCAGCCTTATCGCTGTCGCATTCTGCGCAGTATAAATAAATAGGTGTGGGGCGTGGTATCCATTAATTTATATTGTTTCTTAACGCTTACGTATTTCTTTCCGATACCGATTCCCGGCCTTAGTTGGAGCTGACGAGAACATTTGCCTTCCCACTCGGAGCGGCATCCTTGAATATGAGTTTGGTTACAATTAGTTACAGTATTCACATGTTCGATGTTAGGTAAATTGATAAGCGCATTTAGGCCTCCGTCCTATTATTGAAGAGTACGACGGTAGGTTGAGGCGGCGCCGTGTGGGATGCTGCATTGTTGTTGACCTTTGTGTTAGAGTCAATGTTAAGTTGGCTGAAGAGCGATCAGCGTTATGTAAGAATGAGACATGTATTGATGGAAGTTTTTGTTAAGAATATTAATCATGCGCGACGACTTCGTGTAAGAAGACCCTTTTGATGACTTCGTGTAAGAAGAGAATCAGTAGAATAAAAAGAACGTCAATAAATTTAATAAGGTGTAATAAAGTTATATGACATTTTAAAATCGTTTGAAATTGGTTATACGTTATAAAATTTGTTTTTGAAAGCTAAGTAATACAATATTCCATCACATTCGAGTATATCAAAAAATTAATAGACCTTATAACTGATCTATTGAAAATTTATTCAATAAAATGTTTAAAGTTGGGTAAGCTTGCAGAGCGCAAAATTAACCCTAATACTTTTTAATTTTTTACTATTACTACGATTTTTGCTTTAAACTTTGCCACAAACATGCTTCCATTTATATTCATTTGATGGTGTACATAAATTAATGTAAAATATTATCCAAAAAATGAGGTCACTAAAAACAAAAAATAAATAAATATTTAAAAAAAATCTACAATAAGATGGCAAGGGATTCAAATCTGTTTCAGAAATGATAACGTTAAAGCACTTTTTCGATGTTTTTCCTTTATTTAATGCATAATGCACCTTGAATACATGTAGTATTTGGAAGTTATCAATGTAGATTTTTGAAATTTTTAGTCCGGCATAGTCAACGTAATGGTGGCTTGAAAATAATATTACATTATTATTTTTTAAATTAATATATATATATATATATATATATATATATATATATATATAATAATGATGATGATGATTTGAGTAATGATGATTATTAAATATCAAATAGTTATTCGATTTATAAATTAAAGATGTTATCTGGGGAAGAAGTTATTCGTCTAAAGGACAGACAGCCTGGCGTCGTATAACAAGTGGCCTATAAATTAAATCTTAAGTTTAAAACAGATAACTTCTTCTTTTCTAGTTATTATCAGTCGATAAATCTTAAGTTTATCGACTGATAATAACTAGAAAAGAAGAAGTTATCTGTTTTATTCATAATATACTCATTGATGGAGTTAATTAAAATTTCCAAAATGAAAGCACACGTGGAAAATGTAAATACAGGGTATCGAATTATAAAACTTTCGACCACAAGAAGACAAATTTTAATGCATACTTGTCACTTCACTGTAATGTTCTTTTTTGTAATCACGCTCCAAATACTTTTGGTCTAAGCGAGGTTCGAGGTCGAGTGACGTACTTACTCGAGACTAAATCCATTAAAATATTGTAAGAATTTAGAAGGATTTTTTATATTGATTGGTATCCCTATGTAAATAATATCGAAGTCTCGAAAGTCTCCTTTCGATATGCTTACTAATTTCATTTCTAATAAATTTTTATTAAAATGTGTTTCATTTAAAATAATTCGAATATGATTTCAATTAATTAGTGCGTTAGTAGTTAAGAAGTATATTAGTAGCAGAAAAGCTGAACAAGCTCATGATTGTCATGCATTAACTTAAGTTTCTGAACCCATATGTGCGTAGATAATCAGGCGGGTCTTGTATCGTAGTGAAGTGAAGTAAAAACCGCATAAATTGACAAAGTTATTGCAACAAGATATACATTATAAAACTTCTATGGAGTTTTCAAAGTTAAATAAATTAGTCACATTAATTTATAAACGCATGTTGACCGAAATAATTTTGAATTGAGTTTCTTATTAAAAGCTGGTATCCTGATTTTTTTCCAATTTTTAATACATTTGGTTAAAAAAAGGTTAAGTTGTGGGGATACAATTCACATAACTTTGGAGACTCGGGGAGGAAGTGCCATAATATAAATAATTACTGAACATTTTCCTTTTAAAGATTGAATTTTAAAAGACCCATTCAATCATGCCCACTCGATGGATTCCGTGAGAAAAAATGTTTCTGCCTTAAGTTCTATGTACGGGGGATGACATCAAAAACGTTAAAACATATTTTTTATATTTTTCTGTGTATTCACTTATTTAAATTTCTTCTTCTTCTTTGTCTTTATATAAAATATCACTAAAATCAGAAGAGTTATGATGATGTGACATAGGCACGGAATTCACGGTCATGACGATATTATAAAGGCTTCACTTTTACCATTCGCCTACAGAAACCTAATAAAGTTACGTAAATTAAATGAAATGATACAAAAAATAACAACGTAGAAATGGTTTAATTTTGACACATGTTTACGTTAAATAATCAAAATTAAACAAAAATAATGTTTCCGAGGTGATTATTAAAATTCAGCTACATTTATGTAAATTAATACATATTATGTCCGCAAAAAGTAAGGTATCAGCACGATTTAGTTAATCATTTATAACCTCCTCTCTTTGTCACATTTCATCAAATAAAGTTTTGCATTTAGCCAACGTAGGACGTCATAATTATTAGATACTAAGTTAGTAGGCATAATATTCTTAACGATAGTTAATGTACTTGGCAATGCCTGCATATTATTTGATTATGATAGAATTATTTGGCTATTTATAAACTCCTCCTTTTTGTTACATTTCGCCAAATAAGGTATTGTATTTAGTCAAAGTAAGTGCCAAGTTAGGTGCCAAGTTAGATGAGATTGTATCCTTAACGATAAATAATGCTTTTGGCAATGGCTGCATATCTATCGATTATATACGAATTCGTTGGCCATTTATAACCCCTTATTTTTATCACACTTCAACAAATAAGGTAGTGTATTTAGTCAAAGTAGAATTTCATAATATTTAGATGCCAAGTTAGATGGGTTTGTACCCTTAACGATTAAAATGCGTTTGACAATGGCTGTATATCTTTCGATTATATACGAATTAGTTGGCCATTGATAACTTGTTCTTTTTGTCACATTTCGACAAATAAGGTAGTGTATTTAGTCAATGTAGGACATCATCATTTATATATGTCAAGTTAGATGGGATGATATTCTTAACTATAATTAATGCACTGACAAAGGCTCCATATCTTTTGATTATTTGCGAATTAGTTGGCTATTTACAATCCCTTCTTTTTGTCACATCTCATCAATAAGATATTTATTTAATCAGTGTAGGACGTCATAATTTTTAGACGCCAAATTATATGTGATGATATTCTTAACTATAATTAATGCACTTGATAACAGTTGCATATTATGTAGAGGCAATACAAAAAATTCAGTAATTACGATGAAGACTGGTTACATATGAATATATTATTTTTTTCTGATTCTATGTAGATTTTCTTTCATTTACAGAAAGATGGCATTTCGACCATCCATACAAACTACTGTAAATAAACGTAAAATCATTTTCAGATTCACCATTTTTATTTTTCTGTTATGTAACTGGAGTAATCGATAGGTTTTTACGATTGTCACGGAGTTAGCGAGTGCCAAAGGAAATTATTTTTGGAGGTTCTTATGTTGAAACCCAGTAAGGCTAGATGTATGTAATTTGGAATTTCCTGTAACATTGACTACTTTCTTCCACCTGCAAATTGTGAGTTCTGAATCTCAATCATTACTAAGAGTACAGGGAATAAAAAGGCCTAAGACGTGCGTGTGATCAGTTTTGCGAGAACTTGATGCAATATTATTCTTAAAGAATGTCATGGAGTAGGAATCTGAGAATGTGTGCTACAGTTTATTTGTTTCGTTGTGTACATTATGAGGGTACTTGACAATATTGTCACATTCGAGAGGATTTCCTTCAACCGCCCTTGCTATTTCCATTGGACAATGAATGAAAAGTTAACCGAATGAGACTATCGGTGAAAAGGATTTTTAGATTTTATGGAAACATTTTTAATTAATTGTAAGTTAAAAATTGCTCATCCTACCTACCCACTACTACCATTTGTTCGTTTGATTCGTAAACTTTAGTTCTTGTAGAAAAATATGATTAATGAATTTTGTAACAATACTACATTTGCAAAATTAAGAATACTAAACTTCACATGCGATAAAAGTTATAAACTAGATAATTATAAATGTATTATTTCCTTACTTGTATTTATTAAGGTACCAGAGGGCATGAACCATTCAACTTCTTTTTTTACATAAAATACTGCCACAGCTTAAATATGAACTATGGATATAATTACTCTACTTTAACAATATTTTTTCTGTAATACTTCTGGCCTTATTCGATCAGAGCGCCAATCTATCAACTTTCATAAACAGAAACATTACTTTAGTAACGACAACAATATTATGTTGTGAAGTGTATTTTCATTTGGAAATGAGAATGGCTACTGAAAACTGATAGTAGATTGAAATAGTTTTTAAATTTTAGTACTAAGAAAAAGCTTCGGAATAAATTAATTATAAAAATATATTTTTTAACTGATTAAGATTAGAATCAGTGAAATTTCGAACGGCAGAAGTGGGCCGATATTTTTTCGTATTAGATTTTGCGGTTCTGGTTTCTAATCCTTTTTGACCAGGGGGTACAATTATATCACTAATACTTGTAGTTCACAATAATTAATATGAGCTCGTCAAAAATTGGTACTGAAGTATAAGAATTATTTTATAGATATTTTGTAAAAAGAGAACGAAACAACACTACGTGACTTCTTTATGTAGTAAAATAGTATCATAAAAATCCTTATGATAATGATGCGGCAAACAAAATTTATAAATATCCATTACGATTACGGTAAAGAAAGCGATTGACTTTTCATATAATCTTTTCTTGAATTAACAGTTTGGTATTTTTTAGTTATTATCGATGTGAATGGTATTATGGGGATGAATTAATACACGATCAATTTATTCATGAATGATGGTTTCAGGTAAAATTGTGAGTCTCAGTCTTATCATCTGCGTTGAGTCATTAAACTACAACCAATATACCGTTATGTTTAAGGATTCAAATTCATAGCAATAATCCGGTGGAAGACCGAAATTAATTATGTGATTTTCTCCAATGCACATTAAGATATGATAATTTATAAACCAATATTTCTTTAAGGTAGATACTTTTAAAACTTATAAAGACGTTGTAATACAAAAGATATGTTTAATTTCTTTTTTCACATCAGAACTATGTCGACAACATAATACATAAAATAACCATTTATTATGGCGGAGTGACGCAAATCTCCCTATGTAATCGGATTGGCCTTAAATTTAGGTACCCACCACGAACAGAGATTTCTCTGTTTAGTAACGACCGAGTATAGCACACATTTTAAAATAATATCGTAGTCGAGTACACGCAGTGACAACAAAAGAAGAAGGCACCGTAGGCACTACTCCGCACGCAGACGTAATGTATAATTTCGCAAGCGCATGTCCATCAGACAGAAGCGCTACACTGTCGGGCGCTCGGCAGGAAGTGGCCGCGTCTCTACATGGCAATTTGTCTCGTCGTTTCCCACGTTTCGTGGCAATTTCACGACGCTCGTTGCTGTAATACTTAGTTTTGGGCAACACAAATTAAATAACGTAACATGGACGGTGCTACTGGCTGCGTGCTCGGCAACGTTTGTCTTTGGACTTGGGATTATTTACGGTAAAGTTTGAATTTGTTTGGTAAGGGCACTGTAATGTTTAAGTGTTTTGCTGTAAGCTTTGTTAATTTCGCCCAAAATATTTATTGCTGATATATTTAATGCAGAATTAATGATGTATAGATTATTGATTGGACTCTTCACACTTAGAGCCTATGATTTTAAGTAATACTACTGTAGCACAATAGTAAAAAGTGAACAGTAACTGTAGTTGAAACCGTTAAAGGAGGTGGAGTGACTAAAATTCCTTTAGCGTTTTCTGAATGTGACAGTGGTTATGATTAACTTTTAGACTGAAATATTTATTTTAAATTTAAAACAAATAATAATAATAATTTTTTTTCTATTGAGGAAAAATAAGGTTTTTTCTCGAGGAGCGGAAAGCATTAATAATATTTTGTAAGATACATTTCAGAGCATTAATAAATTAGTCTTAGAAAGTAATGTGTCGTTATAGCACATATTGAACATTGTCGTATTTACTTTTAGCTCAAATAATGATGTTATATTGAGAAAATATTTGTGGTTTATAAAATAAAATTTGACTGAGATATGTATATAATTTTCAGGTTAGCAACCTGGTTGCTAATAAATAATAACAATTCTAAAACAGTTTAATGGATAAGCTTTGTAAATAGTTGTGAGATTGACAATCCCTTGTGAAGAAACAGTATGCTGAGTGAATAAATTTTCTGGGTACAAATGCAAATGAGTCAGGTAATAATTTGGCGACAAAATTATTTTTAATGTATGATATGCAATCAAAATTGACTAATAAGTTTTGAAGACAATGGTTTTTATTAAACTGTTAAATGCTAAATGATAATTAATTTAGTGTAAAATTCAGGCACCGTAATTAGCCATTTATTAGATTTGTATTAATGTGCATAAGATACCTGCCTTAAATAAGGCCCAAAAATATTTTGTGTGATTATCATTATGAATTTGGAAAACCCATATTAAACATGATTTTGTTTTATTAAGAAATTTAAAAAGTAAAAATGTTAATTTTTTTAAAAATTCCCATTTAAAATGTGATTTGCAAAAAACATTTTCGTGGGTTTTATCAAAGTATTGAACGATAATAGCAATATATATATATATATATATATATATATATATACACACATGTATATATATATATATATATATATATATATATATATATACATATATGTATATTACGTAGAAACTTAATTCATATCAATATTTACCAATATTTCAATTTAGTCATTTGGGGAACGAAATAAAATAATGCAGTAA
This sequence comes from Druceiella hillmani, assembly GCA_039881145.1. Lineage (NCBI taxonomy): Eukaryota > Metazoa > Arthropoda > Insecta > Lepidoptera > Hepialidae > Druceiella > Druceiella hillmani. Next base: position 76,404,424 of record JAYKKI010000001.1, on the reverse strand, counting down.
ACTTTGTTTTGTTCTTTTAATGGCAAATAGGTATTTCAAAAATGGCCTATTTATGTTCATTTACAAATTTGTCGATGACGAAATTTGAATATAATTAAAATTAAAAATCTTAAAAATTTGGATAGTTTAATAAGGGCAACCTCAAATTCAATGAGTCTTATTAGCACTAAAACCTTTTCATATACAATATTGGTTTTACGAAATAAATCTTCATGCTATGGTAAAATATATTTTTTTATTAAAAAAAGATTCACACAATATTATAACCAACATTGCATTGCCACAAAAAAAAATTATAAACTTACTTGTCGAAACAAATGATCGGTTCACAAAATGCAAATACTCAAAATCATTAGTATCAATTCGGTATTACTGTATTTTTAATGTAATTAGGGTATTAATCTGAATGTAGAAATCATAATCTCGAGATTTCTGGTGTTGAATATCCCTTTCTCGAAATCACATTATCATCATTGATTAATCAATTAATGCACAGCACCCTATTGGCTCAAAACGGACAAGTTTTAATCCCTATCTATAATAATTAAGTCCTCTAACGACCCTATTAAATTAAAATCTAAGTTGGAACAACGTCTCGCCCGCAACATAATCTCGGTCAAAGACTATAAAATCACAAATGATTGCGTCAAATTTCAATAATGATTGATCGTTTATTGTTTGTACTTACTAATCCCGATCCAGATATGTATCTCGGGATTCCCAAAATATAACTCCGATACTGGAGCATTGTACAAATCAGTCGGGTTTTTAGGTTTCGGGATTGATTAATGTATATATTATGTCTAAATTGCCCTAATTGCGTATATTATGATCTGAAATAAATGAATACTTTTGGTATTCAAGACCCGCTCCTGTGGTGTGTTTTTCAAGTTTGTAATCTATAATTATGATCCTTAGAGCGAACCACCGTTCAGTTGTACCAGTCATATCAGTAATGAATATAAAGTTTTCAGATGGCTTGCCAGTGATCAGAGGGATCTATTTATATGGATATGTGAGCAATAACCAATTTTTCAAAAATATACTGTGTATTCGCCACGAAAATATTAAATTTAGGCTGATATTTTTAACGTCTTTAATATGTAAGTACTTTTTTAGTGGTTCGACATAAATCTCTTACAGGAGTGGTGTGACCGAAGCCTTACGGCTAATAGCTAATTGTCCAGTTTTTTTAACAAACACAAATGTTACGTTTAAACACAAGGTTAGGAGGACGTTCAAATTTAAATTGTTTTGAAGGTTTTAGCGAGGCCTGCAGAAAGATAATCAAGTTCCTAGAGACTTACTAATGGAATTGGTATATTAGCTATTGTGTGCTAATGGGTTACCCGGTGAGATAGGTAATTTACATGTACGAGAGCGTTTATATTTTTTCAGTTATTTGTGGTGATAAATTGTTCAACAAATATCACTGTGGACATCTATAAAGTGAATTTAGGTAAGTCATTTCATCTACGGAGTAAAATTGATGAAAAAAAAATTAAGAAAATAAGAAATATTTAATACCAATATCCCCATGAGGTACTGGCAGTTATATATATATATATATATAGTTATATATATATATATATATATATATATATATATATATATATATATATATATATATATATATATATATTAATATATGTTCTAAACTTGCAGCAATACATATTCATTATTCGTTGTGTTGAATACATTCGTTGTGTTTTATGATATAGACATCCTTTAAAAAAGATTCAAAGTTAAATTCCTCAGGGGTTAAAAAGTGTTACAAAGATTTTTAAGAGAAAGAATATTTTTGTCGAATTTTCTTGAAGATTCGTAAAAGTATTTGAAAAAATAAACAATGGAACACATTTTTCTGGTGTCTTGAAAATCAATTCCATCCCTATAATTTCTTATATTTTGGAGGGAATATTCCCAGTTAATTGAGTTTTTACTGTAGTCAGTGTTTTAAGTTTGTATATATCTGTATATATATATATATATATATATATATATATATATATATATATATATATATATATATATACCTACCTGTCTACTAATATTCAAGATGCTATGTGTTTGTATATACTTGTATATACTTACGTAACTATTTACCTACTAATATTTAGTTAGCTCAAATATTTTTTATACTTTTATGTACTTATTTATCTACCTACCTCCAAATATGTTAGTTGTTCCATACCTTTTCGTGTACTTGTGTATACTTACCTATCGATTTAATTTATTACTTTTTTGCTTACATCAAGACAAGTGAAACGAGTCCAAACTCCATGAGTTTACTCATCGTCAGTGGGGAGTTATTATTAATTAAGAATTAGATTATCATTAGGCCTATATCAACTAAACTCTATCATGACACTTGTGCTGTTCAGTCTTGAGGTATCCTATGGTGTACCTTCATTTTCCATGATCAATTTCTAATAAAATTTTACACTGGGGTTATACCTTTCTAAATAAAGAATGAATCAGCGAAATTGTTTCATAATTGCTGGAGATGTAAGGTGACGTAAAAAAACGTTGAAATAAGAACATTTTCCTATTTTGATGCCGCTTAGAAACAAACAAATACGCTTAGAAAATTAAATCTAGCAAAAACTTCTCAAATGTAATACAAAATTTTATAACATAATAACATCTCTTCGGTATATGTAATATAAAACTGCATCAAATTACAGAATATAGTAATTTTTCAATAATGAATACATTTACGCTAAAGTATATTTTCTATCTCTGTATATTTTGAATCATGCCATTACGCTTTACTTAAAAAAAATTGCCTATATACCCTCGACATAATTATATTTATTCGAATTTTTGATTTGCATTCTAATTTAAAATTCGTTTTGTTTGGATTTAATTTAACTTTAATTTATTTTGATTTACTAACGATATTGTACTTTTTACTCTCTTTTGGGTTCGGATTTTGTTTTAGTTAAGCTTGTTTTACTATTTATGTCTTTTCATTTGGCTTACTATATTTTTATTTATTATTTATATTTTTATTTCGAAGTGATTTTTGTTTACATTGGCATTTTCTTATTTTGACAAATGGCCATTGAAATGATAAATATTAACAAGCTAATGGTACAATAAACCGTCTTGCATTTTACTGAGGAAGGTGCTTGTTGATTTCAGCCCCTTTCTTTCATGATATTTCGACCACAACAGTGGTAAAGGACGTGCGTGAATAAATTGTCAATTTCCTAATAAATAACAGGGATAACTTTCAATAGAAGCGGTGTAACTACAGCACACGAAACGATTGCTATATTAATATGATTTAGCATTTAATAAGTGATGTGTTTGATGCTGCTGCGACTAAATCACCTAACTGATCGGTTAAATAGTAGTACGGCTATCCCCATTTACTTGTGGACCAAGATAAATACATGAGGGAACCCAAGAGGCCATGATCTATGTTCGTCTTTATGGATAAGTTGTACTGCATTACTACTATTTTGGTACACGAAACTATTGCTATATTAATATGATATTGCATTTGATAAGTGATGTGTGTGATGTTGCTGCAACTAACTCACGTAATTGATCGGTTAAATAGTAGAAGGGCTATCCTCATATACTTGTGGATGAAGATAAATACATGGGCGAACCCAAGGCGCCATGACCTATGTTCGTCTTTATGGATAAGTTGTGGTGTACTACTATTATTTCGGTCACTTCAATATTTTACAATATGAGTAATTTGGCTAAGATTAGTTTGTAGAATTTCCATAAAAAATTAATTTATACCGACCGAAGGATTGAAAATCATTTTTATGGAAATCTTGCGATGGTAATAAATATTTTTATAAGAGCTTTTCAAACAAGTTTATGGTAAGTTCTAACTTATATTACATTCGGAACAGAATTCGTTTCTTTATATTACTTTCACGGTTCAACTATTTAATCGATCTTCATGAATTTGGCATGTATTTATATATATATATATATATATATATATATATATATATATATATATATATATATATATATTTATATAACAATTCTACACGAGCGAAGATGCGGCCAGCCGCTCCAGTTAGACGTACTAAGCGAATCAGTGCCATCCATATCATTTAGACGTGCTAAGCATTCTTAAATAAATATTTTTTATTTATTTATTTTATATTCTTTAACAACAGTTATGGCTTTAGAGCCATAATTGTTGTTACAATATATGTATAAACGTACTACCAATGGATGAAACTTAATAAGTATGCTAATATAAATCTTCGTTGCTAGCCAAAAATTTACAGATTATCTAGAATTCTGAAGTCCGAAAAAAAGTTCATTGTACACAGGGTATAATACTACATATGTGTCAAGTTTCAAGCTGGTGTCTCTTCTGGAAGTTAGTTATATGTCATTGATGATTTTTGATGTCTAAATATCTCGGAAAGCAACACTTCACAATCAAGTATTCTCTTCCTTTGCTAAAAATGAGACTTCCAACATTTGTTTTGAGTGTCGCCACGCATGCTAGAAATGAATCTTCTTTATGCATATGTTATTATATTGAGTAATTATAATGATAATAGTGTAATAAAAAAATGACAGAAAATATATATTGAGGTTCACTTACTGTCAATGTCACTGTGTGTGTGACTAATGAAAAGTTTTATGTCAATTACGTTAATATGGTATGAAAACAGTATTAATACATAAATATGAATATATGATTTACTAGGACTGTGTGCGTACCAGAAACTGAAATGAGTTAAATCTATATATTGAAGGTTTGCTTATCCCTGATGGGTAGAGTGACTGACAGTGAAGGAGGAAAATCGCTCTCTCTCTTGTAGTATCGATATGTTTCACTATTCGTTACGATCTGAGTTCTCAACCTGCGAAATTACACTATCGTGGAACAAGAAGTTTAACTTCAAATAACATCAAATTAACATCAATTTTCATTAACAATTTAACATCATAACAAGGAGTTTAACATCAATTTCTGTTCAGTTGACCTACTGAGAATTTCCCATATAGGTAAAGAAACAAAATTAATCAACATTGTCTCTAAATTATTTGTTTCATTATATCGTTTATATTCGTATTTTTAGTATCACATCACTATAGAAATATTTTTACGAGTACAGTCAAGAAACTCTATCATTGTGTCCTGTGAAATGAAGGTGAATAGTTAATATTTAAAGTATTTTATAAATTCCTATTCAAATGCGTAAGATTATTCCGAGATGGCCTCCATAATTACCTCTCGTATTGATCGCCATGACTCATCGTTCCAACCCAGCATGTGGGCTTTAGATTGTATTGAGGTGGCTTCCAATAATTACTTCATCCACTTGTAAATTATGTAGCTTCTCTGTCTTTTCACAAACAGTTTATCGAGTCTCGAACATATGCGACGTTCAATCAGATATAATTGACATAATTATTACTCCGCTTTTGTGTCCTTGCATACATCGTAGAGTTTGTTAAATTTAAATTTATTTCTTACAAATGTAAGAGTGCAAAAGCACGAATAGAATTCGCACTATGAGTGTGTAAACTGTGAGATCTAGAATTGTCGCAAAATTGTTTCTACAATCTTGAAGCGAGCTTCTGGAAATAGAATATTATTTTCATAATTTTAGTAGTTTCAGATATAGGTAGGATAGAGATGTGCTACTCAAAGTGCGAAAAAAATATTTGTTAAACTAACCTTTTAAAATTATAACCAATAGGGTATATGTAGTTAAATTACAAAAACAACTTTGAGATTATAAGTGTACGTCAAATGTGTTTGACAAACGCACAGACACATTAGTGATTTTAAAAGAGTTCCATTGTTCTCCTTTTGAGGAACGTACTCCTAAAAATATTCGGTATACTTTTTTAATTCTAGAAAGAAGAAAGAAAAAGTAGCTATGACAGCTACTTTTTCAAAATTACTTGTAGTTAAAAATGAATACGTCTTTTATAAATGTACATGTTTTCTCTATCTTTTTCCTCATAGTTTGCGTGCAAAGACATTTTCTTCGCCTATTACTATAATGCCTAAGAGTATAATGTATCTATTAATATAATGCCATTGGCTTTACTCTTAGAAGGTACTGTTTAATATAAACCTGCTTGTTGGATGATTTTAAATTAAGCGTTCATTGCAGCACTTATACTAACTAGTGAAATGAAAAAAAAGCTGTCAAGCACGAGTGAAATTCGTTCTACGAAGGTTCGGTACACATTTAGGCATTTATTGGTACGTAATATTCCTATTAAATTAGTTAGAAAAACATAACAAAAATTTAAAAAGAAAATGAAAATAATTTGTCACATAACTATCAATATGACATAAATTTTTTTTTTAATTTAATAACATATTTAAAAAAAAATTATGTCATATAACTATCAATTAACGAGTTTCGGATTTTATCTTTTACCTGTGCTGTGAGGTCTTCATTCTTGCCAAATTTCATGATTCTAGGTCAACGCGAGTACCCTATAGGTTTTGATGTAGTTTTTTTAATGGGTTGACTTAGAAGCTTGATTTTTACAGCTCTAAGTGACCGTAGATCTAAGTTTTTGATATTAATTTAAACTTGATACCTATACGCGTTTCTGAAAAAAAGGTCTAGATAGACCGACAGACGGACAACGAAGTGAGCCTATAATTGTTCTTTTTTCTTTATGAGGTACTCTATGAGGAACTCTAAAAATTATAAAATTGTTGTTGTCGCGGAAATAGTTGGAGACCAATAAAGTTGAAAATTTACGACTGACGTCATGATACTGATATGTTACTGGTAGGCTAACCTATTTTACATAAGAATAATAGGGAACGATAGCTTGATGACAGCTATGGTAACTTCGTAATGGAGAACTTAGAAAAACACATTTGGTTTAGGTACATACGATAGCCTGTGACTTACTTGGACTAATAAGTAGCCGCACCTGTCCCGTGCCATTGTTCCAAGCTCGTGTAGGATTCTTTATTCGTTATACGTGTGAGGAAAACCGGCCGTCAAATGCATTTTCCGCAGCGATGCATATCAAATATAAATAAGTGCTCATATTTACAAATATACAAATGTTTTTAATAAAAAAATAGATGCAATACAAAACCTTAGCAGATGCTATACCTATAGCAGATGCTATACAATTAAAAATTACTAGTGTCCCAGTAAAATTAAATATTTTTCTCGTCCCACTAAAATTCAATAATTTTCTCGCTTCAATGATATTAAAACGGAAGTCGATATTTTTGTTTATTTCATTATGTTTTTCCATTTTATATCGCTTATTTTCACACCAATGATCATTTTAAGGGCTACACTATACATTAAATTATATGCCCCGCGGCCAAGCGTTTCATAGATTAACGTGTCGGCCTCGAGTTTTGATGATGTAAGTAATCGTAACTAGGGTTACATTACAAGTCATCAACTTTTATTACAGTTTTTTGGAAATATGAGGTATTCCTCTAAAAATACACAAATCTTTTATATTTTTAAATATATATTAAGATCTAAATTGGCTTTAAAATATTATATGCGTCTCTGTTCTTTGGTCTGTACGTATGTGCTTATAGCAACACGCCACTGGTAGCAATTGGTGACTGATTTTCTTGACTGTTTTTTAATTGATTACTTAACTATTAGAATATAAACCTACTTATTTTCACAATGATTTGTTAAATAGTCTAGTTTTAATTAACAATTTTCCACAAAAAATCCTTTTCTTTTCGTGTGCAGGCATCTGTTTTCTGTAGATTGTTCCACTCCTTCTTTCTGCTCTCTACTCATTTTAACCTTTTTTCCAATCGTTTATTTAGCGAAGAATAAAAAAACGCGGTGTTTCCACTTTTGGTTTTAACAAAGATTTCATTCTGCTCAGTATCTTTATTTTGTTTTTGTACCTAACAGTATTGTTTATTGTTTGTGTAAATAGCAATAATGGAACGCGATATAGTCGTTGCGAAATACGGAATCGCGTGTCAGGAAGGCTTAGTGTTTTATATTATTGTTTTTTTTTATTGGCTAGATTAGCCTCTGATTCATTTGGTACTTATTAACATGTACGGTGCGGAATAGGAATATCCATGGTATGGGGATGTCGTATATGCAAATATATCATGTTCTTTTACCTAACGAAACTCAATGAAAATTAGCATGTAGATATATAGAGATGAAATTTTACTACAAAATTTATACTAAGGTTGTTTCTGTTCGTCTGGTATTCAATATTTATAAAAATGCTGTTATAATAGACACGATTTTGTAGGTGCCCCAAAAAAGAAATCGTGCGTAAAAGTGAAACTAATATACGTTTGAAAAATAGTCGTAATATTGCCTACCGTGATATAATTGTTTAATTTTTCTTGGATAACAATGTTTGTATTTGAGAAGTATGGACTCGGTATCTTGGTATGCAGTACTCACCGTCTTACGTGATGTATATCTAAAATTGAAATGGTAAAAAATTTCTAATCGATTGAGTCTGAAGTTTTACATAATATATTTCTTCATAGTTTAATAAATTTCTAATATTAGTGAAGTTTTAATTCTAATACGACTGGAAAAGTCAGTCAGTAAAGATATTTCAGTAGAGCTCGGGGTGATTCCATTACAAACCTAACCTAAATAAATCATGAAATAATTTTTAACTTATAATAAATATGAAACGAGTTTCTACTTATTAACTCAACTTAGCAAGGTTTGTATAAAGTTAGCAAAGGGGTCTTTAATTGGCAAATATAAATAACATCTAAATTTTTGAAGCTGCGAAGAAAAACTAACTTACAAATCGAATGCCTCTAAATTAATTTTTTAAAAATTACATAAATAATCTTTCTCGAATTATCACATCACTTGACATACTTAAGGGCGGAACACATGCGCATCTAAATTTTAGAAAAAATATCGACAGAATATAGAGAAAATATCACCCGTCGCATTTATTATTCATATGAGTGTAGGTCGAAAAGTTTTTCGAACTGGCTATTAATAATAATGATAACAAAAAAATTAATTCAAATATTGAAAATCGAATTTTTCAGTAATATATATTGAGGTATTTTTATTGAATGATTAACATTTTATGACGATGCATCATTGCGCGCTACTGTTCACAACTGGTTTAACGAGTTTAAGTGTGGTCGTACCAATCACAGTGATTATCTGCATGAGGGAACTTCCTCAACAGTAGCAACTTAGGATAACATCAACGTTACGATAAAAACTGAATAGAGTGTAAACTAGAAAATTCTACATGGACATTAAAGCGTAAGGAAAATTGTGTTACTTGATCGAAGCTTAAAAACAACATCGCGGTTAGAAAAATTCGACGGATGTCACTAAAATGCTGTAATCGACATCGTTTCGGGTGACGAAAGCTGTCACTCGTGATGATATCGAATACACGAAGCAGGATATGCTGTTACGAACCTGAAACTAAGAGGCAGTCTCCGCAGTTGGAGTTTCCCTCTGAAGAGTTGCCTCCAAAGGCGAAGAAAGTACGAAGTGGTGGAAAAAAGATTCGCATTGGACTTTGGATGGACGAGTTATTATTCAATGATTGTTCTGGAAAATAAAATACCACTTACTGTAGATTGGTAAACCTGCAACTGTTTGTATGTTATTTTACCGATTTCGCAGCATGCAATTTTTATATATTCCCAATAATAAAAGACAAATTGGGAGGAACATGACTGCCGGTCGCCGACGAAATGGTGACCGACTTCTTAAATACCATGGAAGAGTTGCACAAGAAACGGAAGCTAACTACTTCTCTCTGTGGTTCCGCCTAATGAAACGATTCCTGGAGTACTTGGAGGCCATTTTGAAATCAATAAATAGAATGTTGCCAGTTGGTCCCATTTTTGATATTCTAAAGGCTCGTAAATATTACTCTTGCATAAGTAAATATCCAACTTCGTGCTGAGAGAAAAATGCTACTAAAATGAAAACTAAATTACTTTTTATTATCAAAAAAAGAATTTTTACACACATTATGATGTGTTATGAGACAACTTTTTATTTATCGAAATCATTATATCGGTATTTTTTAATATTTAGAGGCTTGATAATCCATCGGAACGTGAATTAGAAATATTCGTTGTCCTATATTATTATTTTAAAATGAAATAGCAAAATATAATTATTATATTAACCCTTAATTGGGCGCGCCTAAAAAGTTGCATAAGACTAGTAGTCGCGTGGGATGGGTAGCACCCGGATAATAATTAATTAAAATAAAATACGAAATATATGCAAAATCAGACTTTTCTTAGTGAGAATATTTCAACTTACATATTAAACATCTTTTTAATATAATTAATAAATTTTAAACAAAAAGGCATAGCTTTTATAAATATTAGTTTCACTCGTTATACTTTTGGCAGACTCAAAATACGGTCATTGTACAGGTCTTTATGGCACTTAGTTTTAATTCAGTCTTTGTTTTCCTATCCTTGGTTTTCGGATATATATGACACCTTTTGTATCAAGGCGATCGGCCTGGTGCAGAAAGATATTTTTGGTTCTGACTTTCAATGATGCCTTTTCAGTTGTTTTTGAAGCGGTCGAGGTAGTGTGAGTATGATATATATATATCTTAATATTTGGTGAGATTTGACTAAATCGACAGAAAAATGCTTCAGAAATACTCTTCGAAGTACATTGGGGTCAATTTTAGAATTGTATATTACATAGGAATTGATACTAGTAACATTGAATAGATGAAAAAATATCACCATCAGCCATCTTTTGGTACGTTTTCTTACATTATAACTGGTTCACATTTGGTCATTCGTATCAACTCCTCCTTTTGTTTTATTATAAAAATGAACGATTATGGGTTTTTTGTCACCCTCAATATTATCACTGTTAAGTATTATGGGTAAAAGCAGAACTGCTTTTTTGGTTTCGACACATATGAGTATAAAGTCATATCTTTTTGGAAACCAAATAATTCATCAGAAACCTCTCGTGTTTTTTCTGGTAGGAACCAGTTCGGTAATCCGCTCTTGTTAATTCCACTATAGTAAACGTATGTCCGTCTAATAGCAATTTTTCAAATTTCTGTAGATAATATGTAGCGGAGTCAACGAGAGCAAAATGTTTGATCCTATGTTCGATGGATTTGGTGAGCATATAAACCAAGCCACAGAATTTACCCCGAAACCCAGGTAACTACTTATTAATGGTAACATTCTCAGACATACTATAACATTTTTGAAAATTGTCACTCATCAAATTGTAGAAGTCCCTGATAGCCGAAAGTTTATCCAATCCCGCCTCCATTGTCGGTCGACTATCAAACTATAAACTCCCGAGAATAAAAAGGAACCTTTTGCGACTTATCGCGTTCGAGAAAAATTTGATTCCTGCACCATCAGTATTCCATAAATCTTGTGAATTCATATGCGATTATCGTAGCACTTTCGACATATAAACAGTCCAAAGAATGCGAGTAAATCTTCATAAGATACAGGTGTGCAATTACGCTCTCTCTGGAAGTTGCAATGAAAGTATATTATATATTCGTTCGTGTAGGTCAGAATAAGATTTACAGCTTCCCTTGAAAATACACTCAAAAATGCTTCGCTCAATGTCATTACATGTCTAGCGGCCATCTGGGCCTTTGTCACAATATTAGCACGTTGAGTTCTTACTCTGGAGTGTGCTGGTTGTATGAACCAGTTTGTTTGTCTATTCTTTCCGAGGTAAAATGTTTCATTACGTCTTCCATGACTTTGAGAGAAACTGGCTAAATTTTGTAATGAGGCCTCATTCATCTTCAGTACTCCCCCGATCATTCGATTCGTTTTCGCTCTGTTCCGACACGTTGATATCACTATGCACTTTATTGATAGTCCCTTTTTTCCATCCAATAGCTGCTCAATTTGTTGATCATGTAGACCACGTGGCATTTTAACCTAAAACAAAAAAAAATACAACATAACCTTGCAAATGTTAAAATATTATAATCCAACATATTCAATATACACTAAAACTTATTATTTATGAAATTATAACGTTAAAACATTGTAATTTCACAAATAATAAGTTATAGCGTAAACAATTAAATTAATAATTTTTCACTTATTCGTAATTCAGACCTCACCTGGGGTGTCATGAACACGCATCTTCAAGCTCACAACTGTCAAATACTGAATTGTCAACGTCACGCGCTACGAAGCTACCTAGAAATCCAGGATACTAAATTAAATTTTTAAAAATTTATGAGCCTGGAAAAATGCCTTGGGGTGTTTGATACCCCACGTGATCAATTAAGGGTTAATTATCATAACCAAAGAAACGGTTAAAAGGAAAGTATATGTATAATAGTCGATAGTGTGTATACTCGGTACTAGTCAATTCTATATTATACGTGAATATTTTTAGATTTCGACAAATATTTGTTATTTGGTTAACAATTTCAGAATTGTTAGAACAATTTTAAGTAATACAGATATACGGTTTTTGTAATGTTTGAGTTTGAGTTTGTTGAGGTTCATTGCTATTTAACTTCTTTTTCCTTATTTAAATAATAGTATGCATCTCCTAATCATACTATCTAGGTAATATACCTAATTATAAATAAATTATGGAAAATATTTCCCATTGTTTCAGAATAAGCATTCAGAATGATATACAAACATCAAGCTGTTCGCTGTCGCGCTACGGCTTTTGTTATGGTTTTAGCTTTATATTATAATAAAGCTTAAATATATTTTCGTCTATTGATTAATTTCGTAAGTTCGTTAACTATCTTTTCATGATGAAGACAAGGGTTATCTTATAATTTTCATCCGGTACTTTTCAAACCAATCATTTCAAATCCATAAGCTAATTTATACCTTTTTTCACAATTTTTCTATTCAATTTTTCTTTGAAGAGATCATTATCTTGGGCTTCGATGGTACAGAATTCAATTTCTTTACAGGTAAATTATTATTCCTTGAATATTACAATATTTTGGTACTAACAATTTTTTTTTAAATATTGATGTTCATTTCAATGAGGTAGTAATTTAAAAACGAATTTTTATTAATTCTAACTGTAAATGACAAATCTTGACTAACATGTCTAATGTAGATTTTGATAAATTAAATATTCATATAAACACGTATTAAATAATGAATATAATTATGTTCCTTATGGAAGTTTCGATTGTAAAGATTAATACGTTTTAATGATAAATCATGGATGTAACATGAGCGTCTTGTAAATAATCTAATTATAAAAATTTGCGCGCAACACGTTCCTGTTTTGTTTAAAAAAAAATTACTTTCAATTTTAATATGCAATTACGTAACCTTGCTTCAAACGTACATCCTGGTGTTTTCTGTTGAGAATATATAAAAAAAACTACATACATTATGCATTATACAAAGCCAGGAATATAAATACAGGTAATAATAATGATATATTGTTCTGTACTACGAGCTCGTCCTTTGCTTCTCGCTTAATGTGTTTAAAACCATTTTTTCTGTCCCAATAAATGCTTAAAACTTTTATTGGACAATTTAATGGCGTACACCGCTGGAGGAATGACAATACCCAGTGCCATTGGCTGATCCAATTTTTTTACGACAAAGTGAGAAAGTGAAACCGAGTCGACAAAGGCTTTGTTGAAACAATATCGGCTCTAAAGGTCACATTTGACTGCTGCCGCCCGTCCGTCATAAAAATTAGCTTTGTTTATTTTCTGAGTAAGGGAATGACCGACCGGGGCTGTAAAAGTGATTACCTAAAGGCAAAATATGGGGCGGTGGCAATAAACCCTTTTGTGGATGAGTTGTAAATTCAAAAATAAATAAGCTTTCCAGAAGCCCCTTGCCGCTGTTGCTATATGTAATAGAATATTTCGTTTCAGGATAATTTGAGAATTAAAAGGTATTTTAAGTCATATAAACTATTATTACATTAAAATGATCAATGACATATACTTATATACACTTTATTTATAATGCATTGATTAATTACTTAATATCTTTTAGAATTGACTTAATAGTTTTTTTACTGCAATGATTAAGAAATAGGTAATACAATTCCATTAAGCATTTAATGATTCCCACTAAAGGACGTTGCCTATTTTTAAATTATTTCTTAAATAGTTTATTAAAGCTACGGAATATAGCGGTGGCCGTTCATCATTGGAAGTGCCTTAAAATATTCAATGATGGCTCAAATATCATGATATAAATTTTTTTTATACAACTTTCTGTAAAGATAATATAGAATGTAGTTTAAAAATACGTGAGCAAGTTTTCAAATTTCGCTGTTCATGGAAAAAATCAAACGACCTTGATTGTTTTCTAGTTGCTGTTATCCATTGTGCACTTACTGAGTGCGCTACATGTCAGCCGATGATAGTTTGATGGTACTAGGTTCTTTGGTATTATATTTTCTTTTGATCAGTGATCACAAACATTCTTACAGCAATATGTTTCCCCAAGTGAATTTCACCTTGTTTTTATCCTAACATTTAAAATCTTGCTCTTATCAACATTTCATTTACGTTTCATATCTTTGTTGTTTTTTGACTTAATATTTTGTTTACTTCGTTATTTATTCCTCAATAATGTTTTTTAAAGAACTAACATGCAGCAAAATAATAATTATAGCAAAAGAAAGCGAATCAGCTAATAAATAATTATAGGTTTTCTATTTTTGAAAAAGACAGGAATTTTTTTTTAATAATTCTGTGAAGATGAAAGTTAATTTTTTTAAATATTCGTAATGTTGGAATATAAAGAAATTGAGATATCTATAAATGTAAATAATTCTTTGTAGGTATTTTAAAGTAAATAAGTAGAAATATTATATGTATTAGGATGTTAGCACAGTCATTATAATTATAAATTATATTTAACTACTAATAAAAAAGAATGAAGTAATTATCTAAGTTAACATATGTAAGTTAACATAGCAAATATTCTCGTTTTCCTCAATATATTATTATTAAATTTTAATGTTTATGTTAATTTGTACGTTTATGTTAATTTTCGAATATGGCAGTGGAAGATTTGAGCAACGAAAAAAATAAGGAAATAGAATAAAATAAAATATTTATAGAAAAGAAGAAAAAAAAAATAAACACGGAATAAAGATGATTTTTCGTGGCCAATTCCTACTTATCGGTCCAGATCATAGAACATCTTTACTGTTTTAATGCATATAGATACAGCGTCACGGCGTGATTGGGTAACATACATTTGAAAGATACAAACTTACATCGAAACATTCAGATTTGTAATATAAGTCGGAATTTAAACTAAATTAACAAATAAATCGCCATATATAGAACGAATAAATAAATCTATATAATATTATCGATGTTGCCATTATTTACGTATTCATTCATGCAGTCACGAGTTAGTTATCCATAATGAATATTAATTAACATGATGCAGCATTTAAACAGTGCATCTTTGCGATGTTCTCACTTTTGATCGTTGTGTAGGTGTGTGCTCAAACCTGTACATTATACAGGATGAAGGACAAGTTTTAAAACAGTGTAATACTTAATCGACAGTGGTATGTTTAATCTTGACGATATTGTCCGGCGAACGATGTTTTCCTTTCATTCTCACATTATTTGAAATCATGTGTTTTTATTTTTGTAACGCCTAGGCCACACTCATCGCGTAAACCCGAATATTCGCGTTATCGTGATGAATGTAGCCAAATTTTCGCGAAGACTTCGGCATTTCGGCTGAAACCGACGACACTTCGCTTCACTGTCGGTAAACTCTCGCACATCAAAGGATTTTTACGCGATGAATTTCGCTTTCGCAGCCACGCTTCTGTCGGCGCATAGCCATAGCGCGTAGTGAACGTGTCGGCCTAAATTAGGTTATACGAAGTATAATTTGGCTTGGGATTGGGGTAAAGAGAAAATTTTAGAGTCCATTAGCAATTATAAGGCGAAGTCGATATTATGGAACCCGAAAGAGCCGGGTTACAAGCGAAAAGATCTTATCTATGATGGTTGGGTGAGAATAAAAAATAGTCTAGGTTGGGTGTGTACAATAAAAAATTTAAAAAGAAACGAGACTTGATTATGGCATACTACAGGCAGCATCTTGAAAATAGTGAATTATGGATAGTTATAATCCCCCATCGCCTTTTCCTTATTTTCTTCTTATTTTGCAGATAAGACAAAATATGTTACAAATAATTATTTGCCGTCATAAAGTATAAGCGATCCCTTGCTCCATATTGTTTTTACGTTTGGTTGTCGCGATAGAATGTTACAACGATGCATGTGGCCATGCACATTCGCCGTAGGCCGAAGACGAAGTTATCTCACAATAATACTCGTATCATCACGATGTATGAGGCCCCAGCATAAGAGATATTTATGCTAATATATCAATATAAAGTATGATGTAAAAAGTGGTTACTGACTTTACCCATCAATACACAGGTCTACAATGGTTTTCCCCTTTCAGATTTGATGACTGATTTTGATAGATTTTGGAAACACTGATTACGGGGAAAATACTAAAAAAAATTCCATCACGTCAGGATTTTTAGTTGTTTATCATAGTTTTTTTTATCAAAAGTACCTAGGCCTGCCTAGTCAAGAACTGATATTTTATTTCAATTGTTTCTTATTGAACAAAAAATTCACTAAATGGTTGCAGTAGACAACAAAAATAAGTTCTCATAAATAGTTAGTTGAATATAACTTAATTAACTAAGTGACATACCATTATTATTGGAACAAAGGTGGATTTTTAGATAATTTGCTAAAGACCTCATTTAATCGTAATTAACTTAAATCGTTAGAGGAGGATTATTAAGGGTAGATTAATAGATTTTTGTATAAATAACTACATTATTGTTTTTACAAAACCAATACTTCGGAGCAATTTGTAACGCTCACTAAAAGATGTCATCGAGAAAGTGTTTAAAATCACAGGATAATTTTTGTTATATTTTTGGGCAGTTTATGCTAACAAACCAGCAGCATAACATTAATGAATTCATAAGTAACGTTTATAACATGTATTTCGGCCTAGCAAATGCTAACCAAGACAAACAGTGCGTCCCACTTAAAGTTTGTGCGACATGCGTTTGAAAACTTCGAAAGTGGTCAAACAATACCTTTAATTTACAATCGCCTATGTTATGGAGAGAATCTCAGAATCACACCAAAGACTGTTATTTTTACTGTTGCAAGACTACAGCCTACAATTCTAAAAAAAACAAGGACTTGGTATCCAATCGTGCAATCGTTAACGCATGCGATGCATCGCGACCCAAACGTTGCACCGCCATCACCTCCATTTTTAAAATCAGTGCAAGCTGAAGATATGAGCAGTGATGTCGAAGAGGCATTTCAACGTGGAGATCAACTTGAGACAAGTACAAGTGGAAAACAGTTATTTTCACAGTCAGAATTGAACGACTTAACGAGAGATCTAAGGTGAAAGATGCAGCTCAAGTCCTCGTATTAAGAATATCGGAAAAGAATCTGAAATGCTCTTGGCACCTCATTTTCTTGGTATCGCAACAGAGAAAAAGACTTTGTTACACATTTTGCTGAAGAACGTGATCTAGTGTATTGCAAAGACATTCCTGGCTTAGTGAAAATGTTTGACATCGAATATGACGCGAACGAATGGAAATTGTTCATTTAGAGTTATCAAAGCGAAGTTTGAAATCAGTCCTTTTGCATAATGGCAATAAGTACGCTTCGTTGCTAGTCACCCGTTCTGTACATTTGAAAGAATGCTACGACGGTTGATGATGACGGTTGTTGAATGATCTCCACAGACCATCCAACCGTGGTGTAAAGTACGTACACCACGGTTGGATGGTCTGTGGAGATCTGAAAGTTATAAATATGCTGCTCGGTCAACAACGTGGCTACACAAAATACCCTTGATTTATCTGCGAGTGGGATAGTCGAGAAAGAGGACAACATTGGACGGAGAAAGAGTGGCCACCGAGAACTGGACTAGTACTTGGAACCAAAAATGTTGTGAGAGAAAATTTAGTCCCCGGGAAAAAGTTTTGCTATTCCCTTTGTACACAAAACTGGGAATGATGAAACTATTTGGAAGGCGTTGTATAACGAAGAAGAAGGTTTTAAATATCTACACAAAATTTTTCCATCTCTATCTGAAGCTAAAGTGAAAGTAAGTATTTTTGTTGGCCCGGACATAAGAAAATTGATGAACGATTTCCTAGAAAACCATAAAAGTTCAAATCACAAGGAAATTGTGAAGAATATGATTGAAAATTTCGGTAAAATGGGTTGTTCGAGAAGCATTACACTTCACTTCCTTAATTCCCACTTGGACTATTTTCCTGATAATTTGGGAACTGTAAGTGAAGAGCAAAGCGAACGTTTTGATCAGAATTTGAAAAAAATAGAATTAGATAAATAAAAAATAGAATTTAGATAAGGGATCAGGGAAGGTGGAATAAAAGGATGATGGCAGACTATTCTTGGTTGCTAAAGTGAAATGACCCAAGTCGGACTTTTAAGCGAAAATCTCACAACAGCTTTGGCGAAAAAAACAATAAAAGATACTATAAAAAAAATACCATAAAAGTATTTAATATTTATAATTTATTTATCAACGTCATTTAAAAGTATTTTTAATATTTTAAAGTCATGTAATTGTTTTTTATTATATTATACATTTTTTACTCAGTAGATTTGGCTTTTTTTGCGATTTCATACTCAGGGTTTTTCCAAAAAAATTGAGGGCGATGGGGAAAATCTAAGTGCATATTCATAATCAGTGCACCAAAATATCCTAAGACCAGCTATTAAAACCAAAAAGGGAAAATAAAAGTAAAATTTTGCAGACCTGTTTAATATTTACTGTAATACTAATGTTCCATGTTTTGTTAGGTAAAAATCATGCGCCGAAGTCGATCGTGGTTGTTTATAATAATTACCTAATATTATTGTTGTTATCGTGAACTTAAACTATTTTTGAAGTATTGTGATGTGTCACAGTGCACCTTGTGAATATTTAAGGTTTTTTTTTCTCTTTTGCTCAGGTAACATACGCAATGCAATACAGTAAAATTCGATGTTCACATTACATTTAGGTACTAATCATTTTTGCATATCAGTTATTGCTGCTGCGGTTAATGACACGAACTTTGAACATAAAGATGAATATAATAATGCCGTATATATAATACTAAATGTATATGTGTATGAGCATGTGTCTATTAATTTTTACACAAAAGTTAATATAAATGCAAATGCCAATGTTGTTCTCTGGTATATGTTTTCTTTTAATACTGTAATTAGTTTTGGTGTGTAGTTGTTAATAATCTTCAAATATTAGCGTGGATAAGAATAGTTTGTTGAACGATTTACTTATCGGAAAATAGTAAAATTATTACTTTGAAAATTTATAAAAAAGAATCTAAAAAAAATTGAAATCGTTCTTCGCTACCGTAAATTTGTAAGAGTTCATTATTAGTAATCTTTTGTAGGTAAACATATTTTTTAATGACAGTCGTTTGCGTTCAACTATTCTCCTCTGAGTTTAATAAGAATTTGTCCGATTTTTTCAATATATTGGATTAATGTTCGTGTATTACATATCCCATATTTTATTATGTACCTAAGATATTTTATTATGTACTTAAGATCAATATAGCAATGACTTAATTTGAAATAAATTCTTAACTTGACATTTTTAGATAAGGGATTATTTAAGGAGTCGAAGGAGTCAAGGTTATTATTTTAGTTTAATTAAGCGAATTTTCAATTTACTATTAAAAAGAATAGACAGATAAAATTCTTTTGATTTACGCATGAAAATAAGTAGAAAAAGCAAGTGAAAAACAAAAATTTATAATTTTTTTAGGTATGTGTAGAAGAAGTTCCAAATGCGTCGTCGACAAGCAATACGTTTTAAAATTAATTATTTTATTTATTTCTAAAAAACAAGATGTAAAAAAACTATTAATTTTCGATCCGAATATAACTATAATCGTTATATTATTTCTGCTAAACGTGCAAACATGACGTGTAACGTCATGTTCCAACTTAGTTTCAATTTTTATTGAAACCGAAAGTAGGATTATTCATCGAATCTCACTGAACATTCCATCTAAGTCTAATCATCACAATATATTCCATCCTAGGCTTGCATTTCCAGAAGCGCCGAACGTGACCATAAGCGCAGCCGCTGCGTCTAACCCGCGAAACCTTGAAGTGCCAAATTCAATTCCGCTTCGCGCGTTTGGGCGGAATTATTGTTCTCACACGTCTCCCATTTGTGTGCAAGTGTAGGCAAGACTCGCAGCAAAAAATCCGACGTTCGACCGTGAATCAATGTCAAATAAAAGTGATGCTCTGTGCGCTCGACATGACTCCGCTGACTTCTCGACTCGTAGTACCTATAATTACACTATAGGCGCATGCAACCTGATTGATGTGAGACTCCGGCGTTTCGAATGAGATTGCGGTTTTAATTCGGGACGCAGACGTTAGCTCTGCAGGTTTCTTGTTGCATTTACAAAGAAAAAAAATGAATTGCTAATGGGTTAATTCGTGATAAGTTCTACCTGTTAAGTGCATCGGAGAATACTTGTTTGCATCAGCCTTTGTATACTAAATTGATATCTCAAAATATTCGATAGATTAATCGTTTTATCTGTTGATCTTAGTGGTGTTATGTCATCCATTAGGCAGTTTTTAGAAAATAAGTTACACAGTATTGCATGTGGTTAAATTTAGCCATATCTCTATTAATCAAATAGTTTTCGTTGCCTTTATTATTTTTTATACAATTATCATTCAATATATCAGTTTTTACCTGTTACAATTAATACAAGCTTACAGTACATATATTAGTAAAATTAACGGTCATAGTCTTTTCATGTAAAAGTAAAAAAAAATTAAAATAAATACAAATCATCATTGTATATCGAAAGTTTGAAACGGATGAAACCATCCTTGTCCGATTATATTAATCGATTTAGGAGATATTTATTAATCACCAACAATTGGTAACAGCTGTTTTTTTTAAGATTCAGTGAGTTCTGGAGGAAACTGATATAAAATTTACATCAACCGGATAACAAATTTAATTTATTTCTTTACACATCTTTCCTGGTGAGAGCCTGAAAGTATCTGCAGTCCTATTTTGAACTGGAATGGAATTTTTTAAGGTAAATTTTTTATGAAACCGATTCACAATAAGAGGATCATAATTTTATACTTTGTTTCAAAAACTGGCTGATAGTTTGATATTGAATACAATTAAATTTCCATATAAACGATGCTTTTAAGCTATAATTCAAATGTGCTTGGGTTTGATTTCTAATTCGCTTTCTTACGGTTGGAGTGAATACAAAATATTTAATTGATAAAAATATGTATAGAAGTTCTTCAGGGTGAAGATAAGTCATATGAACATTATGATTCACCACATAAATTCTACTTGACTACAGCAAGTAGATATATAAACCTTACCTATATTACAAACAAAGCTCAACCATACAGAGACATAAACAGACACTGGTGGGCACTTAAGTCAACCTGTATTCCGAGTACTCTCACACTAAAAATAATTTAGCTAAACCGGACCATTAACGCGATTTATTTCAACAAACATACCCGTCGGCCCAACGCCATGTCGGGCCAGTATATATTATTATTATAAATAAGCTACAAAACAAAACTAAATTGCGGAGAGGCGACGACCGCCACATGACTGCGTCCCGCGCGCTCCGCAGCCAGAAGTGGACGGCTAATTGTCCATCAGTGAGTTCTAGCCCCCTGGTGCCCCATGCGACCTTGCCATCCGCTGACATTCCATGCCCTTTCTTCCACCTTGCCGCACACTGGAACGGTTTTCTTGTAATGCACGTACGTACGTACGTACGTGTCGACGCTTTATTTCGATGTGTTCGTGGATGGGGATTTGCGCGCGTGTGGATGTTTATAGTACGTTGTAGCTACTATACACAGTGAGACAACTTGCATACCTACAGGAAAAAATGAATAGTCTTGATGTAATCAGAGATGGATACTTGCATCAAGACAATTCGTAACTTGAATGATATGTTCAACTCGATCGCTGCTTTTTGCTTTATGACGAACACGAATTCATGCGAAAATCAAACTTGTTTCAAGAAACAAAAACCCTTTGTATTGTAGATAAGACTTCTACAACGAAAACTGCTTGTAAAATCATTAACTGTTTAATTAATCAAAGAGTGTCTAATAAATATTCAAAACAATTAAAGATGATATCTATATTTATAACGGATGCTAAATGTTGAAAAATAAAATAAACAAAAAGGAGTGAAAAAGAAATATGCAAGATGTTAATTTTCCGTTTATTTACTGATAATACGTTATTTAATTCGTTTAACATGCTGTTAAAAAATTGTTAAATTATTAAAAATATAGTTTGTTTCAAGTGATATGAATAGCTAAAACCTACAGTTTGTTATTAAATATATTATGGATATTCGTTTATTTGATTAAATAAACTATTTAATTTTTTAATTATTTTCAATTGTCTTGCCTATCTGCAGTGCTAAATATGGACAAAGTTTAATTTTGGAAATATGTATTTTATTCAAAATATTCACGTGTGTGCCAGGATCGTAGTTAGTGTATAAAATTAAAATAAATCTTCGAAAATACAGTTAATACAAAATGAAGAGATAATTATAAATGGCGACTAGAGAGAAATCTTTGCATTTTTATAGAAATTAAATAAGTCGAAGAAACTATTGAACTCCGGTACAACATTCTACAGAGAAGTGAGAAAAGTAAACGACGATGGGAAACTACTACATGGTAATTAGATTGCGTGTGGTTAATAAAATAAAAAATGTCCCCAGAATATTATACCTAGGATAAAACCTCAATTTTACTCTTCTTGTATAAATACAAGAAGAGTGAAATTGAGGTTGAAAAAATAAAAACAAACTAGATGTAAAAAAAAATTCTAATCGTATTTTTAATATGGAAATAACCATAGTTTGATGTTAATTGGTATTGTGTATATGCCCCTTTTTTAATAAGGCAAGTGTGGATTAAAATTTCATTGATTGAACTTTTTCTTTATATTCTATTATTGCGAATATTTAAGAATGTTTATACCAAACACTTTTGAAGGCTGGGAAGAGTTTCAGATCCAAAGTAGTGCTGCTGGTGCAGCAGCCGTTTTCGAGTTAAAACAAAATATGAAGTAATATTTTTTACTTGCCGAAATATAAATCTATGCCTATTACGAGTAACGTACAATATTATACGATATTACGAGTAACGTACGTACACTTTGGAAAAATGTATTTTATTCAAAAATATTCACGTGTATGCCTGGATCATAGTTGGTGTATGAAATTCAAATAATTTGTCTCTTTTTTATTATTATCGTGATTTATGAAATTTTTGGAAAGGGTTCATGGATGACAAAGCTATATGAATAGTCCGTTGAAGTTATAGACGTAAATTCCTATAAAGTAATTTAAACGAAATTATATAACAAAATTTAATTATAGATTTATAATTTCGCTTAAGGTTGCTTAAGAGATCTTATGAGAAGATTTATATTTTTTCACTTTTCTTAAAATTTTTACGTAAAATTATCGTTAACTTATTACGAATGTGTGGCTGTGTGAGTAAATATATATTAATGCAATGTAATAAATTAGGTGCAGAAAAGCGGCTCACACTAACCAATTAAGGATAAAAGTTAATAATTCGCAATTTAAGTCAAGTAGGAGTTATTAACACTTTGATAATTATAGATTCGTTATGTACCCAAAATCATCTAAGCTTTAATAAGATGAGCTTTAATTATCAAAATCAGCAAGAAAAAATAAAAATTTATTAATTTACCAAGGAAAATTCTATACGGATTTGCTGAAGTCATTAGCATAAATAATGTAAAAACTGATCTAATAAATGATTAATACAATTCAAAAAAATTACTGAAATGAAAACTATAGATTATCGTCAATTGAGTGGCTAAGATTTCAGTTTTGTATTTCATTTAAAAGGAATATATAAAATTATGACACTAGAATGTGTGCTAAAGGTTAGATCGATCGAAGGATTAGATTAACTTAATTTCTGCGGCCTTAAGGAGATTGTCTTAAATGGAAAATGGATAAGCTGTCTTTGTGCCTAAGCTTAACATCATATTAACAAGGAATTAAAACTTCCCTTTTTACAAAATTAGTATGATTAGTACGACATTAATTTCGTGTAAATTAAGCTGCTGTCCTTTCATTAAGTTTAAAACGTAATTAGTTTTTGACAGATCAGGTGTCTTGCTACTTGTGAAACTATATTTCACACTTTCACAGCACCTGTACATATATAAAACAAAAATATGTCATAATATAATATTATTTATTTTAAATAAAGCTGAAGAACGCAATACAAATACGCTGCCGCTTTTAATCCAATTTTCTAACTTTTCTTCAATTATCCAATGAAATTACAATATATAGACATACCAATTTCAACATTAGATATTCTTCAACTTCCACAAATAAATTTTTAAATCAATACAGACCATCAAAGAAACATCAGACATTTACGCTTTTTAGTTCCAAATACTAACATTTTAGGATTCAAACATTCAACAATTTTTATATGATCTAGGATTTCACCAATTGTGCTAGAATAGCACGAAAGAAATAAATTAATAAAACAGAACCTACTTCTATTACAGAATTACTATTGAGTAATAAGCTTTTTCAATATTAGATCTGATCTGACACTAATTTATTTCACAAATGTGACATGATCTGTCAAGGAAATCTTGATAATAAAGATACAATTGTAGATATCCGAAAGATGGGATTTCATTTAGTTACGTAATTATTTAAGTGATTATATATCGTAATTGATATAAGTTCAATTATGAAATTACAAAATGTATTTGATTGATCAAAACGAATAATGCAATGCTGATAAATTGTAAATCTGTCATTTAAATTGAATTATACAATATTGTTTCATATCGCAAATGGTTTTTCAATCAATAAAGATGCCATGGGCACACTAAATTTGATCCATGACTGACGCTTGCAGCACGATGAACCCGGGGAGATGTGCTGACTGAAGTTATGAAAGACGCGGTTGCAAAATAATAAGTTTGAAATGAATCAGAAATTTCTTAATTACTAATTTTTGGGTCGAACTTCCAAGTTATATAATTGACATCAAAATACTTTTCCCTACTTTAAGTTTACTTTAAATTGTGTAACTGATGAATCGTAATCTGGAAAGGATTCAGTCATTTGTTCAGGTGAATTTGCAATTTGGTTAGCAATCGGTACAGAAAGAATTTTTGTAACCAACGAATATTTTGAATTTGATTTTCACACTAATTTTATCAAAAAGAAAGCTTTGTTTCTTTCTTCCATACAAAGAAGCTTAATTTATTTATATTTTAGATGACTTAGAAATCTATGAAAACTTCGCCGGTACAATTTTACAGATTGTTCGATCATGATCCCTTTTATATTATAAATTAAGTTATTATAATTATAGCAAAATAATGTTCGAAAGAAATGTACATGACTGTAAAGCGTTTGAAAAGCTCCTCATATTATTATATTAGGTTTAGTTATTTATTTACTATTTCATTAGTGTAAAGTTTGCATAAAAAGGATTAAAACAAAATGCAGTTATGGCTTCATCTTTGCCCGGGCAAAGTCGAGACGTGCAGCTATTGTGTAATACATATATCGCATCTTTCTACGCTTTATATATTTTACAATATGTATGAATACTAAAGAAAGTGGTTTCTGCAATAAAACAAGACTCAAAAATAATATAATTTTATAGTTTTATGTCTTTCATTTATCGTGAAAAAATTGTATACCTCCAAAAAATATAAAGTTCTGTTCAACACTGACGTTAAGGCTATATTATGTTAATCGTGAAACGTGTTCACGATCAACAAAATGTAGCCTTAACATTAGAATTTAAATATTTTGGGAGCAATTTCTTATAATAATGGTATACGCATAAGTATTCAAAAGGTTAAATGTAAGTATTATAAATAACATATCGCTTATATGTGTATATATATATATATATATATATATATATATATATATATGTGTGTGTGTGTGTATGTGTATTTATCTAAAAATTTTTACAATTTTTATGTCTCAAATAAAAATAATAGTGCACGAAAATATTCACGCGTGAAGTGAAACTTCTTTTTAATTAATATTATGTTCAATAAGTTATTTATGTATTGTGAAATTCACAATATCAATGTTTTCACGTTGACTGCCTGAATAATCTTACAAGATCCTTATGCAGTTCACTTTCCCCTCTTCATATAAGTTATAATAAAAACGAACTACCCACACTAAATGTCAACGAGCGACTTATCTCGTAGACAAACGTTTAGACCACAAACAAGTCTCTTGTTAAGTTTACCTATTCACACGTCATACATTTTCTTAACGTGATATACTTTTTGATTTGAGTCGATCTGTTCATTCTTTTAATCATTTTTTGTAATTTCTTTTATTCAAGGAACGCTAAACAGATCTTAATAGTGTTATTGAAACAGAAAAAAAAGGTTAAAAAAATAAAACATTACTTGTAAATTTTTCCCTTGATATGAAGAAATGATTTGATTTGATGAATGACTGAATTTCTGATGAGATTACCCAATAGTGGAGGGGGGGTGGGGGGAGTCTTTAAAAATTACTCAATCGCTCGTAGTTATTTCCAAATCGATGGCGAAAGGGTTGACGTTTATGTTATACTCTGCTGTGTCTGATCGCGAACACGGAAATAAACAATTACAACAGATCACGCGTTTGCATAATTATTTAAGTTTGAACCTATGAGTCTCGTTAATAACATATTCTCGCACCATCGATCGCGACCTTCGCGTTCTTTGTCTCGAGGAGCCATGTTGATGTTGTACAATTATCCTGGTACTATCAATAAGCTATGGAAAAGCGTTTAGCTTCCATTTATTTCTCAAGCTGTTGTCTGCTCACGATCAAGAAAATATAGTCTTAATGTAGCGAGCAGGACTTTTTATATTATTTGGAGTTTATTTATCAATTATTAATTAAAGCTTCATTTCTTCGTAAATAAAGACATGAATGGATGAAGGCGATATGATGTACGTAATTTCCATATATACCAAATCACCTTCAGCCACCATGATTCATTTGTACTCTTTCTAAACTTCTGATTACAGTGTGATTATATTTATGCCACTTTTTATTAACACAGAAATTAGTTTAGGATTAAAATCGGAGAAAAGATACAAAAAGGACTAGAACAAAAATGTTCAATATCTTTACGTCGATTTTTATTATAACTATAAATGTTTAAATCATTTCCTTCATATCGGTATGTCAATCACATTATATTTAAAAATATATATTAGTAGTAAAATTAAACAGCAACTTTTTTGTTTGGAAAACCAATCCAATGGTAATCTCAGAAAATTAGGAAAATTTGTTGATCCTAACAGAATTTTTTTGTGTATAATATTTTGCTCAAACTTTAATGGTTTTAGATGTTATTTATAATATGTTATATATAGTATCTATAATATATCATGGATATTTAAAATAGTCGTTTAGTCAATTCCTTTAATACTATTTCATAACATCTGTAATCCGGTGGGTAGTCACTTAGAATATGGTGTACCATTAACGGTATGTTTTGATCCTGCCTAAGCGGTGTTTACAATATTATGTATTTTATCTGCATACGCAATAAAATATTGCGTATTGTGATTTTAAAAAGAACATAATTTTATCTACATATGTATATAGCTGTATTTAAAATAATCTAGAAATACTTACTTCATGAAATGTAATAATGCAAAAATAATCTTTTCCATACTTACTTTTTAACAATCACAAGTTTGGCAGTCCCACATTACGATATTTAGTATATTTTCATCGGGTAGCATTGACAACCATATTAAGTGGAATGGGCTTCTATGGAGGGTAGCAAGCTCTTTTGAGACCCTTTATTCAATTTATAATTGTAGCACAGATTTTTTTGTTAGAAATGTTATAAAATATTGAAATTAATTCACAAACTTATTATTGTAATCGAGTGAGGGATGGATATACTTGGTATGAGGTTAGGATACATTATGGTGTGATGTGACATTATTAGAATAATTTGGAGTAACCGACTACTATATGGTACTTTTTCCACCATAAGATGAAAGATACCTCAAATCTCTGAGTGTTAATAATCTGTTTAGGTAATCTTTATCATTATATACTCCAGGATATATTTAGTCATTTACTGTTCATTGAGGTTTAATAGTAGCTATCTACTATCGTAGGCTGCGAATTTAGTGAAACTGATCGATACATATATGTCTTTGGGTCATGAACATGAGTTCATCAGCAAGAATGTATAAAATAGTGTCGTGGTGTCAGTCATCGCGAAAGGCGAGTTTATAACAAACGACAATTAAACTTAATTATTTAAATATATTTGTACACGAAAACAATCAATAAGGGGCATTCAACAGGCAACGGGGCATTCTAATAGCCAGAAAAAATAGATTTAAAAGTTAAAGAAATTATGTATTGAAGGGATATTGATCGCCAACTTCTGTAACATACAAAATTCGATTCCAGATGGCAGTTAAACGCAAATGCACACTGTGAGCGCACGTATTTTGAGTAAAATAAATACGTGCGCTCAAAAACTTATACGCATACCGCTTATAAGCTTTTGATACGAAAATAACATATTTCTAAATAGTCTATGTCCGAAATTCTTATAGATATATCCAATTGCCAATATTTATAATATTTTAATTAATACTGAAAAATTTAAAAGTCAATAAAATTACGTCTTTGGATGTTTATAGTTTAATGGAACATTTTAATAACATCTAAATAGTCTACGTCCGAAATTTTTATAGATATATCCAATTGCCAATATTTATAATATTTTAATTAATACTGAAAAATTTATAAGTCAATAAAATTACGTCTTTGAATGTTTATAGTTTAATGGAACATTTTAATAAGTGCTTGATTCAAGAGAATACCTAGAAAAAGTAGTTCTATGTAATTCGATTTGTTTTTCTTTATTTGCAAATTAAATTCTCTGATATAGTAAAAAACATAGTAATTCTATTTATACAGTGAAATTATAGAGTAAATATATGTAAACAATAATGAATAGTAAGTTTCATAGTAAAAATTTTCTTAGTAATACATTTTAAACCATGGACATATCAATGGTCTTGTTGTAAATGGGATAAAAATATTATTTAATAATTATGAGGATATATGTATATTATATTTAACATGACACGGTACAAAATGATGAAATTCTTTATAGAGCACACTAAACATAAAATACTTACGTCAACAATAAACAAACGTCATATAGACGTTTGTTTATTGTTTTAACGCGTATTTTACAAGAAATCGTTAGACTTATCTTTGTCGAAGAAATCATAACGTCATTTAAAAAAGGGGATTATTATTTCGACAAAGCATAACCGACGGATAATTGAAAATGATTTTCAATATTTTTTAGTCTTATTATTCAGATTTTTGGATACATACATAATTCAATATGATTTCGATATCCAAAATAAAGACTATTTACTAAATAAATAATAGTAAGAGGAGTCGTATTTCTAGTTAATTGCATTACAAAGGATCAAATATTTTTTATCAATTGGGGATAAATATTATTTGTCTATATCATTCGAGTTGTAAGGGTAATATTCTTAATGCATTTACAAAGCAGTTACTTTATTAAACGTAAATTCTAAGAAATTAAAAGTGGATCTTTATTCATACCGATATATTTTATGTATTATCTTTTAAATATAAATAGGTAATATGCGGTAAAACAAACAAAACAGTCCTGTATCACAATTTATTACCCTTTCAATCTAATAAAAATTCAAAACGACGTCCTCATGATTCACTTTAAACACTCCTAGCAGGAAACAGTATATAAAAAATGGTCTAAAGAATGCGTCTTTCGCAAACCTTCTCGGAAATATAATAGCCGCCGTGTAAGCGTAGAACTTTCGTAGAAAAGACTGATGGCTATTTTTAACTTATGGAAGTAGCGATTTTGGAAAGGTTCGCAACGATTTATTAAGTGCACGAGTTGCAACAAGTATTTTACACAAGACGATACATTTAGTAAATTGTTAAATTTGAATAAAAAACAAAAGAAAGAGAGGGTAAACAGTTGGTACTATGTGCTTTTACTACAATATACTTATTGTATTAATAAGGATCATTTTAGGGTTCTGTAATGGAGAGTCTTATACTTCGCCACGTCCCTCCGTATCTAATAGCCACACAGTTTATTCAGTTTTATTCTAATGTAATGTAATATTTTCCCTTACAGATGAAACTTCAGCGACCGGAATAAGTGGTATTCGGATGAAGCGATGTACAAAGAGTATAATGAGTAGGTATTGAATGCTATCTGAACTCCAAAAATAATTGCCGAGTCTTCGAAGCGATGTTAGGGCCTGCATTGTTATAGAAGAAAATGAATGTTTACGGACCTCTGAAGTTTTTTCTCAAATTGCGTCGGAGAATTTCTGAAGCTGGTCAACAGAGACGGAAGCTAAGATTGTTACAGGGCGAGCTTTTCGCATCGCGCCAAACCGAAAAAACATGTTTCACCAATTGGTGACTCTGTTTCAGCTGTCTTTGCATTCGTTGAAGGCAGGACTCCGATTCGGGTATTACAAATGATCCAGCTCTTGTCGTGACACGTGGGTTCCTAGATCCTTGAGAAACTCGCGATGCTTCTGGCAGAAGAGTGATTCGAACATGTTGACTTTGACTTGACACTGAGTATTGGTTAGCTGATGTATTATTGGTCGAACCATATCCTCGCCACAGCCAAGATAGTGAAGATGACAAATGTAAGGTGATATAAAATGGCGCATTGACAACAATTAAGTGTCGTTGCTACTTCCAATGTAGTTCAATCTGGAGTAGACTTCAAGCAGGGGAATCATTTGTCATCGTCGTGGATGATCGAAATCCTCCACAACAAATCATTTGAACTAGACACATCGAACTCATTTGAATGTTTATCATAGTAAAGAAAATTGATATATTACATAAATATCACTAAATGATGCAGGAAATGATTGGAAGAATTAGTTATTTAAGGTGCTTTAAAAATTTCAAGCATGTTTCACAGTCTGATCATGAATGGTAAGAACAAGTTCGATGTTGAAGATTTCTTGTGGGAAATAGGTGAGTTACCATACATGGCACAAGAGTTCTTAGTTGAATTATGTCATGATTAGTAAATTGCATGTGTATGTTGACATATATTTTATATTTAGTACTTGTCTTATATAGGTTACATTATCCACATTATTAGTAGTTTTTTAAACTGTAAACATGTAATTGCAACTTTCAGTGGGAGAATACCATGTTTCGGGAAACAAATTTGAAAACTTATTTCAGATTATGATATTTGTATAATGCGAACAAACGTATGAAACTTTGCATTAGATGATTGTAAAAATATGAAATATTTTGAAAAGAATCTTTAACAAAAACTGAAATACGTATTGTATTAAAAAATTCATGGAATAACTATAGGAAAAATTCGCCATTTTGATATATATACATATAAATATACATATATATATCCATATACATATAAATATACACAACCGGTGTACGATGTCTTCGCCCAATATTATTTTAATATTGACTCTGACCGTGTTCGCGCTGTGTTTTGGTGATATTCGTAGTTGATGAACGTTCAAAGTTTATGTTCGCTCATCATTTTTACAAAGATAACAAATCTATACTGGGATACATGCATAATTCTAGTTATAGTTTCGAAAAGCTTCTCCAATATTTACATGCTCTATAACCGGGCTATTAGAAGTAATTGGAAAAGTCTAGGAATTTTTAATTTTTCAAACAGAACCTTCTATTTAACCCATACAAAAAGTTTTATAAGTATTAACTCACATGGATATTTCAATTAATATCTAATAAAATTTAAAAAAAAATTAAATTGTTTTCTGCATTCCGAGTGATATATCATTGAGAAATTTAAAGTGAAATTAAGATATCTTTTATAATTTTACTTTTTTAAGTACCTTTTGCGAATATTAAGCTTTAAAGTGATGTCTTCCCCTCAAATTTTTAGCCAAGGATTTTAAAAATGTGAAAGATCTCTGAATACTAGATTTTGATCAAACCTTCCAAAACTTTTAAAATGATTTCGGTTAGCTTATATTAACAATTTCAAAATACATAGGAAATTGTGGAACTCTACACATGTTAGACTGTCTTGTTATTTGATGGATGAAAATCTAGGTTGGATAAATTATCTTATTAAAAATAGAATATGAATCGTAAGTAAATCACTTAGCTTAGGAGTTTATTGATGACTCTTAACTAGACTTATGTGTTATTATGATCTCTACATTCAACAATATTTATTCACTAAATGACATATTTACAATTTATGGAGTTTTGGAAATACGTATTTTATTTTTTTTAATGACTGACTCATTCCTAAATCTCCACAATGTTAAAGTTTGGATCTTTTGTTTGGATGGACCCTTGGCTTGTAGGTTCTCACCAAGAAAATACTTATGAAAGTTCAGTCCTACTGAAAGTGAGAAGTGGGTCTGATATTGTATGGGAATTAGGAAATAATTAAAATTGAAGACACGCAAATTTGTATTCTAAATACTCTCAGATTGAAATAAAGAAATATTTATTTTAGCGTTTTTAAAAAATTCCTAACCATAAATAATTATTGCATAAAAAAGTGAATAAAACAAATCATGGTCCCTTTCTCACCAATCACTGGCAAAGCCGGGACGGGTAGCTGATTGTAAATAAACTGAACCTAGAGATTAAATTCAAACCGGTACCGCTTGTTACCCTTGGAAAAATGAGTTGCGGTTGATTCACCCTGAAAAAACGTATTGGCAATTGAAATCTATTAAGTTAATGATGTTGCATTATATTTAGTGAAAAATATATTTGAAGGTTAGATATTTGACAATGGAAATGCAAAATTCATCTAATGTTCAAATCTTCAGTAAAATAACATCACTTTTTTCACTTGATCTGGTTAGTTGTTAATGTATACCTACAAATAATATGCACATTTAGTACAAGTAAGATCTTTTAAGTCTCCCTTGCTGTAATATCGATAATTTACCCGTAGCGTGGTAATAAAAGCCTCGTGTATTCGCTAGTGCAGCGATCACTTTAAACGTGAAATCGAATTAGCTTCTAAAATTTTGCATACAGTATAACTAATTAACAATTAATAAATTTAGGAGTATTCTTTTGATAACAATTTCAATTTGAACATGCATCCGAAGACGTAACTTTTTTGAAAACGTGGTTGACTTTTACTCTAGAAACTGGTGAGGATAAGGAGGAAAATTACTAAAAGTAAAAAAAATTAACGCACTTGTTGAATAAAAAAAACCACTGCGTAGCAGAACATCATATGAGTATGAGAACCTAGGAAACGATATGCCTTAAATATCTCTCAACCATCTATCCATATTATCCATTACGAGTATATACCAACATATAGGAAAGTGTTTTACGTAAAATTTACATCAAAATTCATATGTATATATATATATATATATATATATCCTGTGATGAAGTAACACATAGCTAGCCGGCGGGTTCATCTGCGTAGCATAATAATACAATGATTAGTGTGTTTGTATGGTTGTTACTCGATTTAGTGACAAATATACAAATATACTTATCATTAAATCATTAAATAACCTATTAAACGCGAGAAATAGTAAATTTTTTGTAGGATGTAATTTTTAGTACAGTTTTTATATTACAGTGTTTTTAATTGATTAATAAAAATTTAATACTCCAACATGTCAATAGATGGCACAAGATGTATACATATACTGCTCACATGTTACGAGAATCCAAACCTGCTTATCAATCCCGACTCCTTAAGCAAAAAGCTAGGCGATTAACTGAATTAAAATACTCTCGTGTCGTGACCTCATTTTTCTTTAACTTCGTCACTACTGCTTGCAGCAGGCCATCTTCTCACGAAACCCTTTTCATTTGTTCCTCTGTTCGACCAGGTTTCTCTGTCGATTAAATTCCATTGTCTTAAGATTTTTTTCAACACTCTCCACCTACCAGCTGCGGGTTTCTTCTACTTTTCTGATCCTTCAATTTTAGAAAATGTGATATAGCATGTCTACCAAGTGGCACAGTTCCTTCGAAAACCACATTTATTAAGTTGTGATCGTATTTTAATCTCTACTCTTTTTAGTGGTAAAGGTACTGAAAGTATTAAGGAATATAAGACTTTTAATGGTAAGAAATGAGAAAAGATTGTAAACTGAAGCATTTTTTTAAACAAGTCAATTTTCTTTTTAAAAACTTTTCAGAGAAAACTGTTGAAGCTTGTTTTCATATATTATGAAATAATTAATGCGTTATAAAATATAATTTTATTATTCTAATAATTTCTTCATAATTATGAAAACCTTTCTCAACGAAAAACTAGTGGCTTTCACAAATTGTCAGCAGGGTAAGCTTAAATGCAGTTAGTTTGACGAATGCATTTGGTGCGGCTGATGTGCGGTAAACTAGTGGAACATATAGTCATCCATCAGCACAGCATATATCAGCACATCAAATTCAATCGACGCCCTTTACTTTGAATACATACTTTGTTTCGGCCAGCAGTTAACAAACGCCCGATCGTTTATTTGACATATTACCATGTCACGATGCGATACACGAAATAAACACTCTGCATAAATGATTACTATTAGTATCAAACGTGAGCATTTATTTACATGCCAAATGCTTTCCGGAAGCGTTCTGTTCGAGTTTTTTACGCGTCGTCTGCGACGTTGCCAGCCATGATATCATAATTTGAAGGAAACGAAACGTGATCTCACAGCACAGGGACGGAGTCGCTCTCGCACGAACGAACCTTGAGAGAAACACCAATTTACGAGTAATGCGAAATAAATTAGAGCATTGGTAATGAACGCTCTATTAGATAAAATGTAGAAGCATGTTGTGCTGAATATTTTTTCTGCTTTCAGTATTTGCTACTGGACGTATTTTAAGATTTGCGATAGTAAAAAGCGTATTCATTTTTATGATGGTTTAGTCATTCTAATATTTTTCCTTTTTTATATGACTATGACGCCTCGAATAGGGTATTGTAAATAGTTTATATATATATATATATATATATATATATATATATATATATATATATATACATATATATATATATATATATATATACATATATATATATATATATATATATATATATATACATATATGCAGTTTATGTATATATGTACGTATGTGTAACAGTCTATGTTTAGCATGTTTTTGCGTTACCAATGTTGTAGAGTTCTAGAGTTCAAATCATTCAACGGACTTTTGTAGATAAGGGCAAAAGATGCGTTTCAATTCCGTGAGCATCGGAAACTTAAGTAGAAGATATGCAAATTTAACATTTTCTGTAGCTCATTTACGTTGCGTTAGAAAATAACAATGGAGTGCCTAGTTATTCGCCACGTATAAATTACACAAATATATAGAATTTTAAATCGCGCAATGAAGTTTCCCGCCGGGTCTACATTGGAGAAATGGAGATGATCACAAGTGAAGTGTGGAGTGGTGCGGAAGGGGAGATGTTTAAGTAAGCAATCTCAATGCGGGCAGATGCTTGAGGGTAGACATCCATTGATAAAAATGTTCGATGTTGTATATATTCGATATAAGCTAACTTTGTTTTCTCAATTTGTTTCAATTTTGAATCTGTTATCATTTGTAATTGAATTACCTTGGTCGGTTTTAGTACTAGGCTATATACTTTTGGTTGTTACGTATTTTAATATCTGTATGTATAATAAAACTGTGGAATTAGTCTGCCTGTACATTAAAGTTAATTCCAAAAAAATATTTACGGGAACATAATAAAAGTAATAGAATAAAAAAATTATTTTTGTCTGTTTGTGAGACCCATTTACTTGTTGCGCAGCACCTAATAATAACTCTTTAGCTATAGCAATTTGGCATGTATATTTCCAGGGCAAATTTGGTACCTACATTTCTAACCAACATAGCTGTTCAACATAATTTTTGTAAATCTTCATTTTAATACGACTATTTATATTCTTGAGTAGCTGTGCCCACACCTCCATTCGCTTGGACATTTATAAAACACTATTACCTATAAGATAAAGCATCTATCCTCTAGTAAAAATTTCTCTAAATCTAAAGAGATTATATCTCTAAAATTTAGAGAAACTTTTACTGGTGTTTTTGTTGGGTTGGGTGTAAAATGTAGGCGATGTTTCACCGCAATTTGTCAACTAAAAAGAAGATATGGTAATTTTATATTACAATACAAAGAGCGCTTATTTGAAAAATTTGCTTTTATAATTATTACAGTAGATGGTATCTTACAGCTAATAGTGTTTTGTAAAGACCACGCAAATGGAAAAGCGGGCACAGCTAGTCAAGGATATAAATGGTCGTATTAAAATGAAGATTTAAAAAAATTATATTGAACACCTATATTAGTGTTATTAAATTGTAAAATATTTGTTGTTACCCGCGGCTTCATCGCATTAAAAGTTGATTTATGTCCGAATTTGATATTCGTAGGTGGTATTTTGCAATCATTAGAGTCGAGTAAGGAAAATATAAATATTATAAATAATTGAGGTTTTGATGAAGTAGTTGCTTATTTAATCAAAGCAGCAACAGTGCCGTCTAGTTACGCCCTAAGAATTGTTTTATTATTCATTGAAAAATGTTTGCTTTCCGAAATGAAAACTATGCTATATACTGTTAGTTAGAGATCGCTTTGAAAGGTAAATCGGAAACGTTTCCAATTTTTCCAAGTTCTCACCATCTTAGTCGGTTTCATTTCAGATACGAGGTATAATTTGTTTATTGATAAATTACCATAACTAATTACCCGCAGTTAACCATCAAAACACTTGTTATTTAGTTGCGTTATCAATTATTTGGTAAGCTTAAAGCTACACTTCGTTTAGGCATAAAAAGCTCATTTGTTAGAATACTTTGTACAACTTCCCGTTTTTAATTTTTTCGTACGTATTAAAAACTTTTAACACCCTTATTTATATATGTTTTTAATTATGTTTCGTTATGTGGTTCAGCATTGACACAAGTGTACACATTTTTAAGTAATTTGATAACTTAATTGACCAAGTTTTTGTGGAACATAGTAGGTACATAAAGTGGTCAATTTGTGCCACGCTGCTAAGGAATATATAATTTACAAGACAAGAGACAAGTTATATTTTACTATTGAAGTGGCAATAATAAATTTTGCATATTGTATTGAAAAAAATGTTATTTCGGTCGGGATTCGGTTTAAAACTCTAACAAGCTATAACTAATATTAAATATTATTTAATATTTAAATAATTATTATTTTAACTTTCTTATATTTTTAAACTATTTTTTTGTTATAAATCAGTAATTATCTACTTACCATAAATTAACTTCAAATAATATATTTAGACCATAGGATACACTTCAGGGACCAAGCGATTCAAAGTAATGTAAGAAAAGTCGTAGACATTTGACACGGCGCTTCTGTTGATTGATTTTTGATAGTATGTACGTACAATCAACTTGTCTTTACATTAAGGCGGTAATCAATTTGTCTTTATATTAAAGCGGTAATCAACTTGTCTTTATATTAAGGCGGTAATCAACTTGTCTTTACATTAAGGTGGTAACATTATTTATTCTTTTTTTCAGAGAAAATTAATCTACATGTACTATTACAAAAAAATTAACTTTAATCGAAGTAAATTTAGTACATTTGAAGTACCTGTATCATTGATTCTTCTTATTTGGGGAAGTTATTATGTAATTTTATTACCCACGGTTTAGTAAATAAGATAGTTTGGTATGAGCTTTTGGAAGCTCATGCCAATGTTGCTGTGGGCGATTTGTTATATTGTCCATTTTGTGTTTTACAATGAATAGAATCGTGTGAAACCAACATATTACCAAGATTATGTGAACTAGCATCCGTGTTTTATGATCCTTTTTTTCAAGTTTCTCGAAATTTTACATACAATTTAACTGTATACTTCTATATTCGTTGTAAGACATCGACTAAAATGTTACTTACCTACATTATTATGCCTGGGAGGGCTAATCCTCTATCTGATCACTAGTCTCCCTCGATATGCTAATTTATCGCACGCGGATTCATCTTGACATAAGGTAAGCGATCTATCATAGAATTGCGTTCCGCCGCTTGCAATCGTGCGACTCAACAGATCAACAACAAGTTCAGACATCGCCTCTACACGGCACGCGGTGCGCACACAAGACGGCTTCGCTTTTTTCCCCGCAGCAAAAAGCACGTGACGACAGCTTCCACTTATTTCGACTCCCACAATGAGATTCTACGGGCATGACACCGAATCAATGCTCGAATAATAATGTGTGATAGTCACCTTGCCACGGCACCGCAAGGTTACGGAGCGCAGCGCCGCCGCACGATCCGACGTGTACACCTAACCCGCCGCTCGGGCCGCGCTGCCGTCAATTTGCGAGAAAAAGAATCGAGAAAAAATCATCAACATTCTAAGTAAATAGCAAAAAACGGCTGAATGTTGAAGTTATTATTATTTTTTGTTTATTACAGCCGTTGCTTGTCTGGCTGGCCGTTGGAGCGAAGGCTGCATTCGAATAACGCGGTCCTATTATAAAGGATAAAGTTACATTTGCACCGCAATTATTTTGCAATTATGTTTCGTTGTACAATGGATATAATACTACACAGGACGTTAATCCATTGTATGACGCATGACTGGCCGACTAACAATATATATATATATAGCTATAAAGGCATTGAAATAATAATTTGAAAGATAGGAGAGAATGAAAGATGCACTCGGTGACCTATATTCATGCTTTGTTGCTACATTAACATTGTACTATCTCGTTCAAACAGTTATACCTTGTTTTGGTTATTAATTAAGTCAAAAACAATTTGACCGCAACGTTTCATGCGGGATGTAATTAGAATCGAATCATAGATGAATAATTTAATTGAAGAAGCTAGGTGATTAACCACATTAAAAATGTTTTTTGGAATATTCCAAAGTGTGTGTTAGTTACAGTAACAATTTGGTAGGTATATTAAATATTTAAACGTTATTAATTTATTGGTACATTTTGTATCACATAATTTTGAAAAGTTTATTTGCATATTTTTTGTATCTTACGGAATATTTATGTAAGTTGATTACTTAAGTTAGTAA
Organism: Druceiella hillmani; assembly: GCA_039881145.1. Taxonomy (NCBI): domain Eukaryota; kingdom Metazoa; phylum Arthropoda; class Insecta; order Lepidoptera; family Hepialidae; genus Druceiella; species Druceiella hillmani. Next base: position 76,365,159 of record JAYKKI010000001.1, on the reverse strand, counting down.
CATAAAATATTTTATCAGTAAAATATTTATTAATAGCTACACAATTAATTAATAGCAGTTTTTAATAAATTGTTTCTTTTCTTGAATTTTGTCCTATCTTCATTTTCGTTTTCTATTATTTTGTCTGTACAATAATATTATAAAATTATGCGTAGGTACTATTAAGGCTAATTTTGTAAATTGTAAATTTTGAAAAATTTCTAATATATATTTTTATATATAATGCACATATGTACACAATTTCTGTTTCCCCCTTAGAACATTACATTTTAATACGTTGGCCTTTTTTTTAGTTTCATCGATGTAAGACAAAATACTATTTCTTTGCAAGAATATTATAGGAAAAACCAGATAAATTATTGTTAATTAGTAATTCAATCTGTCTTTTGGTTTTGATAACAAAGCAAAATATGGACGGTAAATTATTCGATACATTAAAAATGGATCGTAAAAATTACTGTCTGAATTATATTCGACGGTATTTAAAGTATTGACATTTGAAATAAATTGTCGGACAATTTTAACAAATATTAAAACTCTTCGGTCATCTGACATTTATTGTATTTCGATTATTGCAATAAACCAAAAATAGCATCAAACGCCCATAGCGACATCATTATATGAGTATGAAATTTTAAATTTAATCATGAACATAATTATGTGGACGCTCAATTAGAGGATGTAATATTGTCCAAGTAGCGGAAAGACGTAAGTTAAAATGCATCGTAAATTGTGCAATAGTATTAATACAATAGTAAATTACTAATGACTTGTAATCGACACTCAGAACATTTGACGTGACTATGATGACGAGAGAGTCCCCAATGATAATAACGAAGTTAGCATACTTATGTTTAGTAAATTGACTCCACAGACTCCGTAAATGTGGTTTTATTTTAAGCGTGATTATTTCATACATTTTATATTTTAAATTTAACTGATTGTTAAAATAAGATATGGCAAGTGATATTTAAAATAATTGCGTTTAAATTTACAAGTAGTTAAGTACTAATAAATAACTGGTAAATCTTCATTATAATAGTTGCTGAATGTTAAAAAAAATATGATATGTTCCCCGTGAGATACATTTGTATTCCGTACGTTAAGTGTGGTCGTGGTTTTAAATTTATGTCAGTGTTTCGCATTTCTCATACCGGGTATAATTTATTTACTGACAATCGAATTCTTAAAATTTCCTGGAATAATATAAATGATAATGGGCGAAACCTTATAATGGAATACCTATGTGACATGGTGATAATATGCTGTACTAGGTGATATGGGATACGTCTTTATAAAAAAATTGCTTGCTTTATTGCTTGTAAACAACACACTATTATGATTACATTCCAAGAAATGAAGTGCCGATCGTTCCTTTCCGAACAAACTTCGATTTTTTTTAGACTTAATTAATAAATTGCATATCGAAAAGGAGACTCACTTATTTTTTTTTTGATATTAAACTTCTTTTCATAATTATTTTCATGTGGGAATGAGTTATGTTGTTTTTCTGTAGGGGTAATTTTCTGCTCATATTTTTCTTCCTTTTTTCCGTAAATATCTTCAGTTTCAGGAGAATCCGTACAATAGAAAGGTATGGAAATATATGAGTGTAATCTATTTACGAATAACATATGTATATTGAACAGTAATGCAAATTTTAGTTATTTGAAGAAATATTTCTTTTTGATAAAAATTTTCTTTTTTACTAATTTTTGACGATAGCATGTTTTACAACTATTCTATTATTATACTGTTCGCAGTGGCGCTAAGGACCTGGTTTTCATTACTATCCACGTGGAGGCTCCACGCAGGTCAGCCGAAAACCCCGAGTCTCCAAATCCGGTATCCAAATTTTGGTAATTCTCCTTCACGTTGTAGAGCCAATGTTTTCGTTACGACTTGATAGTCTTCTTCTCTGTTTTTTATTTCTGATACTGAGATCGGCTGCTGTGCGGAGATTTACCGCACAGTTCTGATCTCAGGCATCCGCTTGACTTCTTGTAATTTAATATAATACTTTATTATCTGATTATGCATTTTTATGTCCGACAACAAAATAACTTGATAATGATTTTATTGAGTTACCACCGACTTCGTTCCTCGATAAAAAGCATGGTGGTCGATACAAACAGAGAATTTAAAGTGAAGAACTTGTAACGGAAGCAGTACTTTTGGTCCTTTAAGTTCTTTTAAAAGAGAATTGAAATTAATACCTACAAGAGTTCACTTCTTTTCTAAATTTTAAATAACTTTTTTCCGATGTCGTCAATTTATTGCGATTTTCTGAGTTTTTTGTTTTACTAAATTTTTTCGGCAGTTTTTCTGTTTATTTAAGAAGGTTTGCTGGGCTTTTTCCGCAGGATTTTGGAAGTGAAGCCAAATATCAGCGAATGAATACTTGCTAAATTATATCAAATTTATAACTTGACACTCCCATATATTGAAGACAATATTGCCAAGAAAATTTATTTATATCAAAAAACTAAAAATAAAAAATCAAAGCTTATCTTCTTCCGCTCACATCTTCAATACTTCGTTCAGCGTTTCTGAATTAACTTCATCCTTGTTAGGAAATCGGGCTATAAATCGGTTGTTTCTATGTCATTACTGCTTTGGCTCCCAAATCTAGGTAATCATTTAAGTATTACATACAAATATAATCAAACGATATAATAATAGAGACTTTCATATGGCTTGCTCGTGATTGTTAGTATTGTTTGTTAAATGATAATAACGTAGCAACAGTCAAATCTATAAGTTTTATCGGTATTTTACATAGGCTCTTTTCTGAATTTATTGAATTGATACGTTGCTTAAACATTTTCGTCTTTGATACACATATACACACACACACACAAACACAATAATATATATAAATATAAATATATATATATATATATATATATATATATATATATATATATATATATTTATATATGAACAAACTTTTTTGCTATAAGTAATAATTACAATATATCATAATTTAAATCGTAAATATTCTAATACGGAGGCTTATTATCTAAAATAGATATGTACTACATAAAATTAAATTCAATAGAAGTGTAGTTGTTTTCATAAAACTAGTTGACGTTACAGAATTTATTTATTGACTGAGTGTCATTAAATATAACTTAACAGAGTCAGGAAATACGAAACGAGAATAAAAAAGAAACACTTAATAAATTTGAATCACCTGTACGAGTAGCAATTTACCTCACTAATAATAATATACAACCTAATTTTCTTCCAAATATCCGACATTGTAATTGCACACACGCGATTGTCCGTTTCGTGTGGCTAAGTACTCCCTCGTACCTTGCCTCTATATAATTCGTATGACATTGTACGTCCGCATGTCCTTACTCACGAAACTTAACACAACTTAGCATTCATGAGGTATTAGTTTACGTAACATCGGAGTCAATGCAATTTCGTCCGAAGGTCGCGGACGATTTCTTTCAATATGAAGCGAGCTCGGAAACGCGCGGAGTTTGTAGGCGCAGATCGTCGATCGAAATGTATCATTGGGGCACGTTTTTTGTTGGATATTTTATGTCAGTCCATTAAAACATTATCGTGTAACCAGGTTTAATAAAAAACGGATTATTGCGAGGTAATTTAATGTAGGATATGGTGTCGTTTATATCGATTTAAATGTATTGTAATCACCCTCTTTAGCTCGCGATTTAAGCAAACAAACTTGATGAAAAAAAAATCGGGGCTAACAAGTTTTTTGTTTTTGAATTTCAGTGTAGTGCATCGTTTAAAATGGTAATGCGCAATGTAATTATACGATGTAAGGTTGAAACGACCATAAGAATCACAGAGTAGTCCTCTTTGGTTGAAATGAAGGCTTGAATAATTTGAGCGTTGTTGTGGAAGCCGAGCAAAAGTATAATGCTTGCTATATTAATCACACAAACGACTAATATGAGATATCTTTTAAGGTATGAAGGCTATGACTGACCTATTAATTTAATAAAGCACTTATAGATTTATAACCAGCAGGCAGTAACTTATCTAACAAAAGTTGTACCTCTACCCAAAACGGCAGTGGAAGAAACAGTTGCTGTATTTGTATAATGATACTCTATTCCCAATCCTTCCACCCGGGTTGTATCAAGGCCCGTCCTGGGTCCCGTAACGACCCACCTCACACAAAAGAGGGGCCCGTATCTACAGTCTCAGCGCTGCCACCTAACAGGGTTAGAGTCTGTCCCTCCCCAATGAATCATTTAGGATCTCCATTTTTTCAAGAACGCATTTTGCGAACGCTCTAAATGACTCAAAGCTTGGTCCATTCCCAACCAAGTTTCGGTGACTAAAGATACCATGTTTCAAGTCTCCGCGTGATTCTACGTTAATATTTAGACGCATGCTCTCTAACAAAACTCACTGCAGTGGAACAAAATATGACTCATACCCTGCGTTTCAAATCCGCAGGTACACGCCGGGCTATCTTGAAGAGGTATGATATAGAAATTATTTTTCTTTATTGTGAACCGTTATATTAAAAACATGGCATTGAAATGGAAATGGAAAAAATGGAAATTCGGCAACACTTATGTTTTGATTATTTATTTGAAGACATACAAATTTAGTTTATTTGACCGTACCTATATTTTAACGAACATTTTCTAAGAAAAATTTGAATAATTCTTTGATCTGTTCATCGTTACATTTTCCTGTCGTTGAAATTTTTTTTGAAGTTTTTTAAAAGCAAGTTATCAAAGCTATTAAGAAGCAATAGAATAATTTAGCTCAAATATTTTTTGCAGCTTATCGAAATAAAGAGCTATTTAAAATATTATTTTTCTTGAGTATTTTCATGAATATGGCTCCTTGATTTCACTAAAATAATAAAGTGAATATGGAACCGGTAATATTAACAATAAGTAATATTAAAACGAGTACAGAATTAATATAAGTTGTAAATTTCTTAAGGAATATTGCATTTATATTTCTGGTGATGTATCGGTGAAGTATTTTGACTCTTTTTAAGAGCGAATATGGAAAGTGACGGAAGAATGTAGGACCTGGCCTATTAATGCATAGCTCAAATACTGACCATAAATTTCATTAGCTCAAGAATTGTCAGATTTCCTTGATTTTCTTTTTAATTAAGGATTGGATTTTTAAAATGTATTTTGTTTTCCTGTATCTTTAGACTCATGTCTGATGGTTTTCTCAAGAAATTGTAATGTCCCTATTATTTTCCACAGTTTCGGTAATTGTAAATATGTAGAAATGCATTCGTATTGTGTGTTTTCGAGATAAGTTGAGACACCTGTGCATATCGCTCGTTGATATTTATGTCATACAAAATGAGGTTATTGACACAAGTGAAAAATATGTTATTTTATTAATAATTTTATCTTAAATGAGAGTTACACAATACCGATAATGTCATAAAATATTTGAAAAAAGTGTTTACGAGACACGTTTTCCATTTTAATCTTTTTATGAACATTTATTTATAGAAATTACATATGGCTTTTACTGTAAATAATTTCGTTACATCAACCATATTTAACATTAAAAGAAAATTAGCGAAAACATCAATAAAACAGATGTAAGAATGTCAAGAAATGTCATATTTAACATCTTTTAGATTTTTCGCTTTTCATGCAAATATCTGAAATAACTTAAAATAATGTTTTGAACAGGTTTATTTTGATAGGCAAAGTACTTCTAAATTGCAAGCATTATTTATATATAGTGCGCACCCCGCGACTGCGTACTTTATTGCCGACTAGCGTGCCAGCATCAAGTTTTGACAATACAATAAAGCTATACTACTTATTGATTATACAATAAAGCTATATTAAAATTTATTACAACAAGTAATAAACTTTTAATATAGCTATTTAGAAAGAGAAAGGGAATCCTCTAAAAATGATATAATTTTGTAAAATATTTATTACGATCTACATATTTAGATGAAAAATGACATACTTTTCCGCTCGGTGGTCTGTACGTAGGAGCGTACGAGGACACGCGATTAGTCACAATTCTGGACCGATTTTGGTAAACCTTTCCTCTATTGATTGGTTAAGTATCAGAGTAGAAGGCTATTAATTATCACAATGATAATTAATAGCCTTCAAATAGTTTAATTTTCAGAAAACCATTTTCTAAAAATGTTCTTTTTTCGTGTTCATTAACTGTTCTCGGCCGGCTGTTGTTTTTAAGTTTCATATTTTTTTAGCTTTTTTTAAAGGTATGTTATCAAAGCCACGGTAGATGGCTAGTTGTTTCATAAATTTTTGCCTAATTATTAGTTATAATAAAATAATGTGAATTTATTGCATTACTTAGATATATAAATATGGGACAAAAAATAATTATTAAAATAACACAAGTAAAGGAGACAATAACGCGGTGTGGGTTTTGATTTTAACTTTTGGTTTACCAACGATTTTTTTTGGCGATTCCTTATTACTTTTAAGCAAATTAGATTTTTTATTTTAAAGTGAAAATATTTTTAACAGGAAAATAAAATTTGTAATAAAAAGTATTATGAAATTAGAAATATTAAATTGATCATTTGCAATTCAATATATTTCATCTATATTTTGAAACCTGACTGAGTTTTTCTCTCGTTTTCAAAATGAATGAATTTCTTTTCGTCTCTTTAAGAATTTTACGTGGATTTTTCAACAATTCTTATTGTGACTACAAGTTTCATGGATTAGTATATTACTAATCCTATATAACTATTTTGAAAAATAACCTGACTCCATAAAAAATGTAACATTTTTTGTCTGATTGACGATTGAAATAAAATTTTTATGAGGCTTATTTTCTCTGTATTTTCTATTTTCTCTGTTTTTTTTGTATTTATTTTCTCTTTTATGAGGCTTGTTTATCCCTCTTGTAATACACGGTCCCAACATTTCATGAACTTTTCCCAGTTTCCATTCTAAAATGTTCACTTTTACTGTACGACGAGCCATTAGTTTGTTTTTGGGTAAATATTTCAAATCGTATCGGATATAAGGCCCTCATATATAATACCTTTGAAATATTGCACTGAAGAAAATTACCTTATATTTTCTTTCTTCTCGCATTGCGTCTCACTGACTTTGATTGCTCTATTAATAAAAAATGTGGTAGCAAAATTTGAAAAATGTAATCATAACATTTTTTTCACCACCAATGTTATATACATACCATCACCATTGCATATTGTGTTGACCACGGGCTTTTGGATCTGCGGCAGCCCGCTAGGCCACCGGTCTGATTTTTCACTGATATTCCGGTTGAGATTACTCACCTAAAAATAACTAAATATATTATATTAATAAATAAATATATTATATTAATGGCTAGAAAGGAAACTTGTTACAAAGTTCTTTGTATTTCTCCAAAACTAATAAAAATCTACTTACTATTATACTACTTCATATATTTATTACTAAAGCTATTTATTATATTGATACAGAATAGAACACACTTTTCCGAATATTTTATTACTTAATAATTTAGATCCCTATCTGAAGCATATACTTTCAAATTTTCACGTACACAGGTGAAAAACTATATTACGAGTATATATGTATATCAGTAAAATATAGCATACTGCAACCTCAAATATAAATAAGACATTTTATCGATATTATTTAGTCTCAAATGAAAGGAAATCATTGTTAAAAAGTTTTTTTTAGAAAAGTTTGCACGTTTTTCTCGATTTAATTCTACGGGACGTAATGTTGAAGGCTTTCGATTGTATCATCATCATCATCATCATATATATTAATACGCTAAGGTTAAGATGTTACTCTCCCTTTTTAGAAAAAACCTCACAACTAATCCACATAAATTATATATCATTTTATAGATAATTGCTTGCTCTACTGGCATCCACAACTAAAAAATTTATTATTGCTATTGTTTTTGGAAATTATTAATTATTAAAATTATATATACAAAACAGCAATGCTGCCATCTAACGGCTCAACGTCAATATGATTGACGGTCGGTAAAATTTTTGTTTAATTTAAAATCCACTCACGTATAAATAAAGTGGCGCTTTAGCTCAATGCTTTTGATACTTGCGCCTCTATATGTCAATTTTAGTAAAATATTTGTTTGATCTGTCATCTGAGCTTCATAATGGAAATAATAATGCGAAGACTTCGCACGGGTCACGCTAGTTTTATGTATTACATTTAAAATAATGAAAGAATAAATAAGAAAACTATTGCTCGTAAATTAGAACTGGTCCAGGAGGTCGCTATAATCTAATCTGTTTGGAGGAAAGCACGATAGAATTAATTTGATTTTACCTTGTTTTAAATTTCATTTGTGCAGTGTTGCTCAGAGAGGTATGCTTTGCCAGGTTTTATTATCACTACTTTCAGATGACAAAGAGGCATTTGTTTTTTTGTCATAAAGTTTCATTCTTAATTCTATAATTTTTCAGTTTCAGTGATAATAGGAATAGGTTATAAGACTTTTATTTTCCTATCTTCAGTACATACTTTGATTGAGGGTAATTTAAATTGCAGTGAATATATATTTCACACACATTCGAAGCATAAGATATACCAAAATAAAAATATGAGGACAAAAGCAGTAAATTTATTTTGTCAGCGCTATTAAGGCAGATTTACTTCTCTCGCAAAAAGGAATAGCTCCAACTCGCCACCAGACCAGTCTTTTGACCATTCGACATTCCAGACTCGAAGTATTGAAACTATATTTAAATATTTTCGTTGGAATTTCCGGTCCGAGTTTCGGCGGCGACGAATGAAGTGAATCGACGACGAATCGTCTTTGCCCTTTTTAACTTTGATTTGAATAAAATAGGTACATAATTTACAACTTCTGCAATCGTTGTATCGAAAATAAATTCGTAGTGTTGGCTTTCTTTTGAACTTTTTTAGTTTGTACCTTGTTAATCGTTTTTATATTGTATTGTGTCTTCCTTTTGAATGCATGAATAGTTTTATCGAAGCACCCTTTTCTTTATTTATTAACATTGCTTAAATTCCATTTATCCTGAAGTTTTTTGACTTAAAACAACAAAATACCATATTTTCTCCCCTTATTTTAAACCCTTTATAGTAGTCTAATTTAAAATAAAGACTCTGGAAATCACTTGGGGCTTGATATTATTTCCATAGATGTTTGGTAAAATTTATGTTTCTTTTAGCAAAAATAAACAAAAGAAGAGAGGTTATATTTAAGATTTCAGTTGAATTAAATTTTAGACACTGTTACCAACTTAATCGTAATAAAATTAATGAGGTCGAGCTTCAGGTTTTTATACTTCCACATGAATTACGAAGAAAATGTTGATTGTATTGTAATTTAATTCTTATATATATTATGTATTTAGATTTCTATGTAAATAGAATACTTAGCGAACGTCTATAATTATATAACTTTCAGTCGTCTCGCACTCGATTCTATCAATAGGAAGAGGAAATATCCCATCGATAAATGATAAATGCCTTATGCATGCAATCAAATAATGACGTTAAATAATTTTCCCACTAATCCATCAGCCGTTTCTTATTCGCATATATGTCTAACAAAGGATAAGAAAATCCCTTTTTCTGCGCTTCGAATAACCCTGAATTATGTTAATTGACATGAAGAGCAAGGTGAATTTCAATACCATATACCTCCGTATCCTGCACGAATTTTTCTCATGAATAATGCAGAAGACAATGAAATCAACCGAATAAATGCACGCTCAAACCTTGTATAATTTCTGAATAACTATATTTAAATCCAGCACAGAGGTTCAACAAGACAAACTATTTTGAAGCTTCTCACAGCATGACGTTGTCGAGCTTGGATAATTGGATATAAGTCTACATTATAAGTTCAGTAGTGTTACAAGCAATTCTTATCATTTCATCAGGTCTGTACTTTGTCCTTCCGTCTGTTTGCCACAATCTCACAATTTCTACAGTTTTACACATATCTGGACGAAATTTTGAAGGCAGAGATGCTTCATATGGAGATCACAGTTACTCTTTCTGTGTAAATTTTAGGTACTATCATTTGATCAGCGCTTTTAAATAAAATTATTTTGGTATCAAAAATATTAGGAATTATGGAACATGCTATCGACCTATTTTTTGTTAACCAATTTTGATTTATCTGATATTATATTTCTTATATGTGTGAATATATACAGCCATTTAATTTTTCCGAATGATAGATTGTTTGTTTTAATTATTAATGCATAAAAAAGGAAAAATAATGAATGATTCAAGTTGCCATTTTTCCTGTAAAATTTAAAGACAGTGAAAAAATATTTTCAAAGTTTAAATCAGTTTCCATTTTAGTAGAATATTTCCAGTTCAGTAGCATTTCGGTTTAATGTTTGGTTTAAATATTTGTATAACCGTTTTTTAATGCTTTTTTTCAGCATTTTTGGTGAGAATCTTAGATTTGCGAAACATCTATTGGGTAAAATAAAATAAGTACTTGTTTCCAGATGTCCATTTTAATTTTGTTATATGCTTATTTTAAATTTTTCCTAGGTATACGTTTTCGTCCTATTATTTTAAATTTATCATCTGTTTTTCCATTTATTTTATCCAATTATTTAGAATGAAGCAAACACTCGTGATCCCTATATATCTTGTGCTTGATGTGCATATACAAAAAAGTTGAAATAAAAATATTTTTCAATTTCCTCATCACAACATTGTCTCAATCTATAACGAATTTGGGTCAAAAACGAACAATATTAAAATAAGTCCTAAGTATTAAAATAAATCCAGCATAAAATAGAAGCCTTAATGCAATCCAGATATGTTAACAAATGTAAATATCACATTTATTTCAACGGGGTATTGAAAGGAAAGACTCAGTAAAGGGATATTGCTGCACTTGTAGAAATGGAGTCTGCACTTTCGGCTGTTGCATACATATAATAACTATGTGGTATTTTGTATAAGTAAGACGTCTTAACGATTCTATTTGGCGATTATCTGGTCAAATAGAAAAAAAAGTACACTGTAATTACAATTGTAGATAGTTTCTCTTTTTTGTTAGTAAAATTACACAGCCCTACCCACCATATAGTTTTTGTTTTATGGCTAACTTCGGTAGAAGTCCTCTTGTCTCATCCTATAATTGATTGGATTCGAATGGAAATCGTCATAAGTATATTAATAAATGATGTGCACTGTATCATGCGTATTTAGTTTGACGGAAGGAATACATTTTAGTAACACTCAAGTAGGGAAAGAATGCAAAATTTATAACATTTTCTCAAATATGAAAGTGGAAGATGATAGTATAAAAATGTTTTTATTTATTCAGTCGCAAGTTTGTTTTCAGTACTTCTAATTAAATTATAAAAATGTGTATAAATGTTTAAGTTTACAAAAATTACAAAACGAGCTATGTCTGTTCGTCATTCTGGTTTATAATTATATTACTAGTCAGCGTGTCGCTTATACAAGTGTGGATATGTTTGATTTAATTTTAAACTCTTTACTTTTATGTGTTCTTAATACTAATAAACTCTTTCTCATTTTCTTGTTATTTAATATTTTGTTTAAAATCGCAAAGCCAAGTGAGGGTACTGCGAAAAAAAATATAAAAAAAATGAACATGCTTTGTGAATCACACAAAGTGGAAATTCTGCAACAGTTTTATTTAATATAATTATTATTTCATTTTTATTTTTATTTAAAATTTCATTGAATTTTATTGAATTCATAGAACATTCGAGCCATAAACAGTAAATACACTGTACACATTCGGAAATTTCCTACAAGTGCTAGACGATTTACGTTATTCGTATTACAACATTTAGTACTGGTAGTACGTATCGGAATATACACACAGACAAATATTGAGTAAAATGAAAGTTATATGATGGTAACTTTTCGAATCTGAATTCTTAAACCTGACATGAAGTTCGCTTGTGGTTTCACATTGTGCTGTAAGAAGTTCTTCATGCTGATAAGCGTGTAGAACCAACGTCATTCCTGTTCAAATATTAAATAAAGTGTGCTAAAAATGGCTTCACATAAAGTAAACGTAAGTAGACTTCAAAAATTTCTAACCGAACCCTCGTTAGGTGAACGCTGCACATACTTAATCATCTTTTTGTCATTTAAACTAATATAAACAGCTTTTTCCGCATGTGGTCTGCATTCTTATTGTTACTTTTGAAGAACCGACTATTCCAGTCTTCTGTTCTTTTGACGATTTATGAAATTAATTTATTATTCCTTTTTTTATAAGCTATAAAATTGGAATTAACGAGAAAGGAATGGTCATATTTTTGTATATTCATTTTACGAAAATATTATTTTCAACCAATTTAAAAAAGGCAGACTTTAAGTCAAGATTCAATTTTAATGTAAAACATTTAATGGCGCGTTTAGATGGGAGTTAAAACGTTCCGATGGCACGTCGCGACGTGCTATTCGGCTAGCTTCGCGCCTTGTCGGCTAACAGTGTTATAGATTAAAATATATTTTCAATAGATTGTTAAGAAATATGTCTGTGATAAATTATGTCTCAAAAATAAAATAATAACTTCCTTTCATCATTTCTGTGCCTCCCTTCAATTCATTCAAATAAGAAATATTATATATATATATATTTATATATATATATATGTATATATATATATATATATATATATATATATATATATATATATATATATATATTCAAACCAATTTTAATGGATGGATTAAATTAGGAACAAATTTGTTTCGTTATATCATTAGACTGAGTGAAAAGAAAGTTAAGTAAAAATAATTTAGTTTTCATAAAGGCACATGTTGTTTTTATCTTTATTTTAAGTCACATAAACAAAGTAGGATAGATGAAAAAGAAAGGGGTTAATAATATCAAAATAAACAATAACAGTAACTGTTATTGTTTATTTTGATATTATTAAATAATAATTGAACTCTACCTCTTTTGTTATCACCCTTAAAAATAGATGTAAATTTTCTGGATTTTGTATCTTAAAAGAAAAAAAAACGGAATATTTATCAATTACGTATACTTCCATCTGTCTCCCATAAACAAAAACGATTGACCGTATGTCGTCACAATTCGAAGTTTAGCACAGTAAACAATCTTTAGATTGAGTTCTTTTGTATGTATTACTGTAGATATTACTTTAGATTGAGTTCTGTTTAAAATCTGCATACATGCTGTTACAGTGTTCATCGTAATCTTTCTGGCATCTCTTCTGAACTTTGGCTCTGAGCTGTAGTTATACGGATAGCTATTTATTTTCACGAGACTTTAAGTCCTTCGCTTTCAGTTATGTTTTTGCACAATCATATCTGATGTTTCGATTGAAATGTAGTTTTTGATTGCTGAACTTATTTGGGAGCTTTTCTTTAGTACGTGGCATAATAATTACCAACTATTAATCAATGATATTCATTGTGTTCCATTACTCCGACTTTAATGTTGATGTGGTCTAAAACTGCGGTAAATTCTCTGTTCCACATATGTTTGAGAGTATTTGTCGACGAATTATAAAAACTCTCTATGCCATCCTCACGATTTACATCCACAGCTGTGGTTATACCATGTATAAACATTCTTCCTTTTCATTTCGTTTTCCATAGTCTGAAGTTAAACAGATTGGTTAAAGCGGCGTATGTCCCACGTCCCAATATAGTGAGACTGTCTGATTAATTTGAGGCTTCAGTAAGATAATTTCCCTTTCAGTAGGATAAAGACTCTCCAGAAATATTTCACCCTCTATCAAATCCTTTATGAACCTTATGGTGTGATAGTGTAGTGATATCCTTTTGTATTATATTTTTTAAGGTCTGTTTGAGATCCAAGGGTCGTTGCAGCTAGTCCAGCCGACTACTCGACTGGGTAAGTGGTTATACCGCCATTTCTCTGTAGCGAGATCCTCGCCTATTATTAAGCAGGGGGCTGTTTGGCTACCATTGATATGATACATTTATATGTTACTAAGGGTGCATGCAAATCTCGCAGTGCGAGTTCCATTCATACTAAACAGCTTTAATTTGTTTATTATTTACGAAGATCAATTAATTTTGTTACCTATAAATACGATTATAACGCTAAGTACATGGTTAAGTAGAACGTCTTACTGTTTAGGAAAAGTAGCTTAATGACAACACGTATTCGAGCGCCACGCAGAATTTTCAAGCGCAACTAGTAACATTCACTCACAAAACCAATCTCTACAAACACTCGCAAAAGCGGAAACTCACACACTCGATTTCCACACAAAAAACAACAAAGCGACGCTGTTGTTGCATTAGCATTCACGGGTTGCCTCACGCCCAGCGCTGTACGAAAAAGGGCAGCGATGGTCAACTGGCGGGCGGTGCGCTGGTTTATTAATTATCATCGCATGTCGGAGGATACGTCGCGGAATACTTGCTTGCATGTATTATTGTTTTTTCTGACGTTAATTATGTAAAGCTATGTTAATACAGATATATATATGTGTTTAAGAGAGGAATTAAATTTATTACAATTCAATTTATTAGAGAGAATTAATGACTGTTTTGAAAATCGTACATGGAATAAAAGAAAAAAACGAGCAAGCGAACAAATTAGACACATGTGGTGAGAGTTTCGTACCATTTTGTTTGTGAGAAATATATATATTATATATATATATATATATATATATATATATATATATATATATATATATTACAATAAGTTACATTGAATACCATTCTGTAACAATAAGTCAATATACCGTCAATTACCACTTAAATGATAAAGTAAGAGGAAAATATTCAGATTAAAACAAAACGTCACTAATACTTGTAAAAATAGTTATTACTACTATTCGTTCCGCCTTAGCTTTTTATCCTCCAAGTTGGGTCCTTAACGCCCTTAATGTTTCATCCTCAACGATCGAGATGTCCTCCGTGGAGAATTTTCTCTCAAACGAAATTGCGCCAGCGGTTCCTTTTCGTCGATCTTCGTGGTACCGTGTATGGTAGTATATAGAATGGTGAAGGATTTAATTGGACCAATGTATCGGGTGTTAATCACCGTGCTCTTTTGTTATTCCACCTTGCCATTGATTTTACGGCCTTTCCAGAGTGTGCATGATATTTTGCAGATTGTGCATGACATTTTGCAGAATCATTCGCAGTCAAATGGTGGATAGCTTTGTTACAATTGTTAATTCTATTATGATTTATATCTTGGCCCTTCGTGCTGTCTAAAGTATCCATAGTATTTTCCCTGAAAACGTTAATGTATTTGTGGTCGGATGCTTTTAGGGTTCCTATTTCAAATATGAAAAATGGAGACAGTAGACCGAATTTAGTTTTCAACTGATATTTATATCTTTCAAGTTCTTATGAAATTTATAACGTTCTTTGTCATTCTTATGTATCTTTGCACTTTCTTCAACTGATATTTATATCTTTCACTTTCTTCAACTGATATTTATATCTTTCTTTGTCATTCTTATTTATCTTTGCACTTTCTTCCTTTATGAGGTTTTGTTATTAAAATTAGAGCCTAGATAAACAAAGTTTTCTACTTTTTCAATGATATATGAGCTCTACTATCTAAGCTCTACAACATTGATAAATGAGCTCTACTAACTAAGTGTCTACCACGATTTCTTTGTGGATATGTTTACAGTTATTGCTTTGTTATTTTTCTTCTTTATATTCTCATCCATTTCAGGTTGAAATTTTTTTGAATACATCATTGGTGCCTTGCTTTAGAGTCTCTTAACATTTAAAATTTCATTAAAAATACAGAAGGCCGGTGTATTGTAGAAGGTATAGTTTTTGGATATAAAATTTCTTATTCGCTGCTTACACATACTTTTGGCAGCGTAGCCCATTTTATAAATTATTTCTGTGTCATAAACAATTTGACCCTCATGTAAATGATATAATATCCATTAAGCAACGCATGATCCGACGTACTATTTTCTATCTACATTTTGTCCATCAGCGCCCGGCTCTTCGATTTCCTAAGAGCGTGTGTCGCAAGATGCACCGTTGCAGGTCAGATGCGCCGCGGCAGGTCGCGGGCGAACTTTCCGTTATGCGATTGTATTGAACGTCTCTTGGCTGATGGACGTTACGATCGGCGACGAAGTACGCATCGGGTGTGCAAATTAATGACTCCTAATTGTACTGCTTCTGCATATTTAGTAGATCCGTCCGACAAAGCTTAGCTTGTGCATACTGGAGCGAAAGATAATATGTTTGATAAACGGCACTATTCGATCGCTAATTTGTAATTATATTTGGTTTCTATGTTTGCATTTAAAATATCATTACATTATATATGTAGTTAATGTTGTCCAACTGATTTTCATATTATATTAATATTTGTAATTAATATTCTTTTGCAGATTTTTAAGTATGGATGAGTTTTTGAGGGTAATGGAATAAGTAACAAATATTTAGAAAAATATCGTTATTCAGTTATCAACTTTGGGGTGGGGGCGGGTGGTAAATATTTTAGAACTTTTGGTTTCTTGAAGTTAAGTTTTCATCAAAATTCTATACTGGTTTTATAAATTAATTACAGTAGTATTTACGTTGGCCATCACCATAAAACTTGGCTTTAATACAGTGAAAAGAGTTTCTAAATTGTCATTAAATAGTATATCATTTTTATTGTATATGTTTATAATTTTTATTGTATATGTTTCGTAAAATTAATATTCCAAGAAAAGGAAGTTTACCTCTGAATTGAAATTAATAACAATTTTCATTAATTCAGCATTTTCTATATAAATTTCGTTTTCATTATTTATAAGCTGTTAATAATTATGAGTGAAATAATAACATCTTTTCATCAGAACAAATAACGGTTATACTAAATTCAAGCAATGTAAATATAAGTGTAAAGAAAAATGACAATCGTTATTCGTTAATTGTTAGCCAGTTTAAATAATGAGTGCGTTTATCAAACCGGCTAATCACTAACTCATATATTTCTAGTAAAGGTTTAAATTAAAATTTACACGTTAAACTGAAAAAAGGTCAGTATATTTCTAGATATAACATTTTTTGATGATTGTCGATATAAAAATCGAGAGAGGTCATGATCTAACGGATTTTAATAACAGATTCTCACAATTTGATTTTAAATTTTCCAAGTTTTATCTGAACCTAAAACAAATAACTGACCTCTAAAGGTAAATTTAAAATAATAGCGTTTTTCCAAAATTTCAACAGTGCTGTTCTCAAGTCATCTAACATAAAATAAAACTAACATCATTTTGCACACTTATTGTATAAATCGATGATATTGTAAAAAATATGGTTTTCGTTTTAATAAATTTTACTTGTAATACTTTTGTCAAGTGCATTTGAAATAAAAAGTAAAATGTCAAGAATAAAGAAAGACAATCAAGTGACGTTCGGTCAGCAACATCGATGTTGACAACTATCTATATAACTATCGATGTTGACACGTGGAGAGAGACCATTGTATCTCGCGTGCAACGCTTACTCAACCAGAGCGTCCGCCCGTTTAAATAGGAATACTTTACCCGTAGTTAAAACCTTGTACACAAAAGAATGTCTGCCAAAATGTGATTCTGGTGAGATGAAAATTTAATTAGAGGCACAATTTCAGATATGAATTGCTATGAAGCTAATAATATAATTCTAATATATGTTTTTCTTTATCGACGGTCATATATAACTTGCCTGATTGCCTTTATATGTGGAATGATTCGATTAGATGTGCAACAATTAATCTGTCAATTATATATAAATACTCTGCAAGAATTTTCAAGCCATTATGGTCCTGGGTAAGGTTAATAACTTGTTGATAGGGGAACGATAGGTGTAATTTAATTTTGAGAATTTCTCTTTGGTAACTTATATTTATTTCAAAATGGAAACTTATGTACTTACGCGTGTTTAATACTGTTTGTGAATGTCTTTTGAAATAATATGCTTTCCAAGAGAAAAAAATTTGAAAGATAAAATGTTGAGAATTACACAGTTTTATTTAATTGTACGAAAGAAAGAATATTGTATTATTTAGTCGCTATATAGGTATATACGTATGAAAATTCGTACGTATCTATGTTTATTTATTACCGCCTTGAGCAAAAGTGACCAAACAATTTTTCACGATTTTTTGCGTAACAAATCTTAAAAGTCTTACAAATAAGCCAGATATTATTGTTTTTTACTTAACAATTTATAAAAGTTTGCAGAATAAGGTAGAGTAAGATGAGAATAAAATGTTAGATTGATTTTTTTAGTTTACAATATGTTGTCAAAAAATTAAACGTGATTATTTAATGAATATAGTAATAATTTTTAAAAACATAGCTGTTATAAATAGTAATTCAATAACATTTATTCACACAGTCGTTAAACATAACTTATCAAATATTTAGGAGTAAATTGCTGTCATGCTTGAGATGATTAATTACACAAATTTGCTATCTAAAACTAATAATTAACGTTGCCTAATTTAGAGTTGACTCATGCCGAAGTCACAATTAAATTAAACTTTGACAATTAATTTATTTTTACTTAAACATTTCAGTAATGTTCTGTGACAGTAACAGTCTCGGTTGATTAACCTTCGTCAGTAGCATGCCCCGTCGCCGCTCATCCGACGGAGCACTGCGGTGGATTAATGTAGACGAAATGATTAAGTATTCAGTTCTCAAGTTAATAATGGAATTATGCTTTGTTAATAATTAAAAAAAAACACTGGTTGAAAGGTTATAATATGCTTTTTATGGCATAATAAATATAGCTTAAAGTGTATATATGGTATACTCTATAAATTTATAGGCATTGGTTAGGTATAGTGCGTTTTGATTTGAAAACTAAATAATTGTTATTTACTGTACTTGCATATCATATTTATTTATATAAAACATTCATTTATTAAAATTTCAAGTTTAATCTGTACGTAATTGTAGTTAAATATTATTTATACAATTTTTATTATATTTTGTGCAAATTGTTATAAAACATATGTTTACTTTAATTTTTTTTTCAGAATGATAGTATTTAAATCAGATATGAATTAATCGTATTTATAAATATTTATCTTTGTTAATTGGCAGGTGTAAAGGTTATTAACGGCTGTCGGTGCATTGAGACAGTTCTGAGCGTGGTGGTCCAATTGTAAAGTTTGTTCGACTGCTAAAATGTTTTTCGTAAATTTGTTTTAAAAATTCTTTCGTTTTCTATACATTTAAAATACAATTTCAAAGCACGTTTTTTTAAGATTTTTCTTAAACTATGTCTTAATTTTATGTTTTTTTCAAATTCCAAGTCCTCCTTCGAAGACATTTGGAATCAATTAACAGGTTTGGATTACTATCATATGAAAGGAAGCCTATTGACGTTTTATGTAGATTCCTTCACAATGAAAAAGAATATCTATTTTTGCTAAAGCATGCAAAAAGAAAGAAGTTAGTTCTTAACTTTTGAATATTTTATTGAAATTCAGAGAATAAAATTTGGTTACATTTCGTTAGAACAATTTAAATATTTTTTCATTGGATTCTGATCAACTAGCTTCTTTCAAGAAAAAAATATATATTTAACTTGCCGATTATTTTTATAAATAACTAAGTGTTCAAAATAAAAATATACACTATTCCCACCATTACCACCCGGTGGTCTCTGGGCCCCTCCTGGGACCCATAACTACCCACCTCATCCAAAAGAAAGGACCATCGAAGGTCTCCTAATAGTGTCCTGTATCTACAATCACAACGCTTCCACCCAACAGGATTAGAGTCTGTCCCTCTTAAGTGAATCATTCAGTTCCCTCATTTTTTCTAGAACGATTTTAGCGAACGCTCTGAATGACTCATTCTCAACCGAGTCACGGTGACTAAAGATACCACGTTTTAAGTTATCGCCCGATTCTATGTTACAATTCAAGCATATGTTCTCTAATAAAACTCTACGCGACATAAAGTATTTAAGACTGGCAACACAGTGCGACGGCCACTGTGCGGAGTCCAATTTCGGTCGAGCTGCTCGCCGCTCGCCGGTGATAGTTTCACTTTCTATCGCAACCTTGAGGCGAGTAGAAATGAAACAAGAGTTACTCAACAGCCAGCGCGGGCGCCTTCGTCCCGCGCCCGCTTACGTAACGAACGCGTTTGAAAGCATTATTTAATTGGATCTTCTCGCACTGCACTCGTATCGCAGGCGGCCATAAGTGAGTCGCTCTTCTCTAAGTCTAATGTAATTATGTATTTTTGTTTGCATAATGTTGTAAATGAAATGATCTAACGCGGGCGTTGCTAGTGCGCCTTTTGATTAATGTTTGTTGTTTAAAAGCTATTGTACGCGTGAAGATTTTGGGAAGCTTCATGTAAAGTTTATTGTTAAGATTTTCAACAAACTTTACAATTTGGAGCTGATTAATTTTTTAACTTTAGGGAACTGTTAGCTGTGAAAAATTGATTGTAAATTTTGAATATAATTTATTCTTACTTTTGTGGTTGTGGATTTATTTGTAATTATAGAATCAACTGAGTATAAACATTCAAAGCGTGACCCAATCTGTGTTCAAAAGTTGTCTGAATTTACAATATCCTCTCACAATCGGCAGATCGAAATTCTTTTTTATATAATCTATTCCTATCCCTTCTCTATTCTGAACGTGTCACTGTTATATTATTGTAATTTTATAGTTATACCTATGTAATTTTTTTATGTCCTTTGTTTTATAAGTATCATCGTTTGCTCAGTCATCGGTTACTAAACATTTATATCTTATAATCAATAATATCATATCTCATACTCAATCATATATCTCACACTCAATCATCATTTACTAAATATTTATAGTTTACCATGTTTTTTAAACATCTATATCTAAACCCACACCACTAATCACGGTTTACTAAACATTTATAGTCTACCACAGTACTTGTTGTTCCACTTGATTTATGGTAGTAAGAGATTACTCTTATAGCAATAAACGACCACTGAATACATAGTTTTCTCAGCTTGCAGTAAAGTATCATAAATAAATGAATTTTCTCGATAATTGTATACATTTTGTAAATTCGTTTTTGGGTTTTTGTAATTAAAGTATTGTAATTAAATTTATTTCACAATTATTTTAAGTCCGTTAAATTATTATAAAGCATTAAATGTGAAAATAATAATAATTTCCAGCATAATATGTTATACCGTTATTAGCGTTAGCCCTTCATCTGCCACTTTATCTGCACATCATGAGGCCTATCAATTCACTTTTTCGAATTTTTAAAAATAGTTTTAAAGCCAAAATGATATAAATTTAATTAGCAGTTTTTCTTATATTGTTGTTTCCTGCCAAGCGTAGGTAACATATCATCATGAGAACAACATATTTCAATTTCTCTTTCACACGCTAGTATTTGGACTATGACGTTAAAAAGAGATAAATGAAATTTTATTTTCATGGCCAATCAGTAGCTTTTGGATGACTGCGTCTAAAAATAATGCACATAATTTTTTATTGTAAATTTGTATATCATATAAATGGTATCATTACCAATTTTATTGACATAAAATTACCATTTCATAATATCCAGGGCGACTTAAGATGAGCGTGGAATTGAATTAGATTTTTATTCAGCGCGCTGTTGATAATTTATGTGATAAAAGCGAAAATATCACAAGACGATTATTTCATTTATTACATATACATTTTATATTAAACACTTGTCTTCTAGTAAGCAATACATTCACCATTATACAATGTATTCCGTTCAGGATTGAAAAAAATGATAAAACTTAATATAAACAAATTTTATGTAGAAAATATGCGGTTTTTGTAAAATATTGTTAACAGATCACATAAATATGGCAGCATTACCATTAAAATATTAATTTTTTTTGTTTTAATGAAAGTAACTTCTCGTTCTCATATTTTTTAAATAAATAATAATATTTATGGAAATGAACACTCAAGTGCACCTACATTCCATGGCCTTTTCATTACGGAAGCCATCCGATTGCCGATAAACATCAGTGCTGGCCGAGTACTTACAATATACGAAGCGGGCACACGCCTCACGTTAAAGGCAGTGAGATATTCGCCTCGGTCCATTATTGGCCTAAGACCTAGCAAATGCTGTCCAAACAATAGAGGCTGTGTTTCGTTAATCGATTGAGTTGTATCGCTCTGTGCGGCCACCCGACCTTATCCGCGCCATTTATCCGCAGGAAATAATTTGACTGAGCATTCATTGAGTTTTATAATGATATCTTTTTTGAATTACATTTGAATTAGATATTTTATCAGATTGTTTTCTAATTGTTAATTTGAAATTGATTTCCTTCCTACTTTCAAATGGCGTCTTGGAGTCTAAACTATCATAATAGGTTTGTTTATGTTAATTTAGTAGGCAACCGTGTAATTGATAATATTACTATGGTCATAATACTATGGTTAATTATATTATTATGGTACCTATATATAGGAAGGAGGAGACATTTTGTTTAGAAATGAAAAATAATAAATGAAACTTTAATTTCTTCTTTAATTATTTAAGTCTACCCTGCCCGTTGGGATACGCGAGAAAAAAGTTCTCGTCTTCACTATGGGTAGGTGTGCTAATTTTTTTAAATATTTTGTTACATATTTCTGACTTTCGTATGTAATGTAGGTTTGTGAAATTTTATGAAAATAGATCTAAAACTGTATAAATTTTAAGCTGCAGAAATTGTAAACTGTAGAAATTATGAGCTGTAGATATTTTAAGCTGCACAAATTTCAAGCTGTAGAAATTTTAAGCTGCACAAATTTTAAGTTGTAGAAATTTTTGATTGAGAGATTGATGATTGGACTTGTAGCAATCATAAGGATTTCTTGTTTCACTATGGAATCGTAAACAAACTTTTAAATTTTATCTCAGTTTCTAGTTTACACCATCGTGTTTTTATTATTTGTAATAAAAATAGTTTTTTGATATTTAAAAGAAAACATTAAATTTTTAACATTGGTTTATTATAATTTTCTCTAATTTCTCTGCCACAGTTTAGATAAGGGGCTAAAAAGCAAAAGGTAATTAAATATATATATATATATATATATATATATATATAAATATACATATATATATATATATATATATATATATATATATATATATATGTATATATATATATATATATATATATATATATACTTAGGGATGCCGTATAATATTGTTTAAGGAATTGAAATGAATATAACATGGAAACTCATTCGAATATGTTATCAGTTTTTTATATAAATGTTTACGAACTTTTGTTTCACTTATTTCTAGGACATTTTCTTAACGATAGTCATTATTAAGGCTGTAGTAATTATTATAAAGACTAATTTGTTTTTTTTGCTGCCTTTGTTCAGTTTTTTTAATAACACCTTCTGCACATAGTGCTCATAGTATACGTTGAAATCTCTACAATTCATAGAATAAAACACAAATAGTGTAAGCCAAACTATCTAAAAATTAATCGCATAAGAGGTATATTATACGCCGAACTATCTAAAATGTATAAATATAAGATTCAAAAAAGCTATTGTATACTATCTATAATCATATCGTAAGAACTCCTCACTACAACTCCTCACAACGTACTCAAATAGTATATGCTGAACTGTATAAAGTTCATAAAAAATGATTCAAATCATATATAACGGACTATCTAAAGTTCACAGTAGATATAATACTCATACAGGATACGCTGAAATATTTAAAACACAGCATGAGATTCAAATGGTATACGCTAAACTACCTAACGTTTTCACATTCTCAGTCACCCTAATGGTAAAACCATTAAATTTTCAAACAAAATTTTCAAAACACTGAAATAAAATTAAAATGGTCTGTGCTTGCAGATAGCTTATATTTAGAAAAGTTTTCACGATTTCTCAGTCACTATAATGATAAAACCATTAGGTAAAACGATTTCTCAGTCACCATAATGGTAAAACCATTAGGTAAAACGATTTCTCAGTCACCATAATGGTAAAACCATTAGGTAAAACGATTTTTCAGTCACGATAACGGTAAAACCATTAGGTAAAACGATTTCTTAGTCACCATAATGGTAAATCCATTAGGTAAAATTATTTCTCAGTCGCCATAATGGTAAAACCATTAGGTAAAACGATTTCTCAGTCACTATAATGGTAAAACCATTAGGTAAAACGATTTCCCAGTCAACATAACGGTAAAATCATTAAGGTGACTGAGAAATCGTGAAAACTTTTCTAAATTTATCTTAACTTCAAGCATAGACCATTTTAATTTTATTTCCGTGTTTTGAAAAGTGTCAACTTTTTCAGCGCAACTAAAACTATTATTGTATATTCATTTCCGTTATAAGCGCTTTTTACTTAGCAATTCAAATGTTTGATTTAAAAAGTGAATTTCGTCTAATCATACGTAAGTGAACCTTAACCGCTTGGGTTCTCATTTACTCATTTATCTGTTAAGGAAAACCTAATTAGAAGAAAAAAACTATTCCCGATCCCAAGCACATCCGTTCCAAATTAAGTTTTTATTTATATTTATCGTCCCGTAATATGTAGAAGACATCAAAAGTTTAACTTAAGTATTGTTGCACCAAAAGTTTAACTTACGTAGCTTGGAAACAGCCTTAATGTATAAGTAGGTAGTTTTATGGATCGTTTTACTTTCTTTATTCGTTAGAGAAATATAAAAGACAACTATATTTCATTTTAATGTTTCTATCTCATTTAAAAACTAAATCCGTAATTTTAATTGCAAATTAGATAATAAGTAAGTCTGATTTGATTTTAAATATCCAAACAATATTTAAAATCAAATCAGACTCATCTTGAACTTCCAAAATTATTTCAATATTTTACCGCATCCAAGGCGCTCCAGCGTCGTTGGAGCGGGGCGGCGCGACAGGCGCTGCTAACGACGCGCGGTCGAGATGAAGCAAGAGCAGCGGTCGACGAGATGGAGAAAAGAGAAATTGACTTTCGCCGTGCGGCGCGCGCCGTTACGTCACGGCGCCGCTTACGCAAGCTCGGCCGGGCGCGGGGGCGGGGTGGCCCCGTCGTTACGGGTGCAGTGCACATTGAATTAAACGCGAAGTCTAACAAGTCTGCAAAGTCTAACATCTCCATTATTCTATGATATGCGGCCCATTTTTAGCAATGACAAATGGTAAATAAATAACTGAGGTACGCTTATTAAAATTAACAGACTACATTAACTACTTGTTTGTTAACAGATACGTGTATATATTTAATTCAACACATATCATTGTTTAAAGATAGAGCGAGTTAGCTATATGAATTGAAATGAGGAGATTCCAGCTCACCCACAAACTTATTACACTCAGGATCATTTTTTATAGACACATAAATATTGTTTATGGAATATAGTTTAGAGACGGTGCTCTTTTGCTCATGCAATTACTTGAAGTTGCCCATCTGTTAGTATTTTTATGATCTTTGCGGTATTTAGCCATGAATTTTAAAATACAATATTATTTTTCATTTCAAACTTATTAAATATTTTCATTTAGAAAATATTTATAATAAATTTATCGCATCAAAACATCGTTAATCATACACTCAATCCGAAAACGATTACAAACATTAATCAAGTAGTTTTTATGTATATGTTGCAAATACCATATCCATGGTTTTCATGTTTACATCTAAAATAGACGTGCAGTGGTGTGGAATCACATCGGATTCCTGACTTGGGTACGGTACAAATCGGATTTTTCGATCAATCTCTTTAATCTGACTTTCCGATCAAATTCAAACGGGTAATTCAACAGACCCATCTACTAATTGATATTAAATGACGTGGTTGGTAACTGATGTTAAATGACCGGTATTCAAACTGTCTCATATTTTAGGATTAACTATAGCTAAAATCGTTTTATATTTATTACCATCATTGTATGTATTTAATTCATTACAACAGGGACTATTATAACATAACACCAAACATATAGTTGAGGTAATCTATTCATTTTAAGAAATGTCTCTGTTTACTTACGATAAATGGGACTCGTCTTAATAATTATTCGATCTTTCGAATATTCTCATAATTAAAAGTCTGTTATTGATTAAATTCACGTAATTGAATTAAAATGATCTGGTCTCTTATGGGTGTAATTTTATTATTGTTAGTTTATGCACTTTAGATGTGATATAGTCAATTTGTATTTCATCGCAATTAAGCATGGTCTAATTAGTTATTATAATTATAAAATGACTATAAATAAGTGTGAAGGAACCATGTAGGTATTTTGTTTCAAATGTTGTGTGCATAAGGTGTTTAGATTAATTGATATTAATCAGGGTTACATGCAGTCAGTGGGCGTATTCCATTTAGTTAATAAGTATATTTATAGCATTGGGCCATTAATTTTATCAAATAACGTGGGCGAACTACTATCGAATACTATATTTCATACATCTCAGTGCTAAATTTCTTTAATTCAATTGGTTTTGCGTAAGCTATTATCGTTTTTTTTGTCACAAAATTTATAAATGTAAATAATAAGTGTGTGACGAGTCTGCATTGCATATCTAATAAAGTTTTCGAGTTCAGTAAAATTGAGAACCTCGAACAACAAAGAAGTATTTTTTTGTGTATTTTAGACGAAAAAAGAATTAAATAGTCTCGATGTATCTCAGGTCAGCAAATTTACTCTGGTACATTCTATTCATAAAATTAATTTATTCTGTAAATCCGTCTTTTTCCAACGATTTTCACGTTCATATTTCAAATTGAAGACTAAATAATGAAATTGACGAATCTAAATACCTACTTCTACAGTCCTGGCTATTGCGGATTGCTTATTTTGTTTAATATAGCCAGTTTTTAAGAATGTCCTAAAGCTGAGTGCGTTTCCTGATGTAGCTCGTTGGAACTGTTTGTGACAAACATGTGTATATAAACCTAGATTAAACAAAGAACGATGGATCTTTGCAAGAAAATATCTTAGAACTTACATCAGATGTCCTAGAATCATTATATATTAATTTATTAAGAAAATAAATACGTGTACAATTTTAAATGCGTACATGTGCAGCGGTAATAAATCGTTCGCAATTTTGTAGCGGCCCATTCATTTGCAACTATGTTGAGACTTTACATAGCTTCACACGTATACATCATTTATCATTATACCGATTACATTTAAATAGCTTACATCGAAAGTAAATGTATTAAACATGATCGTATTAAAATGCTGCTAGCAATATTGAAGGTAACTGATATTCTGTATATAATTAAGAGAAAAATATAATAATATAGACCTTTTCTGCCATAGATTAGGTAATACAATACTTTTTATATTCTTATATATATATATATATATATATATATATTCATATTTAAATGATTTGTTGCTACAATAGGGTTAGGGGAGATAGCTCTTAACATTATTACTAATAGGTTAATGTTACTACTTTAACTACACATCATTTTCATATTGAAATTGGACATAACGATAAAATCTGTCAACATATCTAAGATTTTCATCCTCTTTTTTTCTCGAAGTTTACTTTCTATGGATGATAAAATTGGTGGCGATTCGGATGATAGCTTGAAAGTATTTAGTGAAAGCATTCAAAACTGACAATGGACGGAAAACGTAGTTATTTCAATTTCAAGTTTTCCTTGTTTTCAAATTAACATCTATTTCTTTATTTATACATAAAGTTATACATAAAAAGCTAGCTAAAAAGGTAAAAAATTACAGAACGAACTCTTATTAGACCAATAGATTGAGATAATTTAGGTAGAAAGAAATCTTATATACAGTTGGTTGCAATATATTTGACAGGTTTTGCAATATGTTAATACAGGTATTTCAATTTCAAGTTTTGCTTGTTTTCAAATTAACATCTATTTCTTTATTTATTCATAAAAAGCTAGCTAAAGTGGTATACATTTACGGAATGAACTCTTATTAGACCAATAGATTGAGATAATTATGTAGAAAGAAATCTTATTTACAGTATGTTGCAATATATTTGACAGGTTATGCAATAGGTTAATACAGGTTATTGCAGGAAAAAGTCCTCAATATAGTCTAAAGCGGAAAAAATAATAGGAAAAAGTATCAAATACGAGAGACAGTAAGAATAATAGGAAGAAGAAGTCTTAAATAGAGGTTATAGGGAGAAAAATATTAGAAAAGAATTTTAAATACAGGCAATAGTAAAAAAAAAGTAGGAAGAAGATTTAAATATAGGCCACAATAGGAAGAATAATAAGAAGAAGTCTTAAATGCAGGCGATAGTGGAAAGAATAATAGAAATAAGTATTAAATACAGGCGACAGTAAAGGAATAGCAAGAAGAAGTCTTAAATACAGGCGACAGTAAAAGAATAGCAAGAAGAGGTCTTAAATACAGGCGACATTAAAAGAATCGTAAGAAGAAGTCTTAAATGCAAGCGATTGTGGAAAGAATAGTAGGAAGAAGTTTTAAATAAAGGCGTCAGTAGGGAGAAGAAGAAATAGACTTGAGGAGAAGAAAACGAAAGAAGAACGAGACTTAAATGGAGGCGAAAGTGGAAAGAATAGTAGGAAGCAGTAATACCTTGAATAAAAATGCTTGTTATGTTGCCTATCCACTTTGTAATGTACTACATCTCATAGAAAACTGAAGTTCAAAAAAATAAATAACTTTAGTGTAAGGCATATTCTGCTACGGATCAATAACCATTATTATGGTAAATTTAACACAATTTAAAAAAAATCGAATTAAAACCTTTCCCCGCAGATATCAATCAGAATGTTGGTAATTTATAACAACAAAGACTTTGTACTGAAGCAACAACCGTAACAGTTCCATACGCAAGTCGACGACCGATAAATCTTCACTAGCGGTGACTCCATAAAAGTGCATGTAATAGACGGCTCGCAATGCCTATTATGAGCCTGCTTTACCGTGTTTCGTTGCCTTTGTTCGTATGTTGATCGTGAATGATCACTTGCTTCGTTCGTTAATAAGTGATTTATGTATATCGAACCAAATATCTTAAACATCTTGGGCTGCCGCTTTGCGTTTTTGCGTCGAAAGCGACTAGCCGAATACGTATTTTTCTTTTATTCTTTGGTCGACGCAACGAGCGTGCCGTGGAAGTCACGTTCTGCTTATTTTTAATTTGAAATTGATAGAAAGTAAAGTTTGGACAGGAAATGCGAATGAGTTTGTAATTGGATTCGAGCAGGTTGAGTCTTTTGTTGTAATCGATTGGAGTTGTGGCCGGAGACGATAGCGTTGCTTCGTGAGGAACGGTGCGGTTGATTTAGCTCGGGGTAGGAGCAGAAGGTCATCGAACTAATTTTGATAAAAGTGTACGATACAAAATTATCATTTTGTATTTTTGGGTACAAAATTATTATTTTTTTTTAAATTGTTGCTCTTTTTTTATGGAAAAATGACTAGGAAATAAATCGAATGATAATATTATCAGTTAATTGGTCTTTAAAATTAATTTGCAAAACCAACCGTCAATGGCTTTATATTTTTTTAATAAATGGGAAATGTTTTTTTTATTTGTGGGGATAATTTTTTATCTTATATTTAGTTCAGAACTATGTGGCAGAAAGGTAAATTCAGCTAAAGGTCAGGTATATCGATAAGTCAATGTCGACTCAGTTTAACGCACGGGTATAACATAAAATTGTATACGGCTAAACGATTCCTCCTTCGAACGGTCATTTTTTAAGCGATCACCAGAATATGCAAAATTTCTTTGTATAGGTTTCATTTAATATATTTTAAATGATAATATAAATACAAATTTTCATGTTAAATATGTTTATACAATTATATACAATTTTTTTTTAATTTCTTTTTTTTGAGTCTGTCCGGAATTCATACGTTGGTTGGATATCATACCAAAATAATTCACGATGAACAAAAAAGTTTGAAGTCAAGTTGTTAGTACTGCGTTATTAATATACTTAAAAAAACGTCACGTGGTATAATATCAGGGTAGATGAAAAAAAATATTGTATTTTTTATAAAAAATTCAATATTCATAATATGTTAAGGCACGCATAAATAGGATTTTATTCAATGCTTATACTAATATACGCGCCGATATTTTTTTTCCGAATTTTGCATCAGTTGTGTCGGTACAATAACTATTTGCAAAATGAAATACCTCGTTATTTGATTGGATACAAACTAAGTTTATGCTGCTTGGGAGTTCTTTTCAAATTTATTGATATTCACAAAGTGAAAATTAATAATTTTAAATAAAAGTTGGAAAATCGACATAGTTGTCAATCAATAAGGTATCTGTCTGTCCATCGCAGGCTATCTTCCCAGAGACAGAAAGGTGGATGGCAGCGACCTAAACAAATAATGTTTTGTATCTTTTTAATAGCATAGCAGCTAAAACAGAAAATCCAAAAATGTAACATTTATTTATACATCAAAAACCTTCTTGGAGAAAATAACAAAAATCAACAGAAAGTTTTCAAGGAAAATTTAAGAAAATTTGTGCTTGTACAAAACTGATTAGCAGAGCACTTGACAGAACAATTTTGTTCTCTGTTTTTGGCACTTTTGTTAAATATAGTGACGAAATGTTATAGGGTTACAAATATGCTGCGTAATATGAGTGGAAATTTACAAATATGATGCATAATGGAAACACCACGGTGAAGTTTTAGAGTATCCAACTATCGTAGTACGTGTACTTAGTATATTGTAGTATAGGGTGAGTGAGGAGTAATGTCCTAGACTAGCTACATTTAATCTTCGCGTTACCTGTATTATCGGAAATCAAAACTTCTGGAATATAATTAATTTTACAAATAACTACTTTCACATTATATTCCAGAATTTAATTATTGGAATGATTGAATTATGTACAGAAGTAAATGCGCTTACAAAAGTATATTTGAAGGAACATAATTCTTTTCGAGAAGGTGTAAGTTAAACTCTCTATGATTCAAAGTATAACTCTTTGGCAAGTGAAATAATCTGTGCCATAAAGAAGCATTTTCCGACAAGAGATGAATTGGAATTACTTTTTCAACGCGACCTATCTGCATATACAAACATTATGTGTAGAGAGAAATTCTCGTCAAAGTAACAAATGTATCTTAAAGAATGGTAAGATAAAGGCAAATAATAAAAAGAAGCTATGGCATCAGTTTCCGATGACTTAATTTGGTTCCGAAATGAATGTTTTTGGTTTCAAAAAGAAATTAAATTAAGCGCTAAGAAAATCGGATTAGAGTTTAATATTTTTGAAAGAGAATGAGAAACAATTTTATATTTCTTGGGTATTCTGCTTTATTTTCTTTTGAGTGGAGATGGAAGATTTGACACTTCATCGTAGTTTTAGCAGAGGAAAGTGTGAATTATTTGAGTGTATGAAAGAGGAATTATGCGTCACTTTGTCGCTTACACTGTTTAGGCTTAAAGGTAAAATAGAAATAAAATCATTCGCAGCCGTATTCCGCAAGGAATACGGAGGTAACGTCGACGTAACCACATAACCTGACATATGTGCGGTTATCCTTGAAGTAAAAACGAGATATCCTTACGTACGTAAATAGTGTATTTACTTTTGCCGAGGAAAGGGAAAGAGTCGTCCGCAGCAAGCCTTCGACGTTTCCCTTCGACACCAACGCAGACTCATTAGCACTCAATGCAGCGGATGCGATCACGGTCAGTCTTCCGACCACGAGTAGCTCCGTGCTTCGTTTTTTATACCAACTCGGGCACGCGTGTACTGGTCGAGCGCTGCGTATATCAAACAGGTTCATGACTAAACTGCAATGGAGTAGTGACAAATTTGTATAGTCTAGTAAATATCACGTCTTATGTAAATTATCATTATGTAAAAGCATATTCGTATTTGGGGATATAGAAATTGAGTATGTGCGAAACTCATTACCATTATCGGTCTATTTATAACTTAGCGTAGATTTGTTATAACTTATTTTCAACAAACTGTATAGCTATTCTTGGGCACCAATCAATAAGTGTATCTGATTTAAATTTCGAACTTTTTTTGACAAGTTAGTACAATGTGAAACAGTATCACATATTTAAAGTAATGTATCGGATACAAATTAATACATTAAACACATTCTATTTTCTAAATTTATTAATTTATTTTAATTTTTCATTTGAATACACCATTAAGAAATTTTCGCATTCTGCCAGGATATTAATTGGGGTATTGTTTGTTATTAATTTTCTTTTAAAAATTGAGTATTAGATGTCGATAAAATATTTACAATAAACGTAGAGTATTTCTTAAACCACAGGAATAATTTAACTAATGTTTACTCAAACGTAAAAGAAATTTTACTTAACGGGCATTGGAACTCCCATGAGATATACGTAGTACGGTGTATTTTACCTATCTCGACGACCTTATTATTGCAATTTCCGGTAAGTGATCATAAATTGGATACGTTATTAAAACATCCAAGTGCTTTAAAAATTAATAGTGGACCGGAAAGTAATATATTTCCTTATTAACTAAACGTCCTTAAGTTATAAATTATGAATAGCTTAATACCCTTTTGCTAAAAATGGTGAAGTGAGTTTTAGTTTGTACTATGTTTTATATATTCAAAGTTAAAATAATTCGGCAGTTTCTAAATATTAACGTAAATTTTTAATAATAGTGTTTCATGAACGCTTTTGTAACTATATGTATACATATTTTATACTAGCTCTGCTCCGCGGGTGCACTCGCGTGAAATTCGTAATAAGACAAATTGTTAGATTTTTTTCACTCTCATATATTGCTCTTGGGTATAAACTATTAGAACACCAAATTTCTTTAAAATCCGTTTCGTAGATTTCGCATAATTGACGAGCAAATTAACACATAGACAGGCAGACAAAAAATGTAAAAACAGGATTCCTGGCTTCTGAAATCATTCTTTATGCTTAGCCTTTAACCCGGTTCAGTTTCATTGTCATTTATTTCTCTATTTTGAATGTTTTTCTTATATTTCATTCAATTATTTATTTTTTTAGCATTTCCTCATAATAATCACAAAGATAAACATTTTTAAAAACATTTCATGAAATTTATTTTCACAAATAATTGCCAGTTGCATTAACTCATTGCTGAGATGTATTGACGCTTATATTCGTATCGAACTTATGATTTAAGATATTTACTTAAAACATCTTTCTATTTTAACGATTTATAAATAGCAATTGTTAAACAACTTACAAACATGAATTTCTTAACGGCTTATTAACATGAACCAACAAATCGTAATTGGCAACATGCAAGTTTCGGTTTAATTACTTGGCGCTTCACGCCCGCAACAAACATATAATAGTTCCAGCTAACCGGACGAATCCGCCGCAGCAGAAGGATGCGGAATCCACAATAATCGCCGTTTTTAAATGCGAATGAGAGTTTTACGATTTGCCCAATTCATTAAGGTGCGTTAGTGTTAATTAATTTTAAATAACGAAGTGTTTTTTTGTGTGTAGTCGTCTAAAGAGCGAGCCGGGAGACGGCCTTCAGTTCTGAACTGAGCAAGTGAAGAAACCTTAAATTGGTCCGACTATTTCCGTTCTCAATTAGTAGTTAACCGGTACGGAGCGAGAAGTCGGAGTCGCATTGGACACGAACGTTGACTACTCGCTTTAATTGATTGCTCCTTCGAATTCTAAATATCATCGCTACGTTTCATGTCTGATTGTGGACTCGGCACGTTTCGAATAAAAAAAGACAGTCAGTAGGCGAGTTTCTTATTGACTTATTTGTTTAATTTACTGCAATTTAAAAAAAAAAGCTGTCAAAAGCGTTTCGAATTACGAATACAGTATTGTAGGAACATTCTAATAATGATAAATTGATACATTAATTCGTAGTTTTGTTTTTCTATTGCTTAATTTTCCTGGACGGTTTGAGAATATAATTATTTATATTAAATAACACGAGGTGAAGACTGACGATTAAAGCAAATTGAAGAGGTGAAGACTGACGATTAAAGCAAATTGAAGAGGTGAAGACTGACGATTAAAGCAAATTAATATACTTTTGTTCTATTTAAAATAATATATTGATTACTTAATTTTATTGAAAGGTTAAGATTTTTGCTCTTTGCGTTACGAAACGTAATGGTTAAATTGCATGTAGACTCTTTTAATAGAGTATACCTGTAAATTCTGTTACGACTAGAGAGCCCCCCCCAATATATTTTAATGGTGCCTTTTCTGTAAGATTTTTCTAAATGATTACTCCAGATGGTTTTCTCCATATTAAATAATACAGGGGATGGACAATAAGGTTAAAGTGTATTTCTTTATTGTTGTAATTTGAAAATATCTGCGGAGCCGCTGATAAAGTTTAATTTTGATAATAATAATGTATGCATATAAATAAATTACATATCCTGTATAAATCATACTTAATTTTGATCATACGATACGATATTTGAAACGACGGATATGTTGAATTTGGAAAATTGGTGGTAAAAATAGTGACTTTCGATTTTGAAAACTTTTTTAAATAATTCCGTAGTTACTCTCATTAGAAAGTCGGTGACATCCTTGGCTTAGCGTGCGAGAATATTGCTATAGAAATCTTGATTAGATATATAGTTTAAATCGTTTAAATGTATGGAGGTTTATTGAAATAATTTCCTTGAATTGATTGAACGAGTCTTATGGAGTTTTTCTGTTATTTTCCGTTTATTATATTATTTTGTATGCGTAAACATTTATATGTGTATAAAATGCTAACTTTCACACACGGACAGTAATTATATTAATAGAAAATTGATTCAACGTCAAAACATCGTATTCCTCTTTCTTTCATACTTTCTTGATACGGTTTATAGCAATAACATAGACAGTCACAACGATAGCTCTCGATACTCACTCTTGATGCTCACTTATTTTAATAATTAAATGTTTATAATTCATGTTTATGATCTTATTAGTTTTTTCATAGAAGTTAAAGCACAATAAATATAATTCGGAGATATAAATTATTTTCTTTTGTATCAAATATTTTTTTACGATTGCGGTCATTTGAACGCTAACGGTCTTTTATTAAAACGTAATGCTACTTTGCATGTTAAAAAAAAATAATTTATTTATGTGGATAATATATTTCGCAAAACAAGCGATAATTTCCCATAAATTGCTTTAGGTATTGAATAATGATGCCAAATGGGCAAAAAACTTGACTTCGGTTATTAGATTCGGAAAAAATAAATCGGTAAGGAACAAATTATATTGTTGCACAAAAAAAGTCAAAGATTTTTTTGAACATTGTTTATGAATTTTAGATAAGTTATTTTTAGAAATTAACGCATTTCGACGGTCTACGCTGAACGCCAGTTTTATTAAATTTTTTTTTCTAAAAATATTGCTGTAGTGCAAGGATTTTTTTAGTAAAGAGCAAAGTATATAAAAAAACAAAGTGAATTGATTAGTAATCGTGCAGAAATTTGAATAGTCATGGAGAATTTTGAATTTAGTTTTGAAACATAAGTAAATTATTTATAAAATAAAGTCATTTAATGTAATAGAATGCAATCTTACCTATGTAATAACATAGGTATTATACGAATTATTTTCAGAATTCGTGCTGTAATGTTAGTTTTATGAGGGAGTTTTATACATATACAAGAAAGTATAATGTTCACTGCATACTTGGTAAAAACACTTATTTAAGAAATAATACATGTAAGTTTTTACGACATAAGACGATCGACTGTATTACTGTCCGATTCGTAGTGTCAGAGTAGCATTGGCTTTAATTATATAATCACCGATCATTAAATCGTAAGATAAGAATTAATAGATCAAGTTCATAAGAAATATTTTGAAATGGTCGGCCTTGAATTTTGGATACAGTTTTGAACTTGATTTAGATTTATTTCGCATTATGTTAACATAATGTTTGATTGAGTATCGGTCTTATTTACAGTATTACGTGCAGCTAAAAATCTTCGCTGATTCAAGGATGATTAAAGCGATTAATGTCGGTGATTATATACGCAGAACCGCATTCGTAAGTAATTTATGTGAGCAATAGAAACGAACGATGTGGTATGTTATCCAAAACTGAGTTAACAATTATATGACTATTATAATTGTTAACTCAGTTTTGGATAATGTTAATTTTAGTAGGTAGAATATTTGATAGCTTAAAAGGTAATACAGAACATCTATAGAATATCCATCCACCTATACTAGCTTAACAGTTTCTGTAGTTTTAGATTTAAATGAATTAAATTTTCAAATATATTTTTTATATAATAAGGAGCAATATATCAAGGCAATTTTCTTAATATACATACCACCCCTAAAATTGCGGCGAAAAGATCTTTTCCGCGCGTCAGTTCAAAAGGGTTACATTGAACAATCCATCAAAAATGAAATCGAATTCCCGTTCACCATTTTTCTTTCTTAAGCTTTGTTTGGAAAATATTAAGATTCATAGTGGCGTAGAATGTGTTACAATAGATTTGAAAAATCTGAAAAAATTCTGGATCCTAGGATTGATTGGAACTTATTAAATATTTTGGTTAATTTGCTTGAGTGATTTCAGGAGATATACTTCGGAACTAGAATTTGTACGTACAACACGTAAAATATAAATCCCATTAGTTGCTTAATTGAATTGAATTGTTTTATATATCTACCTACCTACCCTAATAAGCAGCAACGATGGGGCGTTATTTTGTCTAATTATGCTTTATTCCACTATTCTATCTTGTTAGTAGCATATATACTCCAGAACGTGGCTCAATTTTTTAACAACCTTAATTCACTAGTTGATACATTTAAGTAACCAACTTGAGAATATTTGTTATAATACAGGAATATGAAGCATGCAAGAAATTTCTACTTCGGGCAAGATCAAAATCTGAGCATGTTCATATATATAATATCTATGAAGTATAAAACTCTCTTGTGGATGCAATATTGTTTTTAAGATGAAATATAAATTTATCTGTGACATTTATTCTAGCTATATTTAAAAGATGAACGTAATATAAAAGCGAAAAGACTTTGACATAAGCGAGATGTTTCCAAAATTTATAACGTACGATTTTGCTTTCATAGAAAGCAATCAGGACTTTTCGGATAATTAATGGCATCAAAATATACGTGTATTCCTAAACCTTCTCTGGACGATCATCTTAGCATCTTCGGATACATTCTTCTTGGCCCATCATACAGTATCAGTTATCCTCTACTTAACTTCAATGATTAAGCGGCGACGTCGACAGCGGTCGTATCTCCACAATTAATAGGCCATTAGTGTGCACATGTTTACAATCGTGAAGAAATATTTGGAATAAATATTAACATAAGTAGACGTGTGGGCAAAGACTCTATCGGTTGGCGTGCAGGTGCAATTTGTTCGGTAAAGGTTACTGTGGGTTACAGGACACGAGAACGGCTGAGGAAATGTCGAAGTTAACTGTTAAGCAATCGTCTGAATGGCGTGGCCCAGGGGTCTGCAACGCCTGCCTTCACGTGCTGCGAACAGTGCGATGAAATGGCAGCAATTGAGAGTGTTTTACTCTTATTTAACTCTGTATCTATCAGACAGTTACTTACTTTTGCGTGATCTCACACTTCCGCTCTGATAATGGCATTATTTTACCGACTAATTCTTTTATGAAACGAAGAATGGAGAGTAACCATTTTCTTGTTTTGTTTTTTTTTCTATTACAAAACCACGTGACACTGAATTAGACCTGATGGTAGGTATACACTGTATTATCTATAATTAGATTTTACGATACACCTGTAGCTGGATAGTATTGGGTATATTTTACCTGTTGTATTTACTGACCACTTTTTTAACACGAATTTTATTGACTAAGGTTTTCTCACTGGCTCGAAGCAGTTGTATACACGGAGATGTAATAATTTAAATATTAACTTGCTGTTTATACTTGCGTCTTCTCTAGTCTTTATCATTAGATTATAGTGAATTGACTCCTCTATAACATAATAATATAATCGTATAAAATTTGTAAGTTATCTAAATTTTTTTGTAGTATTAAGTGTTTCTAAACGTTACTGCAGAATGTCAGAATTAAAAATACGGCCACAAGGTGGTTGCGCTTAATCTGTTGCTAATGGATATATATTAGCATAACATTAATATAAATTCGATAATATGATTAATCTAGATAATGTAACGGCATGTTGTAATTTGATAGAAATGAGATAATTTAATTAAGATATGTGAAAGTAAGTGGCGAGATAAAAGAGAAATGAGAGTATAATAAAGAAATGTCGAGGTAAACACGCGTAGAGAATTAATGAGGTAGTTTAGATTTTTATGTATATATTTAATATATAGCTTGACTAATCTTGATTTTAAGTATTGGTTAGCATATTTCCAGTGAACTGAATTACTACTCGATTACCTAAGTTCGAATTTTTATTTTGTTGACAGCGACGTGCGATCAAGGCCTTTACCATTCTGCGAAAATAAATTAGAGGGTTCAAAAGGTTTATATTGACCCTTCAAACCATAATTTCGGAAGTATGTTGGTCACAAATGGGGACAAAGATTTTGGTTTGATAGAGGGCGGCCATAAATATTATTTTTAACCAAAAAATAATTAATATAATACATAAAGAAGAAAATTCTGATCTAAACCTCCTTTTTTAGTAGCGGGTCTAGTACTTGCAACAAAACACGAAACGATTGAATAATAAAAAAATCACTGATAATATGTACAGTCGGAATTTCTTTTTTGAAAACATATATTAATACAGACGTTCTCGGTTCGTTCGGTTTTCGAAATATAAGTTTGATGTATGTAAGCTACGTATGATAAATTAAGAAAATAAAACCGCTCAAGCGCGTGTTGGAACATGAACGATGTTGGCTTCCGTAATTGTCTCTATCTCCTCAAATTCCTTAATGCACATTGACCGAAATAATTTAATTTGAAAGTTCTAGGTATTTAGAATTTCTTCGAATTTTTTCATACCGATAGTAGATAAATAAGAGTTGGGGAACATATTCCACGTAATTTTGAAGTTTAATATTTCGCAAATGGCGCTTAAAAATGAAAACGGCAATGTTATTTTAAAAACCCGTTAATAACCAAATCAAAGATATACGCAAAACCAACTTCGTATGGGGATTTAATTTTTTTTAATTTTGCAGATTAATTAATACATATTAATTATGATTTTTATAGTTCACGTAGATCTGAATCTGTAGAAACTACAATGATGTAACAGACAGGGTTGGACAAATAGACGAACGTACATGACACAATTATAAGGGTACCTTATTTGCCATTTGGCTACGGAATCCTGAAACAAGGAGAAGTACATTTAATCTATGGTTTTACGAATATTCATGTTATTTTGCTATTTTTATTTTTATTAAATAGTACACCTACATTTACCCAAAATATACACTTTAAATATTTTATTGTTTGAACGAAAAGAAATTTAAACAACCGTTAGTCTCTCATATCCATTATCTCCGAGAGGTAGAAATGGAAATGGTAGAAAAAAGACAGAAGAAGCTTCGCTGTGCGGCTATTCTTACTCGGCAAACGTGACTCGGTCTCGCGTTACTTGGTCGAAGCGATTATAGAATTTTGAATGATGAATACAGATTCTATTTTTAATTTTCTTTTTATCTGTCACTTTATTTTATTGATCTTAATTATTTTGTCAGGTATTACATTTTATACTACTTTCAGTTTTGAAAAAGTTTTATGTTATATAACTCATTGATAATTGCACGACGAAGAAAGATTAATTTGTAACTTACTTCTTTATGGATTGATCTTTCTTCCTTTAGAATCTAAGATTCGAAAAAAAATCAAATAAACCGTTACATAAAAATAATAAAATGAGAGTGTATTGAAAAGTTTTTTTTACCTTGACATACACTCCACAGACTATTGAAAAAGGAAGATTTGAAATCACACAAAATTTACAGAACTCACGACAAATTACAAAATTACGAAACTCTTTTAGTCAATGTAGCATTTAAATATTCTTTGGCGATAATCTCTACTCTGTGCGACTGTTTGACCATAGACTATTATGTCTTTGGCATTGATAGCATAAACATAAAGAATGAATCTTGTAATGTATTTGTAATATATAATTTAATGTGTTTGTAACACATATTATATATCAATTTTATCTTTCTGTACTCTTTCTCCATATAAACTTGCTGTGCTAAATCTCACGCTGCTCCGTACGCGCAATATTAAAAAGGAGAAAACTTTGCACCCCTTAAATAGGGGTGCAAAGTTTTCTCTTCACGTATTAATATGTAGATATTTAAACTTGAAGGGAGGTTAAAGGGACTTAAAAAGCTCATCGCTTTAAAACAATGTGGCGAAAGTTCTATTTAATAGGCTTTGAATTGTATCCACGGAATCAAAAAAATATAAGTCATCTATTAGGTAAGTCTGCACCGGAGTGAAAAAAGTAGGAACTAGTTGAAGCTGTATGAAGTTTGTCAATCGGAATAAAATTTATTGGAAAAATGTACAAGAGGTGATTCTATATATCGATGTCTTGAGGAAAAAAATTGTAATTCATATTTTGTCATTTTATAGGGGAGCATAACAAATTTTCAATACATTATAGAACATATTGGGCATGTTTGTAAACGAGTTGCTAATTGATATGCGCCCTTGATTATAAACAAAACATTCCTTTATGTCTATTGACATACTCATAAATTGTTGGGAAAAATAAATATAAAGATCGTTATTCGCTACCGCCAAAAACTGAGTTACGATGTCTTCATTGGTGGGGTTGATACTTTCGAAAAGTTAAAAAACCGATATTAGATATTGATTAACAGCTAATATCGGTTGCCTATCTCTGGTCACACCGACAGTAGATTAAAGGATAATCGATGCGCTTGTCTATGGAGGAACTAAAATATATGTAAAGGCGATATTCAATAAATGTTGTCTTTGATAATGTGAAGATTTCAAAGGAAATCTTATTAATCAGCGTGATTTAAAGAGTATAATTTAGATAACTAATATGGTAGACAAAAGGTTGTTATTTATATTAACGGATTGAGAAGAGAGTAACATTTAGGGAAATTGGTCGAATCGGTTTATATGTTTAAATTTTGAAGTATTTTGAATATCTGGGTTTTTTTTGAGAAATGTCTTATTAAAACAATTATAAATTGCTAAAAGGTTAATATATTCAAGTGAATGCAGTTGCCTGATTTGAATTTCGCCTTGATTTACATGTTTTTATTAGTTTAAAATTGAGTAAAATGAAGAACTTTTGGAGACGATATTTTCATCGGTTTTAATGAATTACTAACCACTTATGAACAAATTTGAATTCGTAAAAATATTACCCGCGGTATGAAGTTAAAATTTTTTCATAATAATATTTTTTCATAATATAACTTTTTCAAAGCATATGCATCATTTTTGTTTGTTTAAACAAAACTGTTAATTTAAAAATAGATTGTTTACCTTTTTGGACCTTTCACCGCTTATGCTGCGAAAAGTAAGCGGTACATATAAGAAATTGTTCTAACACTTTGTGGAGAGAATCGAATTTCCTATAAAAAAGTCAGAGACGGAAAATTTCTGCCTCAAATAGTTTGTAAACAACATTTCCCAAAGGTACACGCTCAATTTAAGTTATTTTATCATCAGAGATTTAAAAAAGTAATTCGTGGCAAAGTTCTTTTTACATGAAAGATTTAAAAGTACTCTTGAAAATTTTAATAAAGATAATTCTTACGCCTTTCCTTTGAATTTTTTTAAAAATTGTATTTAAAAATTTTTAAAAATTTGAATTGTATTGGAAAATTTGCACCCTTTAATTATTTGCAATTCGTAGAATTATTTTTTGTTTTATTTTTTTACATTTACATTTATAATTTTTTTTCCTATGGATGGATGTTCTTTATGGAGTTTAGAGCAAACAAGAATGATCTCTTGTAGGAATCTTTAAGGTTTTTCTATCGGCCAAATGAATCTTATGAAATGCTCGGGGGATTTAAACCTCAAAATATCGAACCTCGCAAAACGAATAGCTTTTGCTTGTACACTTAAAACTCTTACTATGATCGACACATATTCTTATTGTGAGTGCAACATGTTGTATTCGTATTTTTAGATTGAATTAAATACATAAGTTTCACCATCAGAAATCTTCAATTTTCAGGTAATTTTGCGGAAAAACCAATGAGTTAGCAACTTATTAGTTTATTTATATTTATTATAGCAACAATCGAGAAAAGTGTAATTTATGTATAGAAAATAGTTGCAGAGAAAATTAGAAATTTTAAAATGACTTAAGTTTAAATATTTCATTTTGTTTAGACAAGAAAATTTACTTTTGTCCTATTTTTGTGAGTGTTATAAAAATAATTATTACGAAATAGCGAGTGATTAAAGGCGGATTTTACGCACAGTGCCAAATGTTACCTGTTACCTGTGCCTGGGACCAAAATAATTTTGATACCGTCAACAAAAATGTACGACAGATAAACTAAATTAATGGCTAGCAAGTTTGAAATACGTCTTTTCAATATCATGAAAATGCTTTTCTCTTGTAACAATATGCACTCAATGGCTAGTTTTACATAATGTACGCTCAGTGTTGGTATAAAAAGAATTGATACTATAAATTGTGAATTATGAAATTACGGATTATTTAACATGTTTATAAATGTGAGAACAAGCCAATTTTAGTTGTAAGTACCATTTGGATTATAACCTTGATATATATTATATGTTTTATCAGTTAATCGTAGTAGAAGGACTTTCGATACTTTTGTCGATAGTATTTGGATTAAAAAAGAAACATATGGCTCTATAAAATTATCTCAGGAGGTTTATGTTGTAGAGCAAAGTATTTTAATTCATATTTCATATTAATACGTATTCATATTCATATTTCGTAAATAAATAATTATTTATTCAGGAAATATGAATATGAATGTTCAATAAACTGATAAGACTAACTAAAATTATAAACAGGGAAGTGTTTTTTTTTATTTATTATTCAATAATTCTGCAAGAAATAAACAAATTGCCACTACATTTGGAAGCACGTAATTTTTGTGATGGAGTAACATATAGGATACACAAAGCTTGTTATTGAACCAAACCTAAATGGCTTGACATATTTTCATGACATTTGGTAAACATGAAGTTTGTGATTCATATTAACGTTTAGATTACTTTTTGATTTGAGAAATACAATAACTCCTAAAGGATGAACTTGGTGATTTTATTCAATGATTAATATTTTTACTGTAATATGTAAAATAAATGGCGCAATAAGTATATTATATCTATTAATTAAGTATCCCGAGGGCCAAAACCTATAGCTTAAATACCCCCATTTTTACAATATTCCAGCGAAGCTGTGAGTAAAAGATAGTTAAATATATATTTAGTTAGGGAAGGCAGATATTTAAGGGAGATAAAAAATTAGTGAGAAAAATGAGATTTCGAGACCATCGAAAGACAAAATTACGAGACTAATATTATAAAATCGATTATTTTAAATAAAGAATATATAATGCAAATTGCAAGTAAACCGTGAATTTCTTAAAATTATGAAATGTTTTTATAATTTTTCCCGTAAACAGTGTTTATGAAAATAATACCAGTCCAGATAGATAATAGAGACAACATTAACATAACGACCGATTGAAGGACTAATTATGATACTAATTATATACTGACCTCTCATTCATCAACTAAAACGCTCCGTTAAAGATACATAGCAGGAAAGAAAAATTGAAAACGTACTATTAATAAGAAGAATCGTTATAATTATGAATTTTATTGATCTATGTCCCGGATATAATTTTATTGCGCATACAAAGAGTAATTGGTTTATAACTGGATAAGAAGATAATTAGATTAAGTTCAGAATATACAAAGACGTAAATACAAATCTTAATATACAGCCGTATGTGTGAGCACATCACGATGTAATAGTATGATGCGTTATGTTATTGTTGATTAGGTAAGCTGCTACCGATTACGTGAGAGACGAGGACAAGCTATACGAAAATAAAAATGAAACAAAATTGAAAGTATTACTAAAAAAAATAAATAAAGTTACAATCGATCACTAACACTGTACTAATAACGGACTAACTCTGTACTAATAACGGGAGCGATGAAGACTTTGTGCATCAATGGTGTCTGAACAATAAACTTAATTTTAGTGTGCGACAATATGCATGTATTATACTGTTCTCAATAATTAGCTATATCGTTATTTCAAG
Source organism: Druceiella hillmani (assembly GCA_039881145.1). Taxonomy (NCBI): domain Eukaryota; kingdom Metazoa; phylum Arthropoda; class Insecta; order Lepidoptera; family Hepialidae; genus Druceiella; species Druceiella hillmani. The sequence continues at coordinate 76,320,981 of JAYKKI010000001.1, read as the reverse complement.
TAACCTATGCGATATTTAAATCTCAGAACAAATTCAAAATGTTCGAATTCATAATGAAACATTCTCGAGTGTTTACAGAAGTTGAATTATTTTAAATTGAGAATTGTTTTTATGCTTTTAATGTTTTGAATTTATATTTTTTACCCAAAGTACGTGAGATATGAGAACTGTTGGGCGCGATAAGGTAAGCGAGGTTTCGAGGTTTCGAACGACACGATTCAGAGAAATATCTTCAAGATATGTATCTGATTATTTCGTTTTGTGAATATTATAATGCGGCATATATGAATGAAGTAAAAGAAGCGAAAGGCGACGTTTGTGTCACGTATTCATGAGACCGGTACAAAATATACACTACGAGTATGAATAATATAAAAATGCTGTTACTCATTTCCAGACGACTTAAACAGTTTCTCAAAAGCTTAAACTGATTATTAATGACTCCAACAAGAAAGAGGTATAAAATTTAAAGCTTATGTGATCGGGTTTAAAATATATGCGTTGATTATTCTCTAATGGCGCAGAGATTTGACTCAAATTCAGTTTATTAGAACAAAAGTGTTATCATTCAGGAATTTTTTGAATATAGATGTATTTTGCTTTAAATATAAAAACACTGAAGTAATCTTAAGTAGTTTTGTCGTCGTAATTTTCTTAACACTTGGTTTATAAGCCAGCTTTCAATGTTGAGATAAAACTAATCATAGGGGTTTCTACCGTTTACGATGAACAAAGATGGTGATATTTTTTTTAATTTCCCATTTTTGTAAATCAATAATTTTTAAACATATATTTAGTTTCAAGAATGTTGCAGTCTTATTATTAGCTGAAATAAAAAGTTGCGTTAAATTGGAATAAAAAGTTATGTAAATGTATCTTAATATAATCATTTGTGACGATGCATTGAGTTTTAATTGCATTATTTTACGAAATATCTGCATTATCCACATCATTAACATTAAATTGTAGAGTGGCTTATCTTATTTGGTACTTATAGTAAATAAAGTTTTTTTTATGTTTAAACGTATATATGTTTATATTTTACTTTGGAAGAGTCTGGATGTCTGCTTTTATAAGTATATTTTATGATGAAGGAATCGTAATGAAAAAAAAAACTTTTGAATTATGTAATAAAATTGTTGATCATTTGAATAAATTTCAGGGATGCGGAGAAATTTAACATATACTGATACGTCGAAAATTATATGAGAAAGATTTAAAAAAAATCGGTTATGAAAGTAAAGATAACAACTAAGCTACTAAGTTCAAAATACTAATTTTACGTTTATACTTTTAACTATACAAGTATTTGTTTAGAAACTATCTTCAAAACTCAGAACAATAAATTTGTGAGATTGGCTGTATGTCACAGCTTTATACCGTTAAAAAAGAATAATGATTGCGTGTTACTTTCATCGCGTTTTTATATAACATAGTTAAATTATTTATAGTGAATTTATTAACGGTATTTCCAACGGTTTAGTTATTTATTATCTGCTTTAGTGAAGTACAGAATTGCACGATTTCATTTTTAATTTAACAAAAGCTTATGAGACGGTCTATAAGAATATAAACTTTTTCGCAAATTTCGTTGGCGTTTACAATTATTTCAAACTTAAGTTCAAAGTAACCACGGTAATTCAGTTTTTTAACGTGAAAATACTTTTACGTTCTGAGTTTTTAATAAAAAAACGGTAATAGACATCTGTAATAATTAGCAATATACACAGTCGATTTTTTTCTTGACTTCTATGTTTTCTACAATATCTTATTAAATAATTTGAATGTACTTATTATGGTTTAAATTTTAACTCGGAAAGTAATCGGTACTACATTCACTAGAGTTGTTATTGTTTGTTATCCACATGCTCTGTAAAGGTGTTACTTATTTATCTGAATACCATTAAATGTACGATGGTGCAGGTTACATGTTAATCGGATAAGTCTTTTTATGCCCAGCTCTAAAAGACCAAGAAAGAAATAAAATTTTCCTCTCTACTAAATTAATATATTTTAGGTTCTATTTCTCAATATTTTTCCCGACTTTTTAATCAACTGATTAACAACCATTTAACTGATATTATGTACGTCAGTTAAATAGTATATAGTATATAAAAGAATATTTACTTTTAAATATGGCAATGTTTCAAATTGATGTTGCTAACTTTTACATTGCTTTGTTTAAATGTCTACTAAATAACTGTCACATGCAGCAACACCTGTACAAATGTGCGCGTAATAAATAGATAAATAAATAATTATAAAGCGAAGAACAATCGTAAAGAGAAGGGCGTTAGGCCAAGAAAGATCAAGGCATGCTTATTAAATCAAGTAGCCTCTTACGACATGCTTCCAGTAAGATAATGGGCTGTTCTTCTCAAACGTTCCCATTTATTTAAAATTCTAAATAATATCTTATTTAAAAGTAATATTTTTTTTTCTTTAATTACATAAATTAAGTATACAACGTTGATTAAAATGTCGATTAAAAATTCTGCAAGTCTAATATTAAAAAATATACAACAATAACGTTTATAATGACTTCATAATGTATTTGTTTAATTCACACCTGTTAATTATATAACCAAATAAATACAGCACGCTTAAATCTATGTCAGCGTACATAAATCTATTGTTATAGAAACTTTATGTGTAACATAGTAGATAATGGCGTTTCCCAGGAACAAGGGTTTGTAAATGAGTTGCCTCCTTAGGTACGTATCGGAACACCCATAAACTAGGATTACATAGTTGCATCTATATTTTGATATTATTGATGTCGACTAACAGAAATAATTTTAATAGAAAACTATGGTCGAATATTAATATCTAGAATTTTATGAAATCTATGCACGATAAATTAAAGAAGAAAATATAGCATGTCATTTTGGAGCCTAATATTTCGCAAATTTAATTTTAAAAGACGTATCAATAATAAATTAATCGAATCGTGATGAAAAAGTTTTATCGTTAATTTACTTTTAATGGGGAGACAAAATTAAATATTTTTTAAATATTTTCTGTGTCAATTGGCATCTGTGCATAAAGTATTTACTTGGGAAATTTAACGAAACATATTGTGAACGAAACACACACAGACGGATATAACGAAAATATAAGGGTCCCTTGTTTTAACAAGTAACCCTTAAAATGTATCATTAAGTTTGTAAGTTGGAAAATGTAATATCAATATTTAAATTCCAAATTAATCTGTATGTTGAATTTGCGAGGAGTATTTTAGTTACTGCATTGGACTAGAATACGCATTGATTGTGACTCATCAGTGGTTGTAAAGTTCACTCACGGTGATAAGGAAGAAGGAAGTGCTTTGTCTATGTATAAACGTGATTTCTTTGGAGATGAGAACTCACTATTGAGGAGGGGCAGATTCAAAAGCGATATGGTACTCTGTAATCGTTGCATACCATAACATTTAGTTAGCAATTTAGAGACATCATGAACGTATATGTAGAAAATGTGAACAATTTGTGTCAATTTCAATTGAAAACAAGATTTTTATCGAAAGCCAGCTAACATTTTATACTTTCTTCTAAAGTATTTTAACACTTCACTCGTGCTTCGTACTCGATCAAATAACTGATTGAAACGAAAAACTTTCAATGTAAAATTCCTCTTCAGTAAATGATTCCTCTTGGCGACATTGCAAACTGTGTTTAATTATAAAATAAATATTCAAATATTTATATTGAATTGTAATTTTCAAAATATTAACTAAAAAATACTGATATTTTATTCAACTGACTTGTTTAAAAGTATATCGATAAATGATTAACAATATTGAAAAAGTGCGTAGCATTAAAAAAATAAAATGTAGAAGGCAGATAAATAGTACGTTTAGTTATGTGACGTTAAATGTAAATAATATGTATGATGTTAATGAAAACATGTCTGTATTAACAGCTCAATTTAGATAACGTAGAAGAACATGATTTCGTAACGATATAAAGGAAATGGGTGAGAATAGAGATCGTGTACAAATAGGAAGTGTGTAGGCGGTTTAGGTTCAGAGAATTTCGAAAGATAGTAATATAAAAATATAAGAGCAATTAAGAGGTACGCAAGTAAAATAAATGTAGATATTACATGAAGGGTACACGGCATTGCATACGATAATTAGTTTTAGTTTGACCTGCTTAGTGAAAAATTGACGTGAAAAGTTTATTTACCATTTATGAAATTATTTCACGATAAGTTGATACATTTTATTTACCACAAAATATATGTAGATATTACATGAAGGGTACACGGCATTGCATATGATAATTAGTTTTAGTTTAACCTGCTCAGTCAAAAAATAACGTTATGAAATTATCTCACGATAAGTTGATACATTTTATTTACCATATCGGAGAATAGCCACTTTTTTGTACCCTGTGGCAAACTATTTTTGCTTCTAACAGTTACTACTAGCAGTTAAAACGTCTGAGAGTTACAACTCGTCGCTGTAATATGACAAATAACTAGAGAATATGAGATATCTCATCATCTATATGTAAAGTGTTACTTTCCATTACGATACTCTGTCATGTTATGAGGATCATGGTTTCATGAGATATTCCTAACGGCTATCGTCTAGGCATATAATTCACAACAAATATATCCTAGGTATTATTATGATAGCATTTGTGATTATCGGTGTGTGTATTTGAGCCTAGTGGAAAGATTAATAAAATTGCAATGTAATAAACAAGGTAATAAACTTCTGGCTCGGACAGTGTTCAAACCCGTTTTGCTATTTTTATATATGGCACATTAACGCCCCGGATTATAGCGTTTATTAAATATTTTAATCGTAATTATATATAGTTATTTTTCCAGTTTTAATAAATCGTTTGTCTTTCATTTCCAAATAAACCTTTGCGTTTAATTTATTTGTATAAAAAAACTTCATGAAAATTTAAATGAAATGCCTAATAAATCATTCAGTATTAGCAAAATCAATTAATAATGTATTTCTTTATACATTACCATTACTGTCAATGTAATAGTGCGAATGAGACCTACTTAAAACGTACTTAGAGCACTTTACTTAGGTAATTTGCATAATGGTAATAGCTACGAGAATCGCAGTCGGCTCTTAAGGTGAGGCGTCCTTAACCTGCTCTTGTTACTGCTGTACGTTAACGTTGCTATTCTCCCTCTCATAGCTCTTAAGACACGTAATCTGCCCGGCAGCCGTTAAAAATTGAGATAGATCTTTTTATATGTTAGACATCGACGGAAATCCGGTTCGTATTTCGTCATGGTTTTAGAGTTTGTCTTGAATAGACTTTGGCTGTAAATATACACATGGATATTTGCATTTCTCAGCCAACGTATATTAAGCTTAATTTACTTAGCTAAAGTGTGTGTTTTTATGAAAGCTATTATTGATCACGCTATGAATGTATAAATAAATCTAAAAAAATGTTAGTAAGTTTTCATTAGTACTATTAGTCATACTATTAACCTTCAAATGATATACGTTATGACATTTAAAAACTTAAATGAACAGCTTGAAATGATACCGACACTAATATTACAAAGAAGGAATGTATATATATATATATATATATATATATATATATACGCAAAGTGCAATGTCTGTCTATCTGTCTTTCTCTCTCTTTGCTTGCTTATAAGTATAGTTCTACTTGACGAAATTTGATAGGGTTTTCATCATAGTATAGAGTGTTTATCTTAAAAAGTATCTGTGAAAACTGGTAAACAGGAAACACTATGGATGGTACAACAACGGCGACTGTGCTGGGATGCAGAAGAGGAAATCATTCTACCAGCAGAGGTTAAAGTTCAATAAAACAATTTCCACGCGAGCGGAGCCAGGGAAACGCCAATATTTTGTGAAATAAGGCTTCAGTTAGATTGTTTAAATTTAAAAGATTATTTACTTGAAACTTCGTAGAAATTATCATATAAATACGTCACGTAAATACGCCACTGAAAAATATACATTTCTCTGGAAATCTTAATAAAGCAATTTCATATTTCATCCCGATGTCTATGTTCAAAATAATTTAAATAATTTACTACTTAGAATCACATATTTATTACGCCGTTTAACATTATTCAATTTATAACATTTGAAAGTCTAAATCTGATTAATGTATAATACATTAAACAAATAATGGTTTTTACGCTTCTTTGTTACAAATATTTTTTTCATACAAGACATTTATTGTAAAATATATTAAGAAATTTTCGAAGATATCGCTCTCTAATTCTATTACTTAATTTCTTTAAAGCTACGTAACTTAATTTGCCTTATTCTGTATACAACAGAATAAATCTACAGATTTTTTTTATCTAGTACAAAGCTGGTCTAACTGGAGAAACTAACTTTCTATTTCGACTGCATTTTTGAGCAGACGCATATCATAAATATCTCTTGGCAGCACAGAGCTTTGACCTATGATTATTTACTTTCTCTCCTTATTTTCAAAAAGGAAGCATTTACGACAGAAACTGGTTCATGACACTAAGTTCAGAATTACGTTTAGCTTTCGTATCCTTGATTTACAACCAGCTTGTTGGCACATAAACAGAGGTACTTGAATATGAGGAGCTTATATAGTATGGAATACCTACAAGGCGTCTTCAACGTCGACTAACCACTTACATATGCAATGCTTTCATATGCAATGCTGCCATATGTAAAAGACTTTGCACTTTCTCACTTTCGTGAATTTTGAACCACTTTTATGAATTTTTGGTTTGTGAATTATTACTTATTGCACTTTTATGAATTTTTGGTTTGTGAATTTATGAATTTTTTGTTTTAGAAATTTTTTTTTTTGAATTTCACTTTTATGAATTTTTGGTTTGTGAATTATTATTTATTGCACTTTCTCACTTTCGAATAAATAATTTATACTTAAATAATTTTATATTTTCATGTAGCGATTATTAAACAGGCTAAATTAATGATAACTAGTTGGTAGTCTATGACTAATTTTGTTTTTATTTTATTAATCATAATTTCAAGGTACAAGCTGATGAAGAGTGAAAATTTTTATGTTTATGGGGTCATTTTTTTTTTCTGTGTTATGGGGTCATTTTTAATATTGCACATTATATTCTACGAGAGGAAAAGCGACAGGGATATACCCAACTCTACCCGTATCTTCAAATTTAGAATCTACAACTGGCTTATTTTTCAATCAATTTTTGAATTTTTTTCAAGACTCGTTTTTAATTAACTTATATTTCACAATATTGTTCGAAAAATATAAAAATTTAGAATGAGTCAACTACCGTATTGTATATATTAAAAACTGAATTCTGAATTTCGATTGCTACGAACGCTTTAACAGAAATGAACTATTACTATCTGCTGAATAAAATCGAAGGAGTTTCACAATAATACATCTTGAGAGGTTTAATTCAGAGTTTTATTAATTATAAGATTAACAGGATTGAATAAAAAAATAAAAAGAATACATTTACGTTAGTTTGAAGAAAATAACTGATATGTTGAAGTATATTAATACTAGGAAATGATTGAAAAATCAATAAGAAGTCAATTATTTCCATTTTTGATTTAATTGAATTTGTTAAATAGCATCTAAGAAGTGGCAGCTTTAATTGATCAGGGAATTAGGTCTAAAACGGTTACTGAATACCGTTGGTAATAAAGGACAGAAGACAAACTAAAAAAAATGTGTATATATATATTAATATATATATATATATATATATATATATATATACATATATATATATATATATATATATATATACATATAATGTATAATATACACATATTCACATATATACCTTCTACCATATTGACGCACATAATTTTAAATGAGATGAATATTCATTGTGCACATAAAAACATCTGAATAATAAAAATACTAAATTATTAACATGTACGTAACTCAAAAGCCATTAAACAGACTCTAATGAAATTACGTTTCTAATTTGTGTGAAAAAGATCACATCCGTAAATTGAAATAATTATCCAAAAAACTACGTCCTTGCAAACGAACTATCCGTATGAGGAAGCAATGCGTCATTACTTGATGGAGTGTTTTTTATAATTTTTTCTTACAAAAAGTCTTTTTTGTTTTATGAACCGGCATTGAATAAAGAAGATGTGCTCAGTTTCAACTTTGTGTTTGTCTTTTCTATTATATTTATGCTTAACTTTCGGATGGAAGTATTGGCTTAGACTTAACTTTGAATTTTGTAGAAAACATTGTCACGTTGTGCTCATCATAAATTCATTAAGATATTTGAAGTGGAAAGTAAGAAATATAATATATCGCGTACGAGTATATGACATAAAATTAAAATCTTACAATCATATTGATTTTACAAAGAGAAACATTTTGTTTGGTTTTATTGTTTGCATAAAACGGATTAGATTTTACCTAAAATATTCACCCAATTAATTTTCATGTTATTTGTAATGTTTACGAGAACATTGAGTTATTGTTATTTTCAGAACGTGTGGGTGATGAGCATGAGTATAATTTATTTTCAGAACGTGTGGGTGATGAGCAATAACAAGTTAAGTAAGGAACTGAATGTGTTTTTGAGCTAACAAAACGAAACCATTATGGAATTAAAAATTAGATAATTTTATACGACAATGAAGTCACTGAATAAGTTCCAGGATATATATAATAATACTTATAGATAATTTATTATAAGCTTTTTACGTTATGAGATTGAACCGTGTACTTCTGTATTTGACTAGAGGATGTGTAGTTAAATAATTAGGAATTAATATAGAAGCGTTTAAATTGAAATGGAGTTATGGTCTCTTTTGCGAAATCAGTCTTTATTTTATTAAATATTGTGTGCTCATTTTATTTTCTGTTAAGATTATATTTATGAGGATATTTATGTTTTACATTTGTCAAGTTTTAAGTTTATATAGGAAACGAAATTAATGGAAAATACTTATGCGTTTGAAGATAGAATTGAGTTATAAAAAACTAATTCTTAATGTAAATTAAAAAAAAAACAAAGTTTATTCTAAATTTTGACGTGAAAACGTCTATTCGCTCGTTAAGTATGTCATATCCGGTCGAACTTTCTTGTGTTACAAAATATGTACAGATTCCAATCGCTAATAACTACGAGGCTAATAATGCATTAACAATGGTTGAACGGATAGAGCATATCTGTCCGTATTTGTTGTGTAGTATATGTTTTGCTTTTGATGTTGTCGTATTAGTACAGGAGCATCCGCGTAATTGTAAGTTATAAACTAATCTAGCGTGAAAATACATTTAGATAGGATGTTGATTTGGAAAGTGTTATTGTGAAAAGCTTGAGGAGAACTACTAAAAGGTAAAGTGAGACAATAAAAATATTCCGGAAATATAAGTAAAAATAGGTATAAAATGAAAAATTATAAAAATAAAAGATGTCGATTCATATGAATCGCAAATATGTTCGGAATTCTAAAAAACAAGAACGCAAATCAAAAGAAAAGTCACATTATAAGGAATCCAAGAAACCTAAGAAGTACAAGGCCGAATCCAAAAAGAAGTGAAAAAACCACGCAAAGCAATTACGTAGCTGGCCCATCGGGCTATATGTATTTGAATCGTAAATATACTCGGAATTATAGAAAACGCACATCAGAGGAAAACTCGCTACAAAAACAATCCAGGAGATATAAAAAGTTCAAGGCTGAACAAATGCGAGAGCTACGATAGCGTCGAAAACAAAATTTAAAAAAAAACGACGCAATCGCGAAATCACTTGATTACGTATATGGCCCATTGGGTATACAGCGTCCAGCGACTGTCCAAACGTCCACGGATCATATGCAGGCGTTATTTGATTGCAAGGCAATACAGAAGACAGTTATAATATAGAGATTGGTGGCAACGTAACAGCGTCTGACGAGTATATATTGCGAGCACCAAACATCGTTGTGTCATCATCGTCTGGCATTAATACGCATATGTCAATGAAGGGTGCTACGGTAGACTACGATGTTATCGAGCACGAAACCGTACGTGTAATCGAGGCTTGGTGTGCTTTTGCTCTACTGAATTCCCATTGAAAGACGCCTTACAAACATGTCTATTGGGCGCAGAAAATTCAAACGTAAGCGAATGAAGTTTCCAGATAAATTGGTAATTCAATTATATATCAATACGGAATATTTGTAATGATTTTATCCCATCACGAAAAATCTACGGCGCGGACCCAAACTGAGCTTTCGGTACTTTTAATAGCACGAGTGTGTGATAAACTTGTATTAAAAGTTGTTTTTCATAGATGTATGCCTTTTGCGAGGAATAGCATAATGTGACAGCAAAGGTCCTAAGAGTCCTTAGACCTGGAGGTATATTTTATTTTATTGATACTGGTCCGGATCAGCTTTCATGGTACTACTAGCTATCAACTCTTTAATTTGCAATTTGCTGTATGATAAAGACGCCAAATATCCTTCGGGAATCAAAGATTTTAATTTAAATTTTTACAAGTATTCCCTAAAGATATTATTTATTTTAACAATACTTATAATTTGTTCACATACCTGTCTAGAAAACGATGTTACTTGTTCATTTAAAAAATTTCCAATGACTAATTGGAGCTATTAACTTTATTAATTAAGACCTCTGCCTTGTTTGTAAATCAAATTGATTGCAGATAACACTTTCGGCAACATGCCTGTAAGCTTCGAGTCGGCGGCGTGTTAATTTTATAACGAAGCATTTCGCTAATCGTTTACGATTTGCAACCTTGTTAAGCACTTGACCGATTTGTCAGACAGCTGCAATGGTAAAAAATTTCACTTGACTATTTCTTGTTTTGTATTGTCATTTTCCATGACAAATCGTTAGAGTAGTTTTAAAAGATATAAAAGGAGAAGTCGTTCTTTACTACTTTGGAAGTAAAATTAATTCATTTGTACATATTATTCAAGAGTAATAATTTCACTTTTGTGCATATTATTTCAAGAGTAATAATTTCACTTTTGTGCATATTATTTCAAGAGTAATAATTTCACTTTTGTGCATATTATTTCAAGAGTAATAATTTCACTTTTGTGCATATTATTTCAAGAGTAATAATTTCACTTTTGTGCATATTATTTCAAGAGTAATAATTTCACTTTTGTGCATATTATTTCAAGAGTAATAATTTCGGTAAATCGGGAAAAATTATAAATATTGCGATTTGAAGTAGATTGAATAAGACTTGAGAAATCAATTTTTGAAAATTGAAAATGTGATCACAAATTTTTACGTTTTGTAGCTCTTGTCGATACACGCGTTATCGTTATTATTATAGTTGTCGAAATATGTATTTTTAGAAGAAGGTAAAACAACCTGTTTTCCTACATATTGGATGTTTTTTTTAAATCTGCTTCCAGAACACAATTTTTACTTACGTTGGTACATGTAACTAAACAATAATTGAAATAAGTGTTTAAGTGTCTTTTTCTTTTTCCTTTTACTCAATTTTTAAGTTAACAGTAAATTGAAAAATTTTTGAAAATTGTTTAACAAAATATAAGTTTTCTCTTAAATTTAGCTGAACTTCAATATCTTTAGACTTTGGTGTAAGTAATTTCATAATATCAATGGTTTTATTTTATTTCTAAAGTCGAGAGCTTCAATGGGTCATCGTGAAGCGTCAACAAAAACTTCTTTTGACCCTTACAGTTAGCGGAAAAATGCAATAAGCCGTATTTTAAAAGATAATTGCTATTCCGCTTTGATATTAAATCATATTGATTAAAATGTTCAGAGAAAAAAGTTAATAAGCTATTTACAAAAATTTTGTTTAAAATGCTGTACATCCACAATATTTTATTTAATATGGTCCTTCTCTTGTGTCTTCAATACGAACATTAAATATTTTATTATAACTATAGATATCATGCCTGTGAATCTTAAGTTACGTTTCCATCTAAAAGTTTGCATTTAGTGTTAGCTTAGACTTAAGCTTAATCGCTTCAATATCCTCTTTAATTTCTGTTCTTGTTAAGCCCATACTCGGTTCTTCCTCTGTTGGAACTTATAAAAAATGGTATATAGATACAAAATGCTAGACTAAACTTTAATAAAAGTTATGCTATAACTCAATTGAGTTATTTTACGTGATACTCTAACAAACCTCGAAAGAAATAAAAAAATAAAGGCAAAGAAAAATCATCTTGGGAAAATATTATTTATTTATTTATATATGTACTTTAATGTATTTAATTAATACATATGGCGGACTTATTGCAACGAGAGCAATCTCTTACAGCCAACTAGAACACCAGTCTAGCCCCGCTCGACGAGCAGCCAGGAAACGAAAATTGATCCCCGCGGTGAGCCTCGTAGTCAAAGGCTGTATGCCTTGTGATCATCCCAACACATTACGGAGTTGACACTATTTGATGGCGCAAAACGTAGCCTAGCTTATAATTTGAGGATATTCGCCGTTTTGTATGGATGATATCGATGATCTTTTGCTTAAATAAAAAAAAATATGCATAAAAAGCAAAGTTTTAGAAAAACTCCGGTCGGTATTATCAATAAAAAAATTATTCGAAAAATTCTTATACCACGAAGAAACGGTTGTTAATTGCCTCGCTAATTTAAATTTTTCGTGTTTTTGCCAATATCAATTCGTATTTGTATATAAATATTAAGAATTGAGTGGTACTAAGAATAGCAATTAAGTCGAAAAAATTATAACTAATTTATTAAAAAAAGTCACTTTGTATGGTAAATATTGTAATTAATTTTTTAAATGGTGTGTGGCAATTTATGTCAATGTGTAGAATTTTGCACTGAAAAAAACCTATAGATTCCGAAACCTATTGAACGATTTTGGGAGTATAATTTTATCTTTATGTCTTTATTATTACGACTTTTATACAAGTTCTATGTAGACTATAAAAACGTTATATTAAATCTATTATATCATCCAAAATACCTAAGCGGATCGTTATAGAAACTGTAATACGCATATTTGTAAATTCATAATTTAAACTTAGAAATATTAAAAAAAATGGCATAACTTAATAAAAAAAACTGGTCCTGTTAGTATAATTAGTGCGTTCTTGATCGATCGCGTTCTCGCTCCGATTGTTTTTCTCATGATATTAGGCGAAAATGACATCTAACGACCATACAATTTTAAGTATAATATAGATCAATGTCTAAAATACCTAAATAAAATGTTTAGGAACTACAATAATTGAAATAATATCAAAAGAGATTGATAGCAAAGTGTCAGAGGTTATCTGAATCGTTGAGGCAATTACAATATTAAAATGCTCGCTGCTACCGAAATAACTTAAACGCCGCGCCAAGTTCCACAAACGTTAAACGATTCGAAGTAATAAAAGAGATAAATTCGAGTAATTGATCAATTTTTTCTCCTGAGCCATTCACTACGAAACAAACGTCTAACCGCATATTTCCAAAACTCGTGACGACATCGATCGGCGAAGAAGTCGGGAATTTTGAAAAGGTTACTCAACCGACGGCGGCCGACTCGCGAATCGTAAAATGCCACTTTGAATACCGAACGTTTCGAATATTAAAACGACTCCATCGAATGAAATTTCACACATTTCCCGGTCGTAATTAATTTTTTTTTCTCGAAACACAAAGCGCGGCCGAGCCTGCCGAACGATCGTAGTCGTTCCGTTTCCACAAAACGTTAAATATTTCGTTCGCGTTATAACAAATTACAGTACAATAAAAGGCCTTGGCGGTGTTTCTGCGCGTTGCGCCACGTAGCGCGAAGAAAGTGACACGGCTGGCACAATAGTGGTCAAAGGTTGTGAAAGAGCCCACTGTTGCGGGGCCACAGAGCTGCTCGATTCACAGTGGCCCGTGGCCGCTGCCCGCCTAAACCATAGAATGTCGAAAATGTGGCGCGCGATCTGCGGTGATAGCAATCGTGCAACTCGCTAATCTTCCGTAAAAGGAATTCGGATGTGAAGAAATAAATGAGATAAGAGGAAATTTAAAATAATAAGTTTAATAAATGTCTAGGTTTTGATAAAACTTTGTTATACAGACGATTTCGTAAATATGCTCAGACTGACTACATAATATTAGAATAACCTAGTGGTTTATGAACTTGTAGGTATTGAGTGCTAGACAATTAAAGGTTTTATCCAAAATAATATCCAATTCAGATTAAAATTTGTTTAAATTCTGTTTTTGGCTGGGAATTTTCTATGTAACTATATTGTATAAATGTTCCACCAAAATGTTTGCTCATGTTGTGTGTATGCAAGAGTCGTCTTGTCGTGAAATAATGTGTTTTACACTATATACAAGTGTATTATAATAATACATTATTATAATAATACAAGCGTATCTATAATAATTATCATATTTTACCTGATCGATGATAAGGGTCACCACACTAAAATATTTACAAGATGTGCGAACATCTTGTCCCCTTCGTGAGATGAAAGGTCATATAATGAACAGTGACTGATTAATGTGATTGTAAACGTTGTTAGGTAAATTATGAACTAACTTGACGTATTACATTCGAAAACAAAGGCCAATAAATTCTATTAAGTTTCAAATGCATACAAATTTTATGCAGTCTGTGAAGAAAATGTCAAAAGAGCGTTGACTAAATTTGTATTTAAGGCAAGTAGATGTTATTTTACAAATATAATAGAATCGTTAAAAAAGAAGATGTTAGATATGAATGAGATATATGGATATGAGTGAATATAAAACACGATTATTTTTGAATAAATCTACAAATGAATATAATGGAGTGGAAGAAAATAAATAAAATGTAACTGAGGAGTGGAGAGCAGTGGGATATTTTAAGTACCATTAGTTCCAATTAAGTGTTTTACATTAACGCAAAAGCATTCCTAGTTGTTAATAATAAAAGAACTATTGAGAATGATTTGCGAATGAATGTATTCTCTCTTAAAATATTATCTTGTTCGATAATGCACGAGGTGGAAATCGATTTCATAATTTCTCAGTTAGTGGAAAAACTAAGCTCTTGTTTGTAGATTGCAGGAAAGTTATAGAGAATCGGAAGGGATTTTTCAACGCACAAAGCTCTAATTTATTCAGAGCTTTCATATAAAACTACATCCCAACATAAATTGAGTGCAATTTTACTTGAGCCATCACCAATCAGTACTTGTACTACTAAAGTACAAGTACTGATTGGTGATGGCTCAAGTAAAATTACAAACTATTTTTCGATTCTCAATTATTTTCTCATAGAATCCACAAAGAAAAACCACATGTCGCAGAAGTGTTCAACATTTTGATCAGTCCATCCTCCGCTCATTTAAATCCGACGATATATATTTTGAATAGTAACTATTGTCTTTCGGTAGGTGATGGTGTAATCAGATAATCAAGCTCTTTTGAGAAATGATCCATACAATTAAGGATAACAACTTGACGATAGATTGTAGTCTGCGGAACTGAGTTAAATTGAAATAAGAGTAACTTTGAGAGCACAATGTATGTTTTCTATTTAGTTTTTATTTATCCACTTCCCAATTGTGATTGATATTCTCAGCATTATGCTGATGGATCATTTGGCATGCTTTTGATACGCGTACACAACATTGCGCTGGTCTGGCACGCCATTAAAGTCACAACAACATAAAGAGGTATGACGCCTTGAGCGAACCTTTTTTTATTAATTCTACGTGTTTTCTGTTCGCCATTGGTATGTCACGTTTGTCCAATTTGTGTTTATGTGCAAGTGCTGAGTACAGAGTGAGTACATGTAGGACCACTGTATGGAGATTATTTTCTTAGTTCAAAAGTAGGTCAACAGAAAAATGTCTAACTTAATAAGTGGATATTACAAACTAACTGTGCGTATTTAATATGAGTATTTTTTTAGTTCATATCAACTGCAGTCTAAGTTGTCGTACGTATTTTTACTGGGTGACCGAAACATATGGTATTGAGTAGTTGGAATTTATGTCTTGCCCTACAGAAAAAGATATGCTTTTGTAAAACTACAGTCTGCCATATCGATTTATACCTAAGTTCATACAGTATATTGTTTTATGCTATTTGCATTACTATACAATCTGTACAACTTATTACATTTAGTCAAAATTTTAAAAAACTATTAATTTTTTATTTGTAAAAAACTATCATATGGTAAGCTGGTAAAAAAACAGTTTAGAAGAACTATTATTATAGGTCATTAATTTTTAATAAATTAAGAGATTGCAAACAATTTGTTACATGCCGTTTTGTGGAAGTAGTTAGAAAATAAAAAATTTAAAAAAATGGACAATTGCGTGTTCGGACACGCATAAAAAGTATTCTGTAATCGTTTACATCTCTTAAAATTGTCGATATGAGATAATCAAAATAATCTGAATAAATGGATCTTATCAATTGATTCAAAGATAAGAAGAAATAAAATATGTAATAGAATTGATTTTTCAATAAGACGCTTCGAAATTAATTTTTTCCTTAATTTTAAATTCAGAATATTATGTCCTTCGTACTTTTAATGTAGGATATACATCGGGACACGTAAAAACAAAATAGTTGTTGCTTTTCCAATTTGAAGAAGACCAGGCAACAACAAAATTTAGCTAGTTCTCGATAAATGTTTGAAATTTGAAAATCCTTTCTTTCTTACCGCTAATAAATACTTCTATTCCCGCCGCGTCATCTCATTTTCCCATTTCAGTTCATGTTCATATTTGTATTACTATTTCCGCCGATTGAATTATGTATAGTTATTTCATAATACATATCTAAAATTTTCACTTGACATACCGTTGATGCATTATCTCCAAATATTGTGTGTGTATCGCCGTGGCGTGTGTTGGGTTGATCACAAGGCGTGCGGCCTTTGACGATGCGGCGTACCGCGGGGACCCGAGTTAGATTCCCGGCCGTTCTTCGAACGGGGCTGGACTGGTGTTGTGGTTGGCTGTAAGAGATTGCTCTCGTAGCAATAAGTCCGCCATATGTATCAATTAGATACATTAAAGTAGATAAATAAATAAATCAATGTTTTATAGAAAATTAGCTGGCGCACAGACTTAATCGTGAAAACTTGCCTATTACAAACAAGGAAGAGGAACGGTATTCATATTCGTAAGAATATCTCAAAGCGCCATTCTGTAGTGTCTGTGACTCTGTGGGAATGGTTAGTTTATGAATCCTATTGTAATAGATAACAACCATTCCTTTGTTCAGTGCTGTCGTCGTTTACCGCGTAATTGTATGAGTTTTTAGCGAGTTTAAGCGGAAGTTCATACGCAAGTCTTAGCAGATTTCAAAATAATTGATGTTCCTAGCTATTATGTGGAAAAAACAAAATAAATTACTTAACAATCATTTCAAAGTCCTTCGAAATCGAAACAATCGTGGGAAACGCTTTATCAACCTCGTACAAAAACGTACGAATTTTACGTGAAAATAGTTTTAGGAGAATTAATCTATTAGCAAGTATGTGGGTATAATTTTTTGTTAAGTACAGAAAATGTATTAACCCAATGATATCCATATTAACAATGAATAGGGAAGTCTTAGTGGTTGATTCATATTAGATCATAGAAAATGATGTAATGATTGTCGAGAAATTATGCAAAACATCATGTAATACTCGTATGTATTCTATAAATTTATATATTGTTTTTCTTTCCTTGCAATACTAACATTTTGTGATACTGAAAAATAAAGAAGAAAGTAATGAAATATTCTTACTAATATTATAAATGTGAAAGCGAATTATTTCTTTGTTTATTTTTTCCACTTTCCCAGCTCAACTACTCAATTGATCGATTTTGCACATATATATATATATATGTATATATATATATATATATATATATATATATATATATATATATATATATAATCTGTGTTATTTGATTAACATAGAATAACGCATTTGTTAAGACAAATAAATTTTTTGGAAATTAAAACAAAGAATCACGTTTATTGATAATGGCACGAATATAAGTAAGAGCGTGAACTAAGTACATAATGATGCAACACATTAGGCTTCCGCCTTTTCACGCGATTTCTTAAATTTTATGCTCCTCAAACTGTTTAAACTATTTAGCAATTTCCAAAGCTAGGAATCAGTTTTTTCACAAGAACATTTGTTGCCAAATTTCAGAACTATGATTTTTCTTTTTAACGCGAGTGAAATCATGGGTCAAGTCTAGTTCTTAATAAACTAGGGACAGTGTCGACTTTTAATAAGAAACTACTTGAGTAATGTCATACTACAGGCAATATTTTTCGCAGTCACATATACATTTCAAAATATTAGGAAGCCCTTTTTTTTGAAGTTTGAAGATAATGATTATTATTTATTAAGTAATCATTATCTTCAAACGAAGATCGCTTATGATACCAAAGTTACATCAATCTTTAAAGATTAAGGATGATCTGACTTTTTGAAGTAAACAAGAAAAAAGCTATTATTCAGCCATCCTTTATCATGGTTTCACTATTAACTAATTAAAAATACTTGTATTGTGCACTTGAATACGTAATATATTTAATTTTAGTTTGTTATAGTAATATGTTTCTTTACTTATAAAATTATCATGTTTCCTTGTTGTTTTAGCTATTAATTCCTATTACTAGTCACAATAGCTGTAAATGCTAGGTTATAAAGAGCCCTATTTAAGTGGCTTGAGATGTCCTTCGTGATGTTACAGTGAACAGTTAGACAGTAACAGGTAATAGTCAGAGGATGGATGGTGCGAAAAATGCAGCGTATGAGGAAGCACAATCCGTTCACAAGTCGCTTTGACTGTGTGGGTTGGGCAGTTTCATGTAAAAAATACACTATGCTTTGATTTGTACGAAGTTCAACGGTGACTTTGTTGAATTGTTCGCAGTAATTATTAACTATATTTTTACTTTTGTTTAAAGGGAGTTTCCCGTAAATAATTGTATGTTTACCCCACAACACGGTTAAAAGATCCATTTGGCTACTGTCATATCTCGTGTGAGTACGTTGTTTTCTGCAGTTCCTGGCCAATGGGGCTTACAGAAAAAAATAAACTATGTTTCCCACTTGTCTTCTCCTGTATTATGGTACTTACGTAAATCGTTGTTACGATGAGAACTCAATAGCTTCATGCACAGGTCTATCTGAAGTAAAAGAGGCGTTAGCTACATGGTAGCAAACAGAATATGTCCAGCAAACAGAATATGTCCAGTTTTTTTCCCTAAAGCATGAAGTTCGAGAGCATTAGAGTAGCTCTTCCAGATAACGCGAATTTAACCTGTGATCTACATCAATGAGGTTTTTTGTTTTCCTAAATTTAATATAACGGCAACTTGCCCTGAATAATATTCACCGAGGAAATCCAAATTTTCTTTTTCGGACCTTTGCAATCAATGTCATGGCTTACTCATATGAGAATAAACCTTCATCTATTATCGTTCGTTGCTTCGCTTACTTTTCGATAAACAAAATTTGTGAAGCGATAGCACTCTGAGTTCTAATCGTGAAATTTTCCTTTTTCCTTTGTTGTTTTCTCGCGGAAATTAAAGTTTGAGTTATTAAAGATTGATCTTCAGCGAAATCGAACGTCGCTCTCTTTATATACCTTAGTGGAAATTGGAAAATTTGGCGAATATGGTGAATTATTTAATTATTAGCCTTTATGATAAAAATGTGGCAAATTTATTAATTATCAGTTTTATTTAATACGCGTAAATGAATTGAAAATGACACTCGGTAAACTTCGTAACGGTGAAGTTTTTATTTATTATTAAAACTTTTTAAAGTATTACACCTTGATTTTTTTACAGGAATTAAAAGACCACAATGCAACAGATTTATTATTGAATCTACGTGCCGATACAAAGGTTGCATCTTCTTAAATCTTTCTGTAAGCGCTCATCGCAATCGTGTTGGCGCAAAGCGAGTTGCTATTGAACGAGAGAGCCACTCGCGCGGCGGATGCCGAAAACGAAGCCATTATCATCGGCTGAATTACTTTCACAATGCTTTTCAAACGACTTTTCCATTGTACCTTTAATTCGGCGTCTTGTTTGGACCGAACGCGCCGTGTTGAATGTCGTTACTTGATGTTGTGCTGTTGGCAAAGAGTTTAGGCACGTACCTACTTGCGATTTAAGATGACGCAGTTGAAGTGTAATTATTTTAGGGTGCTTTCACGCTACGATTTTTGTAATAATTAGTATTGTAGATTATTGCAGGGCACTAAGTGTATATATGTGACCTATTTATTGCTATGAAAACATAATTTCATATCTAATCTTAGTAGTTTAAACTATTACAAATGGGCTAATTACAAAAAGAACCCTTTCTTTTCCCCAAAATGAATTACCTGTTAAATACGAATTCACGTTACGCGGGTTCTGTATGTACACCTAGGTTTGTACAAACATTTGAGGGTACTATTAATATGTATTAATATTATTTTTCATCTGGTGTAGGTATATATAACTAAATATGTCTTTCAAAGTCCTAAAGATATCGATAATTCTTCAAAAACTATGCGATTTAGAATCATATATAGGCTATAGTTTTCCGGTATACTTTAGGGAAGTTTTGGTAAGTTATTTTTTTGTAGTTTTGACTTCAGTTGCATAAGGGGACATATTTTTCGTCGATATTTTAGCAACATCTCAAAAATTAAGCAAGAAAAAATCGAATATTATATTTGCCCATTGTAAACTATTTAGATTATGCATTATCACTATGCCAACATTTCAGTTTTCGAGGAATACGGCTGTATTGGACAGTTAGACGGCTAATCTTATAAAGGTTCGTCTTTAATACACTAACTAAATTGGCAAAAGTCATGTATAGTTAATACATGGCTACAGATAAGTATGTTTACATGTGCGATTTGTAACTTAAACCTGACATTTAAAAGGCAGACTTATTGCTAAGAGAAATTTCTTTTAGTTAACCAAATGTTTATATATAAAAGAGAGAATACCTATAAAAGAAATTGGCGTTAACACTACGCGTTGTAGTGGCACGTGTGAGTGTTTTTTATTTTATTG